>CM056385.1:2674996-3146821 GCA_029718625.1 Synaphobranchus kaupii
TAACTGTGTTCTGCAGCTCTGCTACCTCTACGCTCACCTGTACTAACTGTGTTCTGCAGCTCTGCTACCTCTACACTGACCTGTACTAACTGTGTTCTGCAGCTCTGCTACCTCTACACTGACCTGTACTAACTTTGTTCTGCAGCTATGCTACCTCTACACTGACCTGTACTAACTGTGTTCTGCAGCTCTGCTACCTCTACGCTGACCTGTATTAACTGTGTTCTGCAGCTCTGCTACCTCTACGCTGACCTGTATTAACTGTGTTCTGCAGCTATGCTACCTCTACACTGACTTGTACTAACTGTGTTCTGCAGCTCTGCTACCTCTACACTGACCTGTATTAACTGTGTTCTGCAGCTCTGCTACCTCTACGCTGACCTGTATTAACTGTGTTCTGCAGCTATGCTACCTCTACACTGACCTGTACTAACTGTGTTCTGCAGCTCTGCTACCTCTACGCTGACCTGTATTAACTGTGTTCTGCAGCTCTGCTACCTCTACGCTGACCTTTATTAACTGTGTTCTGCAGCTCTGCTACCTCTACACTGACCTGTACTAACTGTGTTCTGCAGCTCTGCTACCTCTACACTGACCTGTACTAACTGTGTTCTGCAGCTCTGCTACCTCTACGCTGACCTGTACTAACTGTGTTCTGCAGCTGTGCTACCTCTATGCTGACCTGTACTAACTGTGTTCTGCAGCTCTGCTACCTCTACGCTCACCTGTACTAACTGTGTTCTGCAGCTCTGCTACCTCTATGCTGACCTGTACCAACTGTGTTCTGCAGCTCTGCTACCTCTACGCTCACCTGTACTAACTGTGTTCTGCAGCCCTGCTACCTCTACGCTCACCTGTACTAACTGTGTTCTGCAGCTGTGCTACCTCTATGCTGACCTGTACTGTGTTCTGCAGCTCTGCTACCTCTACACTGACCTGTATTAACTGTGTTCTGCAGCTCTGCTACCTCTACGCTGACCTGTATTAACTGTGTTCTGCAGCTATGCTACCTCTACACTGACCTGTACTAACTGTGTTCTGCAGCTCTGCTACCTCTACGCTGACCTGTATTAACTGTGTTCTGCAGCTCTGCTACCTCTACGCTGACCTTTATTAACTGTGTTCTGCAGCTCTGCTACCTCTACACTGACCTGTACTAACTGTGTTCTGCAGCTCTGCTACCTCTACACTGACCTGTACTAACTGTGTTCTGCAGCTCTGCTACCTCTACGCTGACCTGTACTAACTGTGTTCTGCAGCTGTGCTACCTCTATGCTGACCTGTACTAACTGTGTTCTGCAGCTCTGCTACCTCTACGCTCACCTGTACTAACTGTGTTCTGCAGCTCTGCTACCTCTATGCTGACCTGTACCAACTGTGTTCTGCAGCTCTGCTACCTCTACGCTCACCTGTACTAACTGTGTTCTGCAGCCCTGCTACCTCTACGCTCACCTGTACTAACTGTGTTCTGCAGCTGTGCTACCTCTATGCTGACCTGTACTGTGTTCTGCAGCTCTGCTACCTCTACACTGACCTGTATTAACTGTGTTCTGCAGCTCTGCTACCTCTATGCTGACCTGTACTAACTGTGTTCTGCAGCTCTGCTACCTCTACGCTCACCTGTACTAACTGTGTTCTGCAGCTGTGCTACCTCTATGCTGACCTGTACTAACTGTGTTCTGCAGCTCTGCTACCTCTACGCTCACCTGTACAAACAGACCAATTCCAAAGAGACCCGTCGCATCTTCATGGACTTCCACACGTTCTTCATGGACCGATCCGCGGTGAGTACAGGCTGCATGACCGCAGCGTGACCGCAAGCCGCCTGCAGTCCCAGTATGGCGGCTCCCTGCTAGAATGAAATGAATAACATGCTCTTCAGCCAAGGTGGGGGTCAAGGGGAATGCAGTGATTATTTGACTGGAAAACAACTGCAGTACAGCCTCCTTACACCTGCACTTCATCACTCCAAAACTGTCCCCCTTTGTCAGGGGACTGTGTGCGTGTATGTGTGTGTGTGTGTGTGTGTGTGTGCATTTGTCTGTTTGTCTGTTAGTGTGTGTGTGTGTGTGTGTGTGTGTGTGTGTGTGTGTGTGTGTGTGTGTGTGTGTGTCTGTGCGTGCCGTACATCTAAAAAAGGGCCGCAGTTCCTACCCGGAGCCTGTCATCGCTGTAGCCTGACCTGATGAGGAACTCAGACAAGCAGAAGAACAGAGTGGCGCTCACAGCAGTGTTTAGATGCATCTCTAGATGGCTTTGCCTTAAGGAGCTATTGGGTAACATCAGTCATAGTACAGAGGCAATCAGAGGTGCAGGAATTATGTCATATTCTTACCTGTACCATAACAATCATGCTGGACTCATGGGATCACCTGTTGTTCAGCTTTTATGCACTGGGGTTTTATTTCTGAAAAATAATGTGCAAATCCTGTCGCGCTTTCTTTCCATATTCAGCAAGGGCCTCTCCCTCCATTGCGCACCTTGCTCTTGAATGAGCACCTTTGTTTGTCTAAGGCCATTGGAGATCCTTGCTTGTGTGAGAGCCTCAGGTTGAGTTTTGTGAGCCTGATTGGCTAGTGACATGTCATTCACTGACCTGCGTTGACCACTGGGGAGCTGCAGTGGAGTAGGTGAGAGGTGACTGCAGGAGCACCAGGGCCGTCCTCCATTCATCTCAAACACGTGTGTGTTCATGTTTGCCTTTTTCTGCGTGTGCTTTCCTGCACGGGTGTGAGTGAGAGAAACAGGACTGACGCTTGTTGTCACACACTCATATTGGCATTGCTGCAGACTCGTACTGGATTCCACCTTAGCATAGCGCCTCACCTCTACGCTGCGAAGGCCTTTGTGAAGTAGATGCTTGCTAGTCCACTGCAGCAGCTTTATTGACATGTCTATACGTGGTTGTTAGATGTGTAATGTCTTCCAGCCCATAACCCCTGTATTGCATTTAGAGAAGGGAGTCTGCTCTTTACCTGGCAGCCTGTAGTAGAGTTTAAGGGCAAGTGGTTCAGGACATTGTGTAAAGGTTTAGGGTGTGGTCACTGAATGTCCATTGAGTTGTGGGGGGGGGGGGGGGGGGTGTAGTGTAAGGACAGGCACGACCAGCACCTGATCAGAAACCTTAGTCTTCACCTGCGAGGCCTGAAACGTGTGCTGTGGTCGGACAAGTCCACCTTTCAAATTGTTTTTGGAAATAATGGACGTCGTGTTCTCCGGACCGAAGAGGAAAAGGACCATCCCGATTGTTACCAACGCAAGGTTCAAAAGCCGTTAAAACATTAAACATCTTGTCTTTGTGCTGTTTTTAATTGAATACAGGTCAAAAAGGATTGCTTTCTGTTTTTATTAACATTTTATACACTTTTTTTAGAATTGGTGTTTGTAAATTAAATGTGAGATGTAAATGTAACACACGTAATATAAATGTGATAAAGTTCCTTGTCCCTTTCTTTACAGAATCTTAAAGTAGCTGTACCAGAGTCCATCGCCTCTGAACTGGGTAAGATCTCATTCTTTGTTATATTTTTATAGTTCCTCGAAATATTTTCTTTTGAAGTCTCGCACCCTGTTCTAAAAGTTTGTTTTAAAAACATTTTTTGAGCCTTTTTCAATTGGCCGAAGATTTCGCTCACAGCACGGCGATGTTTATTTTTGTTCACAACGGCATTTGATTTGGAACACAAACACGCCCTGTAACCAGGGTAACAGCCCAGACCAAGGTTTCAGGCACTAAGCTGGGTATTTTGCCTTCTCTGAGAATAAGACACACAGAGCCGCGTGTCACATGTCTTCTTGCACTCCTCTGTGGAGTCCCTCAGTCATCTTTATGTCATACTGCCCTTTGAAAGTGGCTCTGCTGCTTTGTGTGGAAAATTGTGATCTTTAGTGTCAGCCCACAAAGTCCCATTACATCACCATACTAGGTCCTCCCAGTCCAGCCCTGCCAGGACTGTCCGTCAGCTAGGACTCTGCGTACCTTACTGACTCTGGATGCTCTCTTTCTGCGGGTTTGTGTGTGTGTGTATTCTATGTGTGTGTGTTTTTTGTACATTGTATGTGTGTAGAGAGGAGGAGGCCGGAGCTGATTCCAGAGGAACTTCACAGGCAGTATGTGCAGGTTCTGCAGGACAGTCTGGTCCCCGACATACAGAAAAACTTGGAGGACTTCAGGTAAGAGAGAGTGAGAGTGAGAATGAGCGGGAGAGAGAGGGAGAGAGATGGAGAGGGAGGGAGGGAGAGACTGACAGGAAGCGGTCATATGCTGGACAGGAGCTGAATGTTGTGATAACGTAGTGTGTGTGTGTGAGAGTGTGTATGACGCAGTGCTCTGTGTTGGTGGGTCTGCAGGCAGAAGCGCAGCATGGGGCTGACGCTGGCCGAGGCGGAGCTCGCAAAGCTGGACACAGAGAGGGTCAGAGACCGAGTGGCGCTGGAGAGAGAGCGCTCCTGCGCTGAACACATCATCTCCAAGATCGAGGAAGTGCTGTAAGACCCTGACGCAGGCACACGCTCAGCAACACACTCTCTAACATACATACACAACACACACATACTCTCACTGACAATGCGTGTGCGCACCTGCACTCACACTCAACAACACACAATACCTGTATGATCACAAAGAGTTAAAGATAAAGGCAGTGGTGCAATGCAAATACCACAATGAAGCCTTAACCTGGCCTTAACCTGGCCAGTGAAGCCTTAACCTGGCCTTAACCTGGCCAGTGAAGCCTTAACCTTTCAACAGAGTGAAACAAGAAGTCAGTAAGAAACGGATACGCACGCACACGCATACGCACACACACACACACACACACACACACACACATACGTGCATGCACACATACACACACACAAACACAAGCAGTCGCATACACACAAACACAAGCAGTCGCATACACACAAACACAAGCACGCACGCACACACACACACACACACACGCAAATGCACTCACACACACATACACACACACAAACACAAGCACACACAAACGCCCACACACGCAAATGCACAAACACGTACGCACACACGCACATTAACACACACACACGTACGTACGCACACACATACGCACGTGCAGTGAAGCTTATCTCAGGGTGTCTTGCCGATGACTGAGACAGTTGCGTGTGTAAGAAAGAGGAGAAACCGGGTGGATTAGCAGGATTAAGATGTTTGATCCTCTCAGGCATTCACTCTTTCAGACTCTGATATGGTCACACACCGGATTCTCTGTCATTACATTCATTTAGCAGACGCTATGTCTAGCGTTAGTGGTTTACAAGTCGTTTACATGACTAATAGCACCAAACCTGGCTTGCAACATTCCCAGATCAACTTCACTAAAGCACTCATGCAAATTCACTATGCTAAACAAGAACCCAAATACAAATCCTGAATTCATACAGGGTCTATAAAAAAGCTATAACCTGTACTAGTACAAATGGTGTGGGGTGGAGATGGGATGGGAGCCCAGACGCATTCTGAAGAGGTGGGTCTGACTAATTCTGCTGTCCTGACCACGGTGGGACATTTGCTGCAACATTGGGGGGCAGTACAGACGGGCTTTGTGACTGGGAGTAGCAACTAGCAATGTGTGTGTGTGCGTGTGCGTGTACGTGTAAGAGAAAGAGTGAAACTGATGGCCTTCTTCTTATTTCCTTTCAGGCTGACATCACAGCCCACAGAAGAGGAGAAGTGGTAAGGGTTTCTCCTCTGATAAAGCATAAATGACGAGCTCCACAGCCAGTGCCACCCCTTATTGTTCCCCTTTTCGCCACCTAAACCAGCGTACTGCTGTTTATTGAGGGAGCCACTCATTTGGTCATTAATAGGGAGAGACAGTGACACTAAGCAGCATTATCCTTGTGAGGAGCTGATGCAAGGATGTAGTAAATGGATAGGCAGACAGATGAATACATTTTTGTTCTCTAAGAAGATATACTTTCCAAAGCCAGGGATGGGTGACGCAACAAATAGTTTGATTTACAACAAACATCTAACATTAAGATGCAGGTGTTGAAAGCACAAGCCATTGTGCTTAGTCACGTTTGCTTAGTCACATTAACATTAACATTTTTTTGGCAAACAGTGCAGAAGTTCTTTTGGAACCTGCCTTTCTGTAGCAAAGAGTCTGCAGGGCAGTTAGACAACCTTTTGCATTGCGTGGCAGGGGCTTGTGGGTAATGGGAAATGGTGGCGTTTCACACAGTATCAGTTATTTGTGCAGAATATCTCGGCAGGCCTGTTGCCTTGCTGCAGTGCTGTCCATTCAGGATGCTGCATTCCGTGATGGAAAAAGAGGCTGGAACCAGCAGTCTTTCTCACTCAAATAAACAACAGTAAAATTTAAAAACCTAAGACGGGAAGCAGTTTTTCTAATTACTCTCAGGTGCTCATAAGGATGCATCATTTGGTGTATTTTAAACCGTTTGGCTTTGTGTTTGTCCACAGCACTGAGGATGGTTTTGAGTCCAAAATACATTGTGCTTTTTCTCAATGCACATGTATACTTTTTTAGGTTATTACTCTTGTTTGAGTGAGAGAAATATGGATATGGGTTGTTTCATTCTTATGTGCAGTCAGCATTGCTAAAGCACACCCTTCTAAACCTGTGGCTTCCCCACTACTCTTTTTCCACACTGTCAGTCATTCTGCTCTGAATAATACACGTCTGAAGTGTTATTCTCTTTTCCCTTAGGAAGACACTGTTTGACTAAAAACCAATATATGCCTTTCTTCAGAACTGTTTGTGCCCCCTGGCTACCAGTCATTAGTGAGAGATGTACCTCTGCTCCAATCAGCACTAGCTGTCCTGTAGTACTGTGCAGCCTGTAGTGTTTAAATAGAGGCTCACGGAGGAGCGTGGTGGAGGAACACGGGCTGTAGTCCTCGCTGAAGTGGAGGTGGCACAGGGATGACGACAGTCTGTAGTCGTAGGCACAAGTGACAATTCCAAGTTCATGGACAAGACATTCATGGACATGTTTCACTGAACTTTGTCGACGTAGTCTTTGGTTGTATTCTTTATCCACTGCGGAACCTCTTCCGTGTCTTTCTGAATGCCGCTGCTGAAGCATGTTTTTCCATGCATGATTAATAAGCCATATGATTGTGGTATGTTCCATATGGTAACGGGCCGGGCGTCTTCAGGAGACCTTGTTTGTGGCAGATGGTAGGGGTGTGTGTTGAGGCGGGAGTTTGCCGTGACAGAGGGTTCCGTGGGCTATGTCCAGACCTAGGCACACTGCCTCAGAACATTGCCTGTGTTCACATTCCTTTAATATTTATGCCTATGGGGGGAAAAACACAGAACAGTGCAGCCTACAGAGCATGCTTACTCACCCCGAGATACCCGCTGTGATAGAAATGCACTTTAGCGCCATCCTGTGGATATTTTTTCAGTTCTACTTTTCCACTTGGCCCTGACTTTTTTCTTTTTCTTTATTTTTCTCTCCCATATTTCGTATTAACTGGCTCATATACTGTACATAAAGGAAGACCTTTATCATTTATATAAACAATTAATCAGATATGTTGAGTAAATCCGGTTTTAAGGAGTCTTTCCCCGGAAGGGATCCAAACAGGAGCGATCCAGAACAAGCACTTAGGAACACTGTAAATAAATATAATTGCAGAAACTCTATAATTGCAGTTTTTTGGAACAGAGGAGTGTTAACGAGGACAGATAGAACTGGATAAAGATGGGGTTTGTTAAAGGTGGAAAAGAGGATTTGAAGTGAAGCTGACATTTAAGAGTGGAGATCAGATCCAGAAAGAAAGGATACACCCCCCCCACACGCATGCTTACAGATATTACTAGGGTGACACCTAGTGGACAGACTAGGAATAGCAGAGGAGCAGACTTCCATAACTTGGTCAGTCAAGCGCCTATGCAGCTGCTCCAATCCAAAGCCTTACAAGGGAAAATCAACTGGGATTCAGAGACCAATCGGGTTGCATGGTTCATGCTTACAGTGCCCTTCTCCTTTCCACCCTCCCTTGTGGGGACAAATTGGGTAGATTTATACACTACACATTTTACAGGTGGATATTTTACTATAGCAGCTCTGGTTACCTTGTGTTTTCTCTCTCAGTAGCACCATGCAGTTTGTGATTCTGACCTATATGAAGCAGCTGGGTGTGAGGGTGAAGGAGCCCCGGAGCCTGGAGCCCAAACGGGTCCGGATGCACTTCCTCCCCAAGATAAAGGTACAGAGAAGACATATACACACATACACATTGTCACTCTTTCACACGCACACACACACACACACACACACACACACACTTCTGTCACATGCACACACACACAAACACGCACATAAATAAGCACACACACACACACACACAAACACACACTTCTGTCACATGCACACACACACAAACACGCACATAAATAAGCACGCGCACACACACACACACACACACTTCTGTCACATGCACACACACACACGCACGCACACTTCTGTCACATGCACACACACACACACACACACACACACACTCATACGCACACACTTTCTCTCTCACACACACCCGTACACACACACACTCAGTTCCACTGATGTAGAGAGGCTGCTGTGGGAATCTGGGTGTGATTTGTGTCTTCTCCTTTGAGCAGAAGAGCATAAAGACTGAAAAAGAGGGGGAAGAGAAAGTGAAGAAGCCTCGATTTCCCAGCATCCTCGGCCCTCCCAGACGGCCCAGTCGAATTGACGCCACTTCAAGTAAGTGTCCACCTGCCCCGCCACCGAGTGTAGTCCTGCTGCCCCAAACGCATCCTCTCAGGAGCTCACACCACACATCAAATTAATGAACCATTACTCCCGTGAGCTGAAAGGAACCTGCTTGTTTAAAGCTGAAATTAAAATCAGACGCGTTCAGATTTCTTATCCTCAGGAGGGCACAATTTATCCTTTGATTTAATTTAAGAAAGAAACATTTACATCAGGAGCGGGGAGTGTGCTACTTGGAGAGACACATTGTGCACAAAGCGCAAACGGTCTTAAATTGCCTTGATTGTCCTGTTTATGGAGCTCTTTAAGGAGCATCCCAGAGGAGCTATTTACATGACGCTTAATATAAGACAAGCCAGAGTAGGAGCGCGGTGCTTGTGCACTGTAGACAGGCTCCTCCTGTTACTCACTGTGTGTCTGCGTCTGTGTGTGTCTGTTGTCATGCGTGCGTGTCTGACGTGTATGTGTGCGTGTATGCGTATTGTGTGTGTGTGTGTGTGTGTGTGTGTGTGTGCGCGTGTGTGTGCGCGTGTGTGTGTGTGTCTGTGTGTGTGTGTGTGTGTGTGTGTGTGTGTGTGCATGTGCGTGCGTGTGTGTGTGTCTGTCATTGTGTGTGTGTGTGTGTGTGTGTGTGTGTGTGTGTGTGTGTGTGTGTGTGTGCGCGCGTGCACCCGTGCAGTAGGCAGGGCCATGGAGATGAATAAGCCGCGACCACAGAAGCAGCTGTCCCAGCCTGCGCTGAACATCCCGGAGCACGCGGACCCCAGCCGCACCCGGGGCAGCCAGTCCAGCGAGGGTTCGGACCCCACACACACCCCGGTGCTCACCACCTCGCCCCCCTACAGCGCCATCACCAGCCAGAGCTCTGAGGGGGGGAGCCGTGATTCAGACAGCGGTGAGAGACCTTCATTCCATTCTCTCTCACTGTATCTCTCTCTCTCTCTGTATCTCTTTCCCTCTCTCTCTCTTATTCTCTCTCCCATGTCTTTTTTTTTTTTTTTGGACTATTGGTATCTCTCTCTCTGTGCTTTCCTCCCTACTCTGTGTCCCTCACTCCATCTCTTTGTTTCCTTTGTCTTTACTCGCTTCTTGTCTGCCTCTCTGTTCGGACATGTTTTCTGCCATCAGGACTCTTTATTGAGGTACTTACGAGCTCTTACGCTGTGACTCGCACGGAGCTCCATTTTAAAAATAATTGCCATGTTTTTTCATGCCGTAATTGGCTGCTGCCAGAACTGAATTTCATTGCTTTGCAGCCAAGGTTTGCATTTAAAAAATGGCTTTCCTTTCCTTTTGAATTGCCCTGGTAGAATGTGGTTTTCTTTATAGACCTATACCTGTGCAGGTTTTTGTTTAATTTTGCTGAGTGAAAATGATTTATTGTAAGAAATAAAGCTGTTGTGATGTTTAAATCCCATGACAGCAGTGTATGTGGGTCTAATGTAACCCTGCTTTCCCCCCGTCCCCAGGTCTCACACCCTCCTCCGCCCTCCCCAGGGTGGGCGAGGGCCTGCACTCGGGCGACGCCCTCGATGGAACGCCCCACACACCCAGCACTCACTTCGACTTCAGCTCTTGCAGCATGGAGCAGAGGCAGGACGAGGAGCGTGACAGCGACAGGT
This sequence comes from Synaphobranchus kaupii, assembly GCA_029718625.1. NCBI lineage: Eukaryota > Metazoa > Chordata > Actinopteri > Anguilliformes > Synaphobranchidae > Synaphobranchus > Synaphobranchus kaupii. The sequence goes on from CM056385.1 coordinate 2,685,358, forward strand.
AAGCACACCTGGCCTTACCTGGCGTTACTCACACACCAGACCTGGCCTTACCTGGAGTTACTCACACACCAGACCTGGCCTTACCTGGAGTTACTCACACACCAGACCTGGCCTTACCTGGAGTTACTCACACATCAGACCTGGCCTTACCTGGAGTTACTCACACACCATACCTGGCCGTACCTGGAGTTACTCACACACCATACCTGGCCGTACCTGGAGTTACTCACACACCAGATCTGGCCATACCTGGAGTTACTCACACACCAGATCTGGCCGTACCTGGAGTTAATCACACACCAGACCTGGCCTTACCTGGTGTTACTCACACACCTGGCCGTACCTGGAGTTACTCACACACCAGACCTGGCCGTACCTGGAGTTATTCACACACCTGGCTGTTCCTAGAGTTAGTTATTCGCTTTTCTGAACGTACCTGGAGTTATTCACTTACATACCTGAACGCCCTTAGGCAGTGGATATGGGCCCAGGTGTGAGGGTGGGGCAGTAAACAGCCTGTGTTGTATTTCAGGGCCCAGGAGGGAGGCACACCCAGGCCAATCAGGAGGTAGGTCTCCATCTGTCTGTCTCTCTCTCTCTCTCTTGCCATCTCTTCCTATCTCTTCCCACTCCTCCCCGAAAGGAGTTAGTCTGTCTACAAGACAGTTGCTGTTGATGTACTGTGGTTAAAATGCAGTCTTGTACAGGCTGTGAGTGAAAGTGCTTGTCTGTGTGTGCATGTCTTAGACCCTTTTCTCCTTCCCACTCTCACAAACTGTCATGTTATTGTTTCAATAACAAAATAACAAGATTGCTGTAATGCCGTTATAATCTAATTAAGTTACATAGCAAACATCTAAATGTGATTGTATATCTCCGTAATTATAGGCTGTTGTGCTTCTTTGTGTCCTTGACTCCTTTGTGTCACCTTATACCTGCTGTGTTTTAAATCATAACCAATTTGCAAGTCAATTTGCCCCTTCAGTTAAAAAGTAATTTTATTTGGGATTTATACAGTCCATGCAATTAAGAAAAAATAACTTGCAAATAATACATTCCAAAATGCACAGCATATTTTACAACTATACATTCTAAGTAAATAACCCAATTTTACAAGGATATGTATTGTTCTTGGGCGTCAGAGCACAGGCAAAATAAAAATAACTAAATCGTACACCCTAAATCTTTAAAAAAATATATAAAAACTTAACATTAAGAAAACTATAGAGGAAATGCATGTTTCTACATGCCCTGCCTATCCTCACAGTGATGACCTCTCTCTCTCTCTCTCTCTCAGAATGGACACTCTGGGTAGTGCTGAGCTCCAGAGCGAGGATGACCAGGGTAATGAAACAGAGTTGGAGCAGGACCCGCCGAACTGGCAGCAGCTTGTGAGCCGGGAGGTGCTGGCTGGACTCACGCCGCATGAGATCAAGAGACAGGAAGTCATCAATGGTGAGGCTTCCCTCTCAGTCCAGGGGCTGAGAGTAGAGCTCATGTGGGTAGAGCTCATGCCTGCTCTCTCAGCCTGAGGGAAATGGAATTCATAAATACTAGAGCAATATCTATAGAATATTTTGGTTATGGTCAAAGTTGTTGTCAGTATCTCTTTATCACAGGCTGGTCGGTGTGATGTCACGATATTAACAGAGGGGGCGTGTCCTGATGGAGAAGGTGTTTGTGTTTTGCAGAGCTGTTCTACACGGAGCGCGCTCACTTGCGCACGCTCAAGGTGCTGGACAGTGTGTTCTGTCAGAAGCTCACCAGAGAAGCCATCCTTCCTGCTACAGACATCAAGAACATCTTCACCAACCTGGAGGAAATCGTTCAACTGCATGGTACACAGGACTGCACAGCAACGCACTGGAGCCACACACTGAGTGCACACTGACAGACTGTACACTGATTATACACTGGCCTGCTTATTGAACCTCAGACCACAGAAACGCTAAATGGCATCTGATCTATCGGTGTGTCCATTTGTCCCACAGTTTCCATATTTGACCAGATGAGTGTGATCAGGAAGAAGACTGAGACGACCGTCATCGACCTGATAGGAGATGACCTGCTATCCTGGGTAATACCTGTCTGAGAATTTACCCCCAAAGTCTGCAAAGCCTGTAGATACAGAAATGAGTGGTTTGTGTTGGGAGGGCTGCTTATGCTGTGTTATATGATCACTATGAAGATGAAGATGGAAGTAAAGAGAAGGCTGTGCTATTCTAAGCAAAACTAATTCCAGTTTTTGTTTTTTGATTCAGTACTAGTCAAATTGCTAGTTCAGGAGCTACTGGTATTTGGCACAAAAGTAACTATTGATTGAGCATTATAATTTTAAATGCCCTGTGTTCAGTACTGAGCATAAACGGCACCACATGAGTGGGTATTGAAGCGGCTTAATTCTGTCTGACTGCATTTCTGACATCCAGCATGAATTTAGGTTAAATCTTGGCTAGTCAAACATGCACAAGATGAGAAAAAGCCCCTAAAATGTAAATGCTTTATCTGACAGCCAGATTCTTATCAGAGCCACCTGGAAGGCACTCGTTAACAGGGCCCATCAGTATTGCTCTTGCGAAGCTGAGGCACCTGCTAATATATTTATCATGGAAAGTAGCCATCTTGCTTGTGACCGGGTAGAATAGACCAGAAATATTTCTCTTTATCAGCAACAGCTTGATCCAGCTGCTTTTTGAATACACAGCATTGTAGTGAAGTAAAGCATCTGGCTGTAGATTTCAGTGTCTGTGCTGCTCAGCTCTCCTACGTGTGAGTTCTGCTGGAAATAGATGAGTGACTTGGTGTGGTTTATAGAGGAGAAATGGTGGGAGGACTGTAGAGATGCACCCATACCCATACCCATACCCATACCCATACCATACCATACCATGCCCATACCCATACCCATACCATACCCATACCCATACCCATACCATGCCCATACCCATACCCATACCCATACCCATACCATGCCCATACCCATACCCATACCCATACCATGCCCATACCCATACCCATACCCATACCATGCCCATACCCATACCCATACCCATACCCATACCATACCATGCCCATACCCATACCCATACCATACCATGCCCATACCCATACCCATACCCATACCCATACCCATACCAGTATGAGTACCGAGTACCCGTGTTTGGCTGCTTGCCAATATCAAGTACTGATACGAGGACTTTTAATAATATTGCATTTTTTGGTTGCCATAAAAGTGAAACCGCTGGTTTTGAAGACCTTGGAGTTTTTATTATTTTTCATAGATTTTGTGTTCACTCCTTTATCAAAAAGAACACAAATCTCTCACTGAGTTCCAATTAAACATAATATGGAACTGTCACTCAGTTCCAATTAAACATAACATGTACTTGTAAGCAGGTTTCAGTAAAACAGTCTATGGAGCTGTGACCAAGTTTCTTTCGAATAGATTATGAAACTTTCGATGTTCAATAAAATGCTACCTAGGCCTATCGTCAACTTGGTATTTAATTTGTTTTCCCATGGTAACTTGTCTTCAGTCAAAAACTTATGAGCGACGAAAGCCACACACGCATACATACACACCAGTGTTTCCCCTAGGATTTTTTCCCAGCAGCAACAGGGATTAATAGCTTTGCCTAGACCCAAGCACCTTTTAGCAACGATACACTACTAGTATGATTACTCAATGAACATTTTGGTGTTAAGCCCTATCTGGACAGGATTTTTACAGAGGATGGAGGAGTAATTCAGTCTACAACAGAGAGAGGGAGTCATTTCAGTCCCAATTTCACAGGTGGCGTGTAAAACGATCAAAAATGGTTTGTCTCACAAACCGATAGCAGAATCAATATGGAAGTGGGACAGGCGGTCTGTTCAATTTAAAAATACAAACAACCAAGTAGCATAAATACAATAATGATTTTGATGGCCAGTGAGTTTAAAACGGGACACACAATGATTCTGTGCCTTTGCTTTCTTTTAAAATGTGTTTTTAAAGGCAAAATATTGTAAAAAGTTTATGCACAGTTTTGAAAAAAGTTTAAGCACAGTGACGTTATCATTTTGGCCTATGCAACGTTAACTAGACTAGCTAGATTGACTTGGTAGCATTTAGCCAGTTATTTTCTGTGAGCTAAATAAAGTTTGTTAAGACAATTAGCAAACTAAATTACAAAAATAGCTGAAGCTTCAGAAGTCACTTTGTGAATTTTGTTCAAAAATGTAAATTGCAGTAATCAACTAGCTCTTCTACCTTCTCCTCGTTGTCTTTATCGTTTGCTCGATGGATTGACAGACTGTCAGTCACCTCACAATCCCAATGCACCCGCCGTTTGTTTTAAGACACAGGCAGAACAGTGTGTGATGTTCGTTCTGTCCATCAAGTGGAGCTAAGATGCATAAGTCTATGTCCAGGATGTGTCTGGTTTATAAGCAGGGATACACATAAAGCTTGCATCATCAGGTAGACTGTGCAGTGACACTAATAGTGATGAATGCTTGCAGTCTGCCGTGCTTTTATTGTCTTCTTTTATCTTAAGTACTTAAAAACCGCTCACATTTTTTCTTTCTTTTTTGGAACACTACGCTTTTTTGGAACACTTTTTTAATTGAACGCTATGTAACATTGTCGGTATCAGGTTTGGGTATCAGAGAATTTTTACAACTAGAGTACATGAGCACAATATCGGACCTGATAACTGATATCGGTATTGGTGCCTAGAGGGGTGCATCGTTTTTAAATGGGTAGTGAGACCTGCAAGACGAGTGACACAGCCAGTACCCATTCGTGACTCGGTACTCCTCTGGCAACTCGGTCAGTACTCTTCCAGTAACTCAGTTAATTGTCCCAAGACATAGTTACTCGGCAAATACTCATCTGGTGACTCAGTCAGTACTCGCTGGATTCAGTGACTCAGTGGTTACTCCAGAGACTCAGTGTCGGTGACGTGACTCAGTGTTCCTCATGTGACTCAATTCAATGACCCTGCCAGTGCTTCAGCTTTGGGTCAGTCGTCGTGACTCACCCTCATGTGTGCTGTGCGGGGTTTTCCAGTTCAGCGGCGGTGAGGAGGAGAAAATCAAGCGAGCAGTCGGCACTTTCTGCAGCAACCAGCCCTTCGCCCTGGAGCTCATCAAGACCCGGCAGAAGAAGGACGCGCGGTTCTCCTCCTTCATGCTGGTAGGGAGGGGCGGGTCAGAGAGGTGCATTCTGGGAGCAGACGCAGGGCACAGTCAAAAGATGGCATGCCGGATGCAGGCATTGCAGGCTTGCATAGACAATGAAAACGGCATGTGTTAATGCCAAGCTTGTCCTCTGCCCTAAGGACCTCAGTAACATTATTAAATGCTTAGCTGAAGCCCGTTGTTGTGCTTGTAGTTTGAAATTCAAATGAAATGTTGGCATCAGGAAAAGCCTGGTTTAAATATAGCAAATTATGTCATTTAAATACTTATGGCTTAAGCAGCTCCTGTCTTGTTTACGAAAGAGGGGTGACGATGAAAAGGGAGGTGAAAATAAGGCGTGGGGTGTAATAATGTTGCAGCCCGCTGATCTGCGGAGGAAGTTTCTGCTGTTAGGGTCGGGTTCTGAACCGTGCCACGCTGACGCCGTTGTGGGCGGGCTCTTTTTCTCCGCAGGAGGCGGAGAGTAACCGCCTATGCCGCAGGCTCCAGCTGAAGGACATCATCCCGGCAGAGATGCAGAGACTCACCAAGTACCCCCTCCTCCTGGAGAACATCGCCAAGTACACAGGTGCAGTACCCAGCCCTGCCTGCAGGGGGCCACTGCAGTCCTGGTCAAGGGCATGCATCCAATCAAACCATAATCTCTGCTGTGCTAGGGCCCCTCACTGTGGCAGTAGCAACCACTTGAGGGTTTTAATTCTAATGATAGATCCGAAATGGTGCGTAGGAACTAATATGAATACAATTAACACACCTTGTCTTCTGTGTTCTCTGTTCTTTTAGAGAAAGTCATTATTAAGTAATTATTAGCCAAGCCAGGTTTTTTAACATTCATGGAACGTTTGTGATTTTTTTCTTTAAGAATTTAAAAAAGCATAGAATCACAGCGAAATTTAATCATGTTTTTATCATAGTCTAAAGTCATTCTCAAGTGAGCTGGAAGGAATCATTCCCGGTATCATTTAAGAACTGGGTTATCATATAGGAATGGGTTTCATATAGGACCTTGGCATGTGTGCAGTCGTGGGAGCGTTGTGCGGCAGGCTGGGGTGTAGGAGAGTGAGCTGCGCTTACTTGTTTCTGAGCCTCACACTCAGCCTAGCGGCTGTGCTATCTCTGCTGCGTGATGTCATTACTCCTGTCTGCTTTTTAAGTGGATGATGGGGCTGCTGAGGGGTCCTGGAATTGGGTGGCGGGTTTAGCCTGTCTGATCCACTAAACATGAGGTCTGGTCACCACTGGAAATAAAGAGAGCTGTCATGGGCCCACAGGACTGGCTTATTGATGCTTGTCTCTTTGCACACTGTATTGTATTGTACTGCAAGTCGCTCTAGACGAGAGTGTTTCCTAAATTAACAAAATGTTATGTCTGTGTGTGTGTGTGTGTGTGTGTGTGTGTGTGTGTGTGTGTGTGTACATGTGTGCGTGTGTCTGCATGTTTCTCTGTGTGCTTGCGTGCATGTGTGTGTGTGTGTTCCACAGAGGATGCTGAGGAGAAGGAAAAGGTGAAGAGGGCAGGGGAATGCTGTAGACAGATACTCAACTATGTCAACCAGGCTGTGAAGGAAGCTGAGAACAAACAGGTGAATGTGGGGGAGGGCAAAACCAGACAAACACCACATAATGTATACACACACACACACACACACACACACACACACAGATATACACAAATATACGCACGCACACACACACACACACACACACACATACTGTATACACACACATACACATACATGCGCACACACATAGACGTTCAGAAAATGGCAGTGGTGTTGAAGTTCTTTTTTCTATGTCTTGCAGAGGCTGGAAGACTACCAGAGAAGACTAGACCTCTCGTCACTGAAACAGAGTGAGAACCCCATGATCTCTGAGTTCAAGGTAAGCAACCATCCAGTCCCAAATGACCTTACTAAACAAGCAATACCACCTAAAGTGTGCGACGGATCGTGCCATCCAAAATGTAAGCAAGGTGTTTTTAAAGAATGTTGTCATTTGCAAAATGGCAGTATGAGTAATATATTTTTGTGAATGTGAAAATATATTGTGTGTATCAGTAAATATGAGCTTTAATACCACAGTGCTACGGGAATGTGTTTGTGAATGAAATATCTGTGTGAAGTTTCTGAGAGGGGAGTTTTCTAGAAGTTTCATGTCCGCACTGATCCGTCCCACAGAACCTGGACCTGACTAAAAGGAAGATGGTGCACGAGGGACCTCTCTCCTGGAAGGTCAACAAAGACAAGACAATCGGTATGTAACCCTGACAACAGATAAGACAATCAGTACGTAATCATGATAACAGAGACAATCGATATGCAACTGTGAAAACAAAGACAATCAGTATGTAAACATGACAGCAAGGACAATTTGAACGTGGCCATTACAAGTCAGGCACGATACTTCATACTTAACTATAACAACAAAGACGATACTATCTTAACGGTTAAGCATGCCATTATTTCATGTTTGTACAGCATTATGCATTGGAAAATAAGTCATTTTGCTCAGAATTTGTCCAAAACTGGGAATGTCTCTGTGTAACATGTTTACAGTATGCTATCATTATTTTTAAAACGTTACTTGCAAATAACGTTTGAAGTTGACAGTTCTAAACGACTTCTGCATTGAATGCAATATAGAAATTTATTAATTTTTTTTCCTGTTGAACAGCAACTGCGTATCCGGTAAGAAGGAAATTGCTTTTCCGTTCTGACTGACAAAGAAATAAAATGTTTTGTAGCCGTAATAAATAAATGTTTGCACATGGATTTTAGCCAAACGTATTTATGTAGCCAATACATTTCTTGCTGAACACAGGTTCTTTTTAATGCTCAACATGAAAAGGAATAATTGATTTTTAACAAGAGAACGTACAGCGTTTGCCAAGGCCCAGAAGGCAGTGCCTGTGTTTATTTGGGCTGGTATATCATGCATTATAGTGGCGATTGCATTGAAGACAATATCAGTGACAGTGATTAAACAGCGCAATGAAAAACACTTTCACAAGTCTTAATGGAGGCTGCAGGATGCTCCTTATGTCAGCTTAGTAAGAAAGTATGTCAGTTTATGTAGGAAATGCTTTCTTTGATAGCAGTTTCATTCAGATGGCAATTCATAGTCAGTCCATATCAGCAATCTGTATTTTCTAACAAAATTACCGTAACTGTGTGTGGGTTTCAGGGAAGTTGTTCAGTGCCTTAGTCTGCGTTGTAGTTTAACAAGGAACAGTTGGGAGGCAGGGGATTGGTTGCAATAATGTCTTAATTGTGGATTGTTCATTTTTCCGTGCGTTGTAATTGTTGGATTCGCTGCAGATGTCACTGGCACACTTTAAGCCTGCAAACATGTATTGTCTTCACTGTATTGCTGTGAAATTGTTGTTTGCCATGCTGACGTGACTCTGAGACAATATAAAAGTTAAGTAGTTCCCATGTGAAGACTTGGCAGCAACAAGTACCCTGCGGCATAAGATTATAGACGTCAGTCTCGCACATATTCCATATTCCAATGGTGTTCAGTTCAGCAGCCTTATTCCAGTCTAGAGTGCAGTTTTCCACTCCAGGCCTGCTTGTCACCCTTCTGGCACACTTCTGCTGATTCCTACCCTCACGTTTGTTGTGAATACCGGTCGCTGGGCAATATGACGATAGTATCGGATATTGATGATGATTGACAGCTATCACGATGGGAGCTGGATATGGTGATTTACAGACGATGTCTACTTTGCTAAGTTCACTCCTACCTGCGGCGCTGCACATTGAAAGAACATAGTCCCCCATAGCGGAATGCACAATTAAGAGCCAAAAAAATCCATTCCTTTGCAATAACCTGTTTGTTAGGCACGGAAAGAAAAGGCAATAGGGGCGCATCTTGTCAACAAGAGACAGGAAGGCCTCCATTTGTCACTTTCTTTCTCACTCATCCCTCGTTATTTAGGCATTTTGGGACTTTTCCAACATCGCCTATTCCTGAAGTTTTTTTAAAAGGTCTTTTCTTTTTGTCTAATCTTGTCACGTATGTGACTTATTAGGTAAATGACCATTGTATGCATAACATGTGTCAGTGCCACGGATAAAACCTCCAACACTGCGAGAACGGACAACAAAACTTATATAGGCAATTAGGCATCAGAAATAATGTAAAAATGGTCGACCGTTTATTGTAAAACCGATAGCCTGCTGATAATAAAACATGCATCATAGACTTTGTTGCATGACTACGCTATGACAGAGACAAGAAGAATATTAGGTTCAGACGTAATAAGCTATAAAATATTATATATATATATTAACATGGGTCCACCAATAAAATGATATCTAAAAATAAAAATGAGAAAATAGGCTACTTATTAAAACAAATAAATAAAGCAGACAGTGTTGTAGTGTTCACATGTGCATTTTTATTTAGAACATTTTTGGCTTAAAACTCAATGCTTCATCTCAACATAAGTAATGGCCATGACCCCGGGAAAGACTATTACATACAGTGGCTTCAGAAAGTATTCATACCCCATTGATTATTTCTCATTTTGCTGTATTGCAAAGTCACATTAAAACATAATTACATGGGATTTTTTTCTACTCCTGTAGAAGTACTTCTCTATAATGTGCAAATTAAATAAAGTATTTAGATATGTTCAGGATTATATTAAAAATAAAAAAACTCGCATTTACATAAGCGTTCATACCCTTTGCTTTAGTGTATTTTTAAAGTACCATACTTAATATTTGGTCGCATATCTTTTGCATGCTTTTACTTCCTGAAGTCTGGTGACCCATCAACATGAAAAGACTCTCGATATCTTATTTTCCGGTACTGTTACAAGCGATACTATAACCTCGCTGCATGTGAATGGATCTCTGTGGGAATTGGAGGGTGAGACTAGATTCAGCTGTAAATTATGCTGGTACAGTATGGAACACATCCCCATCACCCAGCCTTACCGGTCACTGCTATGGTTCATTAACCCCTTGGCGCAGATGGCAAATTTCACCTATTTAGGGGGTGCTCTGTTTAAGGCTTTATAACTCCAGGTGTGAGCATCACATAAACTTGGTAAATGGCTTAAATGAAACAAGACAGGTGTACTACCATTTACAATACAAACTTAGATTTGTTTATTTTCATAATTTAAGTCAAAATAAAGTGCCACAAATGCAAAGAAACTTTGGAAAAAAAATTGTTTTGTTTTTCTTTAGTTTGCAACAAAATACTGAGAGCTACATAAGTGAAATCGGTAATATATATACATTTCCTGGATCATAAACTCCATGTCCACAAGTTTTGCTAAATCTGAGGATGAAAGAGGTCTATGATGCAAAATATAGCAGTGTACCCTGTTGTCCATTAGTGTCTCCAAATCTAAATTGTGCACTGCTCTAAATAAATAAAAATATGATATGTTTAACTACAAAACAACAGTTTTGGCTCATAAAACTCACTTTTGCATAATTTTCAAGTGTGAATTACTATATTTTCATCAGTATAGGGGGGTAGATATATATGGGTCCAAAACTCCTATGCAAAACATGTCATAAAATGAATAAAATTAGTTTTGTCCATTATAAAGCATATACATTTGCTCCTTCTGATGGCTTAAGATAAAAAAAAACATTGATATCACAGTGTTACATATATTTTGCCTAATCATTCACTCTTGTACGGCAGTAAGGCATTTTAGATGCAAGAATACTTACATATTGGGAAAGGGAAATGCTAATGCATTTTCTATAGAGCTTGTGTAATACCAGACCGTTAAAACAAAAACTGTTGTTACGCTGGGCTGTAGTAAATTGTTCAAAGCACCCAAAAAGAAATGGCATATACCGTTGCTCAGGTTATAATGTACTCTATTGGATAAAAAAGCCGACAATTAAACCAGAATGAACTGTAATGAATGAGACAGGCTTACAGGGCATGGGGGTATTACGTGTCGACTTTTCAGATAGTGTAATAGCGGTATAAAGTGTAATAGCGGTATATTGTACCAGACAATAAATTACCACAGAATTTTGAAAGGAACATCTCGATGTGTAAAACCAATGGTAGGATTGTATATTTATTTCATATTTAGTAGCATATATTGCTAGTAGAATACATGGTAGAATGAGACAGTACTTTCACAGTTTATTTTGCATTTGAGTGAGCAGGGCTTTTCTGAGATACGATCAGGCTATTGTTGGGTTTATCTTGTTGCTATGACATTATCAAATCCTGAGTTTACCAGTGCTGCCTGTAGCTGGCAGCCCTATAGGGTGATCTGTAATTGACAGGATTCAGTTGGTACGGGTTCATCATCAGGTAGCAGTGACTTCTCTGGTCGATGGGTTGCCTGCAGTCTTGACTGCGCCACCAGTGCGCAGGGGATGCAGCTCAGCGGGGCGAGTCTGGGTGACTGCGTGTGTTTCAGAGGAAGTGCACGTTTCCCTCTCCCCACATAACACAATGAGTCAGCTCTGTCTATGGTCACAACCGTGCATGCAGGGTGGACAAATAAGAAGTGAAAAGCTTTTCTCTTCACACAGAGCTGTACACGCTGCTCCTGGAGGACATCCTAGTGCTGCTGCAGAAACAGGACGAGCGCCTCGTTCTCAAGTGCCACAGCAAGAACCTGGCGGGCACGGCCGACACCAAGCACATCTTCAGCCCCATCATCAAGCTCAACACCGTGTTGGTGCGCTCCGTCGCCACAGGTGAGACTCGGCCCCGCCCACAGGATCACCTGTCTATCCCCCGGGCTCCTTTTTTTTTCACATATTTATTGACTCCAATTCAACCCCCGTCCCCAAGGAAATCCAGAATTCATTTCAAGCTACCTTTAGATACTTGGGCAAGTGTTTTTTTTATTATTGTTATTTATTTTATTTGTTCACTTTCTCTTTGTACACACAGTGTTTTATTATTGAGTTAACAGCCCATGTTGTCCGTTAAAAATCCATGGCAAGGCAATCCCTCGTAAAAAAGGTGTAACGGGTGGAGCTTTTACATGCTGTCTGGGAATTATTTGGGCCTATCATAAATCCTGCTTTCCACAGTGAAGTATACTGATTGGTTCACACAGTGAGCGATTGGAATTAATCCAAGTAATCATTTCATTTGAGCTTTCTCCCTGACCGGAGGTAACTGAGGCTGTAACCACTATGCTACTTCCTCTTGCTCTCTCCCCCCAAGACAACAAATCTTTCTTCGTGCTGTCCATGTCCGATAACGGGGCCCAGATCTATGAGCTGATGGCACAGACTGTGTCCGAACAGAGAACGTGAGTCCGTCCACTGATTTGCCGTTTAGTTGTAAATCACATCTCGTCATCAATGTACAGCTCAATATGCATCTTGCCCTCCATCCACCAGGTGGCAGTGTCTGATCACACAAAGGGCAGACTCCATGAAAACAAAACCACACAATGTCATTCCTTTACCTCAGACCGAGTAAGTTCCTTGTGTCCTCACTGTATGCGGATGGGTCTTGTTTTTGTACTTTATCTTGCCTTTAAAACATTTTTTGTGTTAATCTTAAAAATCAGCTACATAACAATATTTATTTTCTTTAGCGGGGAGCGTGATGCTGTGGAGATAATCGGAGCTGGAGTCAAACTGAACAAGGACCCGGATCGCACTTCCACAGGAAGCATCCAGTCCCCAGGTGTGTAACTTGTTGATCATTCCTCTGCACCAGTGTACAGATGACTCTTAAACACCACTGCTGTCTGGCATTAGGAAACAGACAGGGGGCTACATAATGTGCATGTAAAATGTATGAAGAGTACCATGTATAACACGTGCTGTGAGATATGCATATGATGTACGAGCACTACCGTCGTATGAAACGCTTTCTGTCCACAGAGAAGGATGGCAGCACCTCTTCGACAGGGGTCACGCAGACCCCGCCCCCGGGGACCAACCCCTTCGAGGAGATCAAGCCAGAGGAGGAAGGGGGGGAACTGGAACGAGAGCGGGAGGAGGGGCCATACCTGGAACCAGACCTTGCCGATAGGCTTCCTTTTCTGCCGCAGAGGTCGCGCCAGGGTGTCGCCATTGAAGACGATGACGCAGACCCCTTCAGCTTGCCCCCCTCCAGAGCGGAGGAGGCCCTGCGGAACTGTGAGTGAGAGAGGGAAAGAGAGAGAGGAAGGGAGGGAGGGAGTAGCCTGTCATGTGACCGCTGCCCTGTCTGTTACTTTACTGCTACACTGTTGCATTATTGAAACTGTGCCTACCACAATATCACCGTTCTGTGCTATATCATCAAAACTCAGCCACAGTATATTTCCACCATTTGTTACATCATCTCCGCTGTCTGCAAAATCATCTCTACACTGTTGCATCACCCCTAAACACTATTACATCTCCACAGCCTGTTATAATTACACTAGGCTCTAGGCTGCACTGGGGCAATATCATTCCTACACTGTGGGAAATATCTGATGTGCTCTGATTTTCTTATTCTCTCTCCCTCCCTCTCTGTCTCTCCCTCCCTCCCTCTCTCCCTCCCTCCCTCCCTCCCTCTCTCTGTCTCTCTCACACACTCCTGTCACAGTGGCTGCTCTGCGGCAGGTCCTGGTAAACCAGATGATGGCCCAGGAGGAGAGCGAGAGGGCCGGGCGAGCCGGGGGCGGGCGGCTCCTGAGGACCACCTCACTGAGGGGCCCCATGGAGAGCACGGGGGCCCGGGCCTCGGTCCCGCTCCGGTCCCCGGAGAACGGCGGTGGGAGGGAGGAGGCGGGTCGAGCGCTGGCCTCCGGGGACACGGGCTTCTTTGAGAGCTCGGAGGACTGCGGTGAGCATCGCATTGCGCAGCTCCCTCCCCCTCTCACATGACCCATGCACCTGCCCACGCCACTCAGTCCCGCTCCCCTCAGTGCAAACCGACCTTCATAACATACTGCAGTACCAAAGCAAGGTTGCCCATTTCATTGCATGATAACCGCAGTAACATTTACATAAACACCTTTGAATGGATTAAAACACTAAGGCAAATTGAAGGAAACTTTAAGCAGAAAATTAAAAATAGACTTCTGCCCCCACTTCCCACCTCCGTCTGTACTGAAAAGCGGTTATTGATTCAGGATGTTTGTTCACTGTCCTTCAGGCTGTCTGCTTCTCCTCTCCCTGAAAGACAGGGGTATTACTGCAGGAAAAGAGGGCTTTAAATTGCTTATCTGGACTTTTATAATAATAATCCTTGCTTTCATTCATACGTTGTGCAGAATAACAGGGACACTCTATCCGCGTTTCTCTTACTCAGCAGGTAGCTATATGGTTCTGGAAGGATATGGGGGCTTGGGGGAGAGCAGTACCGATGACGACCTCCAGGGCGGTGAGAAAGAGCTGGGAGCGCGATGGGTCTCGGCAGCAGACTCCGGGATCGACCTGAAGAAGCTGCTCTCTGCCTCCTCACAGCCAGGGGGCGCCCCAAACCTCAGCCGGCAAGTCATGACACACCTGCGAGTGCTGCAGGCCAGCCTGCAATACCTGAAGGTATGGTCCAAAGACTCCGCACAGCCACCACTGGCTGTTCACTGCCTGAGGCAGGTCTGTCCTCATTTAGGCCAAGGTGTCAACTTCTTGGCAACCTTATTGTCAGCTTCAACACATTTAATTAGGGTTGGGCTTTGGCTTAGGTTTTGAGCGTAGGTGGGAGTTAGCTCATAGTTAGATTTATCAAAAATCCCCTTGGGAAGAAAATGAGGCATTCACCATCCTGTTAGTGGAGACATTTCCCTGAGTGTTGATTCAGTTTGTTTCTGTCCCAGGAGGTGGCAGTCTAGTGTGTCTCCTGGGTTAGGAGAATGATTCTAGTTCTGGTGGAGTCTGGTGGTGTCCCCAGATTAACTTCCCTTGTCTTTAAGGCCGCAAATAGTTTTGGTCTCACTGTGCAAATTTTGCCGCAAGCTGAAACATTGTGACTTTATTTCTTTCCAGGATGTGGAGAACCGATATAACCAACTACGCCAAAGTATGGCAGCAGCTACTGACACAGATGAGAACAAAGGTATATCCTTCTTTCATCTCTCTTCTCTCCATCTTCTCACCTTCTGTCCGTGCCGCATCATCCTGCTATACAGACAGGAGCAGAAAACTAGGCACTCATAACTAAAGACAATATACTAGAACAGTAACAAAGGACCGGTTGTGAGGAGTGCTTCTCTATCATCAATGGTATTTTTAAAGGGTAAAAAAGCACTAAAACCATTTATTTTAGATGAGAACTGATACGTTTTCTATGTGTTACTGATTGATTCTGGTCCAAATCTTGACATTTTACTATAGTCAGCGCAAAACAGCATAAACCCAAAGGATCTGGCTCAAAAGTGTTTCTAGTGGTAAAACGTTAGGTACTGCGCGTTCAGTCTGTCATTGGCCAGAAACTTCCTCCAGCTGACGTATTCCTCCCGGTGACGAAATTGAAATCTGTACAGCTACACCCTGAAGTTTTGTAGCGAGGGCGGGCTACACCCCAGCTATAAAAGCGAATCTCAGCAGTTGATCTGCGTCACTGCGTGGAGAGGAGATAGGAGACAAAGCGAATGAGCGAGCGATATATATAGCTAGCTTACAGTTTAGCTTTTTTGCATATTCTAGTAAGGTATAGTAGCCTATTTTTGGTATATTGTTTATAGTTAGCTTGATAGTCTCTTGTTTTTCAGTCTAGCTTAGCGAGTAGCTAGCTAGTTTATTTTTAAAAAATAAACATATACTTTATTAAAAATAAATATATAGCATAAAGCATAGTTGAGCCAGGAGTTGTAGTATATGCATGCTACACGTTTACCTTTACAACATCCCTACAACAGACATTTGCATAACTGGAGTATTACTGTCATTCTCTCTTGGAAAGAGTTCAATGCACTCACCACATGTGCACCCGTTGAAATGGAAACCAATATTGTTGATGATATCTTGCAGGTAACATTAGTGTGATTGTGTACAGCCTGTGTAAAATGAGTAGCCTACATGGCATGGGTAACTATTTGTACAGCGTGTGATTTGTTGTTTGCTTGCCGCATCATTATAAGCCCAAACAAGGCGATGCGTGCCGCCCACCTACCACTCCAAAACATTGCCCATAGCGTGTTTGTGTTTGTATGAGAGAGAGAAAGAAAGAGAGAGCGAGAGAACAAAGCAGCCGCTGTGAGTGCTGTCCAGACATAGAATGAGCTATAGAGTGCTGGGGCGTTGTTTGATACCTGGAGCTCAGCCCTATATTATTACCTTATCACGCCCAGATTTAGGCATTTTTAGAATTTCAAAAGGGGGCGGGGTCTAGCTAAGTCAGTGTGCTTTGTTACCATTTAAGCATTACTCTCCCCGATTGCTAAAATAGTTTCTTCGCTAAAAGACTGCCAGTTGAGTTTGCATTCTTCGGTGTAGAAGTCTCATCAAGACCCGTACCGTAGATCGATCTGCGGTTCCACCCCCAAATGATTTGCGTTTCTCAATTCCTGGATGACAGAGCAAAGCTTCAAACCAGGGATCAAGCACTCAGTGGCTAAAGCTACTTGCACACAGCACGGTATGCAGACTCTCTGCCTGAAGAAGACCAGGTTGGCTGAAATGTGTTCACGCTTATTGAGCAGAGTGGATGTACAGTGAGCACAATAATTCATTAGACAGTGACAAATTGTTTGTTATTTTGGTTCTGTACTCTAGCACTTTGTGTTTGAAAGGATACAAGACATTGTAGTTGTGGATTCTAGTGTAAACGTACACAATGAAAAGAAAATTACACTGATTGCTGCCAACGGATGTTGATTTTGCTTAAGTGGGAGGGAGCAGGTGAGTGCAGGTTCAGTAGGCTTTCCTCTGGTTGTGAAATGAGTTTGCTTTAATTCTGGAGGAGTTTTGACTCAATTTTGTGCAGACAATAGAGACTGATGTGCGGCTTCCAGTTATGGAGCGCTAGCTGGCTCTGTGCCCTCTGTAGCACACCTGTGGAATAATGAAAACTGATGTTTCTCTCACTCTCTCACTCTCGCTCTGCCTCTGTCTATCTCCCTCCCTCTCTCCCTCTCCTGCAGATAAGAGTTAGTGTTGGTGGAGCTGCCCAGCCCCTGTGTCCAACCATGAGGGAAGAGATGGGGATGGAGGGAAGGGCAGCCTCTTGTCTCTTTCCTTCGGGATGTCCCATCACAGCCTGTGGCCCTAACCCCCCACCCCCCCCCCCCCCCCCCAAAATTACTGCTGAGCCCCTAACCTCACAGAGACTGAAAAGAGCGAGTGAGAGAGGGATGAAGGAGGGGCTTCCAAGAGGCCCCTCCCCTCTGCCAGCACAAGGCAATCAGGGAAGACAGACTGCCCTCAGATGCATGCTCTAGCCCTGCCTCTACCACAATGACCCCACCCAAGCCTACCATTTAT
This sequence comes from Synaphobranchus kaupii, assembly GCA_029718625.1. Lineage (NCBI taxonomy): Eukaryota > Metazoa > Chordata > Actinopteri > Anguilliformes > Synaphobranchidae > Synaphobranchus > Synaphobranchus kaupii. The sequence continues at coordinate 2,702,901 of CM056385.1, forward strand.
GGGTCCACCCAGCCCCCCCCCCCCCCATATCCTAACAGTCCGAACAAAAACGAACTATACCAAAATGTATAAAGCTTTGTGTCTAGAATATATTAAACACAGAAACAAGAAGAAAAAGGACAAGGAAATTTAAAAAAAAATAATGTATTTAGTTTTGTTTTGTTTTTTACTCCAAGATGTATTTATTTCTTTTCTTTTTTTTCTGTCATTGTCCTTTGTCGTCGTCATGGATGTTGTTCTGACTATTGGCCCCTTGTGTCCCCTTGCATGCGTTTTGACCGTTTGGAACCTTTGCCTCTGCCCCTTTCTCACTGCGAACACACCCTCATACCCCAGCTGTCAGGGGCGGAGGAGGGAACAGGCAGGACTCTGTCATGGCGTCGCACTACCAGAGCTATTAACCACCCCGCTCAGCAGTACTGTGGAGCAGCCTCTCCTCTCTGACCCCTGGGCTCCCTCCCGCTCGAGGACTCCTCGCATGCTAGAAATCGGCCCTCTCTCAGATTATGGACGCCTGTTTAGAAAACGGAAGCACCTCTTGTAAGCCTGGAGTGAAAGCAAAAGCTGAATGCTAATTTGGATCTCGGTGAACCTGACAGCCCCTGTGAGTTTTCTTTAAATGATTAGTTGGTTGCGAAAGCTTAGCTCGCTTTGCAGTTTATCCTCACCAGGCCATGGTGAAGTGTGGCCTGTGTGTGAGAGAGAGCTCCCCATGGCCTGCGCTGTCAGACAGTCTGATCTGTGTTGTGTGTGTGTGTGTGTGTGTATGTGTATGTGTGTGTGTGTGTGTGTGTGTGTGTGTGTGTGTGTGTGTGTGTGTGTGTGTGTGTGTGAGAGAGAGCTCCCCATGGCCTGCGCTGTCAGCCAGTCTGATCTGTGTTCTGTGTGTGTGTGTGTGTGTGTGTGTGTGTGTGTGTGTGTGTGTGTGTGTGTGTGTGTGTGTGTGTGTGTGTGTGTGTGTGTGTGTGTGTGTGTGTGTGTGTGTGTGTGAGAGAGCTCCCTATGGCCTGCGCTGTCAGCCGGTGTGTGTGTGTGTGTGTGTGTGTGTGTGTGTGTGTGTGTGTGTGTGTGTGTGTGTGTGTGTGTGTGTGAGAGAGCTCCCCATTGCCTGGTGCGTGTGTGTGTGTGAGAGCTCCCCATGGCCTGCACTGTCAGCTGGTCTGTGTGTGTGTGTGTGTGTGTGTGTGTGTGTGTGTGTGTGTGTGTGTGTGTGTGTGTGTGTGTGTGTGGTGTGTGTGTGTGTGTGTGTGTGTGTGTGTGTGTGTGTGTGTGTGTGTGTGTGTGTGTGTGTGTGAGAGAGAGAGAGCTCCCCATGGCCTGGTGTGTGTGTGTGTGTGAGAGCTCCCCATGGCCTGGTCTGTGCGTGTGCGTGTGCGTGTGAGAGAGAGAGACAGAGAGTTCCCCTGTCCTGCACTGTCAGCCAGTCTGGTAGTAGCACACAGAGCTGACAACCCCATCAGAGAGGAAAGCAAGCAAGCTTTGCTCTGCAGGACCTTACCGCTTCTGTCCATATGTGAAAATCCCCAGGTCTCATTGAAAAAACCAGTTACAATAGTTTAGCCACTTTGACCGACATGGAAATCTGGCCTTTGGAGGCGTCTCAGGAATACGGAGTGCATTAATGACTACTCGTGTAGGGATATCACAGCCAGATTCTTCTGTGTCCATTCCAATTTTCAAGGCAACCAAGGACAGTATCTTTCTCAGTTCAGCTGTGGTTTGGGGGTTTGAGACGTGAACTTGATCTTTAACAATGAAAACGTCTATATTCTTGGGGTAAAGACCGCTGTAGGAGTATTTCAACTGAAAGACTTTACTGGTGGCTGAAGGAGTGATGCTGTAGAGACGACAAATATTTTCAGATGCCTTGTTTGAGGTGCCTGTATGAGTTTATAATGGATCCACTGCTTTGGAGCCGCACAGTGTAGTTAATATTATAACCAAGGCAAAAGAAGACCGCTATTCACATCAATAACCACCCCAAAGATAATGTTGTATTTATCTTTTTTCCCTTCTGCTGAAAGTCTGAACCTTCCAGACCTCCAGGCTTGGAGCTCTGCATTTACCCCCCAGTGCTAGTCTCAAGCCCCTGTGCATTCTCCCTCTCCGCTTCTGAACTGCGTGTGTGTGCGCGCGCATCTTCGTGCGTGCATGCGTGCTTGCGCATGTTTTTTTTTTTTTTCTTCAAACCATGTTACTGTACAACGTCCTTCGAAAACAAGCTACTGAAGACCTTTTCACTCACAAATGGAGGTTATGGGGTGAGATTGAGGAGTTTCTGGACTTTATGTTCAGATTGACAGAGGACTGCACAAAGGCCAATCTGCTCCAGTTCATGCTTCAACCAAGCTACAGGACTATTGCCTGCAAAGGCTTTAACTGGGACACTTGGATTTAAAAATGAAAAAAGAAGCAAACTAAAAAACTAAACAAGAGAATGCAGGAACATTAAAAAGAACTTTGTGGATCATTTTTAATGTAAAAATGTACAATTATGACCAACACTGCATCTCTTAACTAGACAAAGAAACAACATCTTCATAATTGTTTTTGTTTTGTTTTTTTCTTGCTTTCTACATCATACAATCATTTATTCTCTTAACAGAAACTACTAAAAAAGAGGAAGAAATAAAAAGACTGCAAAGTATCCCTAAAAATATTAATGCAATCTGTATTTTTATTGCTCATTTTGTCTAGACGTTTGAGGTATATTTTTTATTAATTATTATGAATATTATTATTAATATGGTCTTGGTTTCCTGTTCAAAACATGAATGATAGCTCTTTTAGTTGAGATATTCTATTAAATTCGAACAAGCTGATATATTGTTCGATACAAAAGACGAGATGATAAATTGTGTATTTTTTATTTTATTTTACTTTTGTGTGGGGTGGGGTGGGGGGTATGAGAACTGGGATGCAGATTCTCAGCCAAAAAAAAATACAAAACAAAAAAATGTTTAAATATCATTAAACATGCTTGGTGGAAACTTGGTGATGGGACTGCATCTTTATTATAAAAATATGCATTTGATATCTTTCAGATAATTACTAGCTTGAAGGGTAAGGCACAATGTCAGGGGGTAGGTAGAAAATGGGAAACCATAAACCAGGTAATTACAGTGAAGGAGTGACACTATTTTAAGTTTTTAGACATCATAAGCACTTGGTTCCTATTGGCCAAGAAACTTAATGTAATATGGACCAATAAGAAAGGAGTGTGTGCATGAGAAATTGCATCTTGTCTGAGGTCTGGGCCAGGAGGGCTCACAGGCCCAATATTAATGTCCACCCTTACACCCTCATATATACTTTGAGGCGCGTTCCCGATAAGTCCTCGAGGGCTAAGGGCTGTCCCACTGTAAAATCGGCAAGTGCGTGAGGGCTCTGTCACGGACTTTATGCAGACTTCCCACAAGTCTGCAATCCTGCAGACATTGCTGAGGGAATTAACCACAGTTCATAGCGTTTGTGGTGATAAAAATGGAAATGCAGCCGGAAGCGTCTCAAAAATTGTAAACAAATGACACACATGGCGGGCAGAATTCTTTCAGTGGGTACAAACCTAAAATTAAAAGTCCTAAAGCGGCGATTGTCAAACATTTTGCATGCAAGGCGGGCGTTGTCATGGCAACATATAACATCGCCAAGTTCTGTCCCATTCCTCGTATTTGTACCATTTCAAATGTACTCTCATGCACACATGCACTAATGCTGGCCACGCATGTGATGTCACCTAAAGTGTGTGGGGGCTCAGGTCGGACATTGAGATTGGGCCACAGACTTGTAACAACACCATTGTACTTCTGACCTAAATACATTGCCTCAAATACTGAAATCTGAAATCTGTCTTTCAATATTTGGCCTTGACCCCAGCATGTCATAGGTTGGCCAATTTCATTTGGTTCATCTAGTGGATGGAGCTGTTGAACAAGAACCTTTCATTCAGACTTTTGTGCTGCAACGCAGTTGGTGTTGACGGGTAGTTAATATTCTTTGCCTATAGAGAGCAAATGTTCCTATTTTTTTTTAGGTGAGGCCAGTGTCTTGCTGCAGACTCATGTCTCCTGCTCTACATGTAGGCTGGATTCATTATTCTGGAAGGTTTTTGCGTTTACTTGGCCAGTGGATGAGAATGGCCTGAAGCTTGAGGGCAGTATGTCCATGATCATTTGAGGCTGCGCCAGCGTTCTGGCCAAAATATCTGTTCTTTTCAGCTGGGGACAGCGAGAAGTCCAGTGTCTGTGTTTTAGGGTCATCACCCTGCACGGTATAGATCTGGATGAGTTCCTGCTCAGTGTGATGCTATGTAACACACTGTTTATTTGCTGCTAGCTAGCAGTGAGCTGAACTGCAGTTGAATCTCTCAAACTCCAGTTTCTCAGGAGTGGTCTTGGATCAATGGTCTCCTGCTGTTCAACATGTCTTGAAAGAGGTTTTAATCTCAACAGGACTTCCTTGTAAAATTAAAGCTAAAAGCACAGAAAATGTGCGTCAAGCGCAGTTTTGCGCACTTGAATTTACTCTGGTTTCCCTTTATTATGTTTTGAATCTCTTGTCACACAGCTCTGCAGTTTTATGGCATCACTTTGGGCTAATGATCTCTCCTATGCAACAGCATATATTTGTTATTGCACGTTTCATTTCTCCCCAGCCTTCCTGTTGTACACAAGTTGAATAGAGGCTACTGTATTTTGGGGTAGAAGAGAAAACCGTTTGTGGACAGGTGTCATGGAAGAACACAATAACCCAGTCAGGCTCTGCTTGTATCTGTCAGCCATCTGTGTCTCCAGTTCTGTCTCCCTCTGAATCTGGTATCTTTGTATTCCTCCATTATATTTCTCTCTGTCCCTGTGTCTCTCTGTCTTCCTGTCCATGTATCTGTATGTTCATGTTTCCTGCAGATCGAGATATGGGGGTGCCTGTCGTTCTCTGTGGAATTATCATTTAAAGTCTTCGTTAAACAGCTGGATTGTGTACATTTGTGCATGTCTTTTATTGCCAGTGAGACTTTATAGATTATATGTTGTATATGTCCTCAAGTCAATAAAAGAGGCGGGGGACAGGGTAATTGAAATGACAGTCACCGTTCCGTGATTCCCCTGTCAGATCTTTATAAACTGCATCGATGAGGGAGGCGCGGCAAGAAAAATCTCCCCTCCCTTTCGCCTCCCACACCCTCGCGGCACGTGCACAGAGCCGCTTCTTTAATAAAGGCACCGCTGCATGATGCACACAACCACCGTGACCTGCGCCGTTGCTGTGGAAACCGATTTGGCGCTTGGTCGGAGGAGCGCCTCGGGGTGAGTGAAGCACTTGCTTGCTTAAAGTCTGTACGGATCGGTAAGCACCGTTGCTTTCAGACATCGAAATTCATTAGTCATCACCCGTGCCTCCTATTCCGCTCCTGGCCTGAGACCAAAAAGTTACGGAGTACACTGTTTAAAATGTCTCCTCACACAAGGTGTCAGTCTTTAACAATGGTGAGCCTTGACGTTACTATTTAATTTTAATTTATTTGTAATGTTTATTAGTAGAAAATGCTTGCGCAGCTAGCAATCTTACAGTTGTGTTCAAAACATTGCAGTACAACATCAGTAACCTGATGAACCACTGTTATTAGTAGTAGTGATATTTCTGCATGGCAAATAATTTACTTGTAGATGTAGTAGTGTAATAGAAAAACAACAGACCCAACTGTCATGACATGCATGCTGCTTGTTCTGAGTAATTGACTCATTAATTGAAAGGGGCGTGTTCAAAATAATAGCAGTGTGGAGTTTAATTAGAGAATTAATTCTGTGAAAAAACAGGTGTCATTAATTGTCCTTTATTAAGGAAGAAGGGAAGCAAATGTTTCACACATTGTTATAAAATATATTTCCTTCTGAATTGCTAAGTAAAATGGGCCGTTCCAAACATTGTTCGGAGGAACAACGTACAGTAATTTGATTAAAAAGTTGATTGGAGAGGGGAAAACGTATAAAGAAGTGCAGCAAATTATAGGATGCTCAGCTAAAATGATCTCAAATGCTTTAAAATGGCAACAAAAACCCGAAACACGCGGAAGAAAACGAGCAACTACTGTTAAAACGGATCGAAGAATAGTCAGAATGTCAAAGATTCAGCCAATCATCACCTCCAGAGAGATCAAAGATGATCTAAAATTACCTGTAAGTGCTGTTACAGTCAGAAGACGTTTGATCGAAGCTAAGCTATCAGCAAGAAGGCCCCGTAAAGCACCATTGTTGAAAAAACGGCATGTGCAGAATCAGTTCAAATTTGCCAAGGAGCACATCGATTGGTCCAAAGAGAAATGGCGTAACATCCTGTGGACTGATGAGAGTAAAATTGGTCTTTTCGGGTCTAGTGGGTCGTCGACAGTATGTCAGACGACCCCCGGGTACTGAATTCAAGCCACAGTATACTGTGAAGACAGTGAAGCATGGTGGCGCAAAATTCATGGTATGGGGATGTTTTTCATACTACGGTGTTTGGCCTATTTATCATATACCAGGGATCATGGATCAGTTTGAATATATCAAAATACTTGAAGAGATTATGTTGCCGTATGCCGAAGAGGAAATGCCCCTGAAATGGGTGTTTCAACAAGACAATGACCCCAAACACACGAGTAAGTGAGCAACATCTTGGTTCCAGACAAAAAGGATTGAGGTAATGTAGTGGCCAGCTCAATCCCCCGACCTCAACCCCATTGAAAACTTGTGGGGTGACATTAAAAATGCAGTTTCTGAAGCAAAACCCAAAAAATTCACAGGAACTGTGGAATGTAGTTCGTTCATCCTGGGCTGAAATACCTGTTTCTAGGTGCCAGAAGTTGGTTGACTCGATGCAACGCAGATGCGCAGCAGTTATCAAAAACAATGGTTATGCAACTAAATATTAGTTCAGTAATTTAAAGTGAAGTTAAATCTTGAAAAATTTATTCAGTTTATACAGTGTTTGAGTTTGAAGAGAAAAATGTCGACACTGCTATTTTTTTGAACAGATTAATATTCCTTTTCTTTGCTTCCTGTAAAAGAATAACGCATTCTATTTGCACTTTATTCACTTTTTTTAACGCACTGCTATTTATTTGAACACAACTGTAAATTGAGCTGTTCGGGCCTACCTGAGGTTTGGCACAGTTCTTAAAAGAAAGTGAGCTGCAGCTCTCGGTTAAATGATCCGTCGGCAGCCGTGTATTTAACTGACACGTTATCACAGTGATAACTGCATATCATTGCTGTCCATTAAGCTCCCATCTAATGAGTGGCTCTTGGGTGGTTTGCGTTAGATCACTGGCTTGTAGTGTTGCCAACTATGTTCCCAGATCTGCAGACTTTTACAGCGCCCAGGTGATATTTGCCAGCATTGTTGGACATTGTTGTCTCCTTTGCCAAGTAATAATGGTAATGAGACTTCGATTCACTTTATGCTTTTATGAAACCAAAGTGTACAAAATTGAAGGGCACGAGCTGCAACTAAATCACATAAACTTCAGCCCTACACAAGTGATTTCTGACAACAAAGGTCTTTTAGCGGAACACGTAGTGAATTTTTTGCCTTAAACAGGCAGCACTGTTGACGGAATATTTGAATGCAGAATCACTGAATGCTTTCTTCCCTGTGGACAAAGAAGGAAACTGAAAACTTATTCACCATTTCTGTGGGCAAGCAGGGTACTGTCTCATTAGTTTTACAGTTAGCAGTGTGACCAATCACCTAAATAGTTAAATAGTTCACTGTCCTACCACATAAAAAATACTTCCTAACATAGCTGACTGCCCTTGAAAAGTGCACCACTCATAATCATGGGCATTCAGTGACAGCCAGTGTCCAATTAAGGCACTTAACTGGCCACTCATTGCCTTTCTAGTTAATATCGTTGTCACTCATCAGATACTCTTATCCAGGGTGAACCTATGAAGCACAGTTCACATTTTGCACGCTGCCAATTAAATCTGATGAGTATTTGCTTAAATCATAATACGTGCCATGCCTGTAGACCAGTGGCTCTCAACCCTGGTCCTGGGGACCCCCTGTGTATGCTGGTTTTCGTTCCAACCACAATTGCAATACCAGAATTTTAACAAGCTGTTAATTTTTCTTAATTAGGTGTTTTAATGTTTAGAGGGATTATTTACATTCTTAAGCCACATTATGTTAGTAATAGCTATGCATGCCATGAAGAATAAAAGTCCAATATTCACATTGTGCTGTATTGTAAACAATTAAAAGGAGGTAAAAAATGTTTTAACTGATCAAATTAAAGACTGAGGTGAATCAATTGGCTCATAATTGGTGAAATTGTGGACACATGGCCACTAAAACTAACCGTTTGGTAAATAATGAAGAATTCAAAGACAAAGCAAATGATAACGAGCCAAACCTGCATTGTGTTAACAAGTTTAAGGAAAAAAATTATGAAGGAACTTAAACTTGTGTTCAATTACCTAATTAGGAGGCTATTCACCTGAGTTCTTACCTCTTCTTTGTAATTGTTTGCAATATAACACAATAAGCATAACGAACATGGGATTTTTTTTCTTCAAAGCATGCATAGCTATTGCTAACATAACGTGGCTTAAGAGAGTAAAGAGTTTAAAGTGTTCTCTCTATACAATAAAAACACCTAATTAAGAAAAAATAACAGCTTGTTAAAATTCTGGTATTTCAATTGTGGTTGGAACGAAAACCAGCATACACAGGGGGTCCCCAGGACCAGGGTTGAGAACCACTGCTGTAGACAGATGAATGCTATAGGTATAGAGCCTTAAGTCAGAGACCCATGGGTGTAGCGGATTACCTGGTATTTAGAAGTGGCCCTGAAAAGAATGTGTGGTTTGCTCATGTGTTCCAACTGATGTGTTCCCATTCCTACTCTCTGCCCTGAGAGAAGTGTGTGAATGGCTCTTTACATGCTCCTAGTACTGACACTAGAATGCCCCGTCCATATGGCTTGACTAATGGGCTGTACATGGTGAAGGTCCCACTCCATCCACTCTTTCTCCACCAAATCTTTTCTGTTGTTGTAAAGTTGTTGCATTCCATTCAAAAAGTGAAACTTTCATAGATTATAGATTTATTACACACAAAGTGAAATATTTCTAGCCTTTATTTGTTTCATTTTTCATAATTTTGGCTTACAGCTCCAGAAAACCCCCAAAACAGTATTTCAAGAAATTAGAATAGTGTGTCGAAAATCAGCATTTACTTCAGTTATTTCAGAGAATGAATGTTTTAGACTGAGTGTCACACTATCATCTAATTTACTCAACACCTCTAAAGTTTATCTCAGTTTGGTTCAGTATGGGGAAGACTGCAGACTTGACAATTGGCCAGAAGACCATCATTGACACCCTCCAGAAGATGGGTAAGCCACAAAAGGTCATCGCTAAGGAGGCTGGCTGTTCACAGAGTGCAGTGTCCAAGCATATCAATAGAAAGTTTAGTGGAAGGGAAAAATGTGGCAGGAGATTTGCACAAGCAAAAGAGATGACCGTAGGCTTCAGCGGATTGTCAAGCAAAGACGATTCCAAAATTTGGCGGAGATGCAGAGGGAGTGGACTGAGGCTGGAGTCAGTTCTTCAAAAACCACCACGTACAGACGTATCCGGGACATGGGCTACAACTGTCGGATTCCTCGAGTCAAGCCACTCCACTCATTCTCTGAAATAACTGAAGTAAATGCTGATTTTCGACACACTATTCCAATTTCTTGAAATCCTGTTTTGGGGGTTTTCTGGAGCTGCAAGCCAAAATTATTAAAAATGAAACAAATAAAGGCTAGAAATATTTCACTTTGTGTGTAATAAATCTATAATCTATGAAAGTTTCACTTTTTGAATGGAATTATGGAAAAAAAAAAACTTTTCCATGATATTCTCATTTTTTGGAAAGGATCTGTATAACCTTAGCAAGCATACCCTTCTTCCAAGAACTAGCCGCCGAACAAAGTAACGTTATCAATAATACCAATTACCAACCTAGCTACTATTCATTATAGGTAATTACAGTTGTCTGGCAAGCAGAAAGTCCCGAAAATCTCACCTTCTGAAATTAGCACCTATGTTTACTCTAGTTTTCGAGGGAGCTTTATCCAATTCCCTTTTATTTTTCTTTCTGTGACATAGCGCTGGTGTAATGGGTCGCTGTGAAATGTCTAGCTGGTGAACTGGCAAGGGCAATCTCACAGTTGATTGGTCCACAATGTGGTCATGGTTAAGCCACTGTTTTGAAAACAAAATTCGGAGCGAATTGCTGGTTTTAGAATGCAGAATTTGAGGGTATAAACATAGTCTGTGGTGCTGGAATTCTATGATTTCTATGATTGCTGAAAAATTGGTGTAGCCTAGGCCCTTTACTATGGTAACATGGAGGAGCAGCTTGGGCAAACAAGCAAATGCATCTCCTCAACATAATAACAAATAAAAGTCAGTAGTAGTGATATGTTAAATAGAGAGAAAGAAAAAGAGAAAAGAAGGTTAAAAGAGTTTCAGTAGAAGTTTCCATTCAATTGTTAATCTGTTAATTTCTCACACATAATAGCCAAAAGGTACAGTTGTGATAAAATAGAAACAGAGAGGAAAATAGGAAGGAGAAAGAAACAAACAATCAGACAAATAAACCATCAGCTTCAATAGAATTGTTATTTCAAACAGAAATATGCTCTAATTAAATGTGTTAATCAAAGTAACATTGCATAGCTCAATAAATCGCAGGACTTGAAATAATAAAAATGAAATAAATCAAACAGTCTATAGCCTCCTACATTTTTAAGGCATAGGCCTAACTTAGTCGGCTTGCCTACATTTTACCATCTGTGTAGGCCTGCTGGCAAGGCTTTCTTTTTAACTCAATCTTATTAAATTGGTCTCTCACAACAAAGAATGCACAGCGATAAAGTGAGAAGGGGAAAAATAAACAGAGGCCACAACAGTTCATAGTTTCAGTCCATTAGTTCTTTTTTTTTTTGGTTAGATAGGCTATTGGAACTTTGCTTACCATGTCATGCCCCCATGTCCACTCAGACCCCTGTCTACTATGTGCCCTGTTCCCTCACTTTGCAAGCAGTGTGCGAAACAAATCCTACAGAACTCTTTCCAAACTAGTGAGGAAGTAGTTCATAATATGTCCCGCTCTTGTACTACAGACATGCATATATGTACTATATCTTGTACTACAAGTTGTAGTTTTTACTTCCGGTTTACTTCCTGAAATTGTCGGATGAGTGTGCTCCTGAATCCCCTCACCAAAAATGAAACCCAGGGATTTTAAGTTCCCCCATTTGTGAGAAAAAGTTGCCTGTTCAAGAGCTTTTTGACTACGTTGACTCAAATATGCGCCCTCAAAGATGTGAAGGGATCATATTCGGTCACGGCCCTGGTTCTGTCATCGTGAGCAATCCCAACATGCCTTGCAGACACAAGGAATCGCCTCTCGTTGAAAATGAAGGGAGGTGATGTAATCACATGAGAAATCCGCTTCACATCGCTTTCTGTGTGGCTTCAGGGTAAGAGTTGGGGCGCGTCTTGCTCAGAAAAGCCACCATGACCTAGAGTCAGAAAATGTGGGATACAAGTCCCTCTCCTCATGATGAACAAATTTGCCTCAAGGAACCATAAAGTCAGCCATATTGGATTTTCCACTAATTAGCCCTTTTTTTTTTCCTACAAAATTCGACCAATTTGCACGTAACTTGGTGTGTGCACTCAGGTTACGGGCCTTCTTTAATGCATTACTTTTCTAAGACTTAGGTCAAGAAATGGCCAAATGACGAGCCAATTAATTTTCAGTGGGCATGGCTTATCACAAAAATGCTAGTAATTCTAAAGCCGTTTGACAGAAAGTTCTGAAACTTGGTGGGGTTGATTGAGAGTTAGATCAAGACTTGAGCCCTGCCGTTTTAACCCAATCAATCCACGCGGGTGGCGCTATAGAAATACATATGTTGGGATGGCAGGTATGCCACCCGCCAAGTACACTATCTATGCTTAACAGGCTGTCTACCTATCTTACCAAATGTGAAAGTTCCTGTAGCTTAGTGTTAAGGCATTGTACTACCCTGTAGTAGGTTGGTGGTTCGATCCCCACCTGTTCCTAACATTTTTTTTGAGGCACACAATGTGCACGTCATGCTAAGAATGTTCTTTTAACATAAAACAAGTTATTTTTATTGCAAAGGCTAAGAAATTTCAAAATATTAACTGTTAACTGTTTGAATTATGAAGTCAGTAAGCCAACACAATCTGATACCACAACACAAAAGTCTTATTTGGCCTCCAAATTTCCTCAAAATTTAATCATTAAAATGATGTCACCCTTTGGACAGGAAATACCAGCATCCAGCATTACAGGCTTAAACCAATCGTAAATTAAAAGTGTCTCCAAAAACCCCTTTCAAATTCCGGCTTTACTGTTAGTGTTTGTAAAGTACTGCAATTTATCATGTTATATTATGACATAAATAATTAGTTTTCTTTCTTTTTGTTGGCTCTGTACTCTTGAGTTTGAAAGGATACAATGACAAATATAGCTGCAAGCAGCGATTCCTGGGGACCGAGCGGCATGAGCAGCATTTGTCAAACACAGAGACTGCAAAATGGTAGACAACTCTAGACAGGGTTGACCCAAAATACAAATATTTGTTTCTAATTAGGGCTTTTGCCATTGGTGATGGTATTTTAACCCGATCCAGTAAGGGCTTGCATATTACGTCTTTTAAGTGCAAGTGAAACAGTGAACAGTTGATACTGTTAAATTTCTTAACCTTTGCAATAAAAAGTAGTTTCTTAATGTGAAAACAACATTAAAGGAAGTATAGCATTTGCGCAATAGTTTTGCCAAACATTAACTTAGCCATTGGTACCAAGTAGGAATTGAACCACTGACCACACACATGGAAAACCATGATTACATCCACTAGGCCAAAACAGGTTAACAGAAGCGTAGAGGTCAAATGAGACTTTTGTGTTGCGGTATCATTTTGTTTTGGCTTACTGACTTCATAATTCAAACAGTTAACAGGTAATATTGTGAAATGTCTTAGCCTTTGCAATAAAAATAACCTGTTTTATGTTAAAAGAACATACTTAGCATGACATGCACATTGTGTGCCTCAAAAAAAATGTTGGGAACAGGTGGGGATCGAACCACCAACCTACTACACAGCAGTCCAATGCCTTAACCACTAAGCTACAGGAACTTTCACTGTTGGTATGGTAGGTAGACGGCCTGTTAAGCATAGCTAGTGTACTTGGCGGATGGCATACCTGCCATCCCAACATTTGTATTTCTATAGCGCCACCATGTGGATTGATTGGGTTAAAACTGCAGGGCTCAAGTCTTGATCTGACTCTCAATCAACCCACCAAGTTTCTGGACTTTATATCAAACGGTTTTAGAAGTACTAGCATTTATGTGATAAGCCACACCCAATGCAAAAATTAATTGGCTTCTCATTCAGCCAATTTTTGCATGTATGAAGGGATGCGGGTTGAGTTCCTCGAACAGGTTTGGTGCAAATTGGTCTAATTTTGTAGGAGGAGTAGCATTTTAAGTGTTTTACAAAAAATGGTAATTAGCGGAAAATCGAAGATGACAGACTTCATGGTTTCTTGAGGCAAATTTGTTGGGCATGAGTAGCGGAACGTGTACACCAAATTTTGTGACTGTAGATCAAACGGGGAGTTGGCAGTGGGCATGTCAATGATTTTTTGTGAATTTTTATATATTTTCTTATATTTGGATCTCTATAGCGCCACCACGTGGCTCGATTGGGTTGAAACTGGAGAGGTCAGGTCCAGATATTACTCTTAAAAGGCCTCCCAGTTTCATAACTTTCTGTGAAATAGTTTTGGAATTATTATAATTTTTGTGATAAGTCACGCCCATTGAAAATTCATTGGCTTGTCATTTGGCCATCTTTTAAAATATCAAAATTCTGTATATAATTTTATGAAGCATGGTCTAAGGGGTTTGTGTACCTGGTTTCATGTAAATTAGCCAAATTTTGTAGGAGGAGTAGCATTTTAAGTGTTTTACAAAAAATGCTAATTATCGGAAAATCCAATACGGCTGACTTAAGGTATCCTTGAGGTAAATTTGTTCATCAGGAGCAGACGGACCTGTACACCACATTTTGTGACTCTAGGTCAGACAGGGCGTCGTCAGTGGGCGTGTCAATGTCACAATATATATTCACGTGCACTACAGCGCCACCAACTGGCCTATCACCACCAAATTTGGTGACAGCTTGTGAGATGACACCTCCTAACTATATGCCAAGTTTCATGAGAATCAGCCAAGCGGTTAAGGAAAACAAAGAAGTAATAAATGAGTAAATTTAAGCCAAAATGTCGGCAAATTCAAGATGGGGCCCACCAAATTAGTAAAGATATATGATCCAAATCCGGGTCTGTGTCACTGTAGCAAGTTTTACATCTCTGCAAAGGAACAGTGATTTTTAGTGAATTTTTAAATATTTGTTTATATTCGGAACTCTATAGCGCCACCACATACCTCGATTGGGTTAAAACTATAGAGATCAAGTCATGATGTAACTCTTAACAGACCTACCAAGTTTCATAACTATCTGTCAAATCGTTTTGGAATTATTAGCATTTTTGTGATAAGCCACGCCCAGTGAAAATTCATTGGCTCGTAATTCGGCCATATTTTAAAATATCAAAATTCGGAATATAACTTCTATGAGGCATGGTCTAAGGTGTGTGTCTACCAAGTTCCATCTCAATTGGTCAAATTTTGTAGGAAGAGTAGCATTTTAAGAGTTTTACAAAAAATGCTAATTAGCAAAAAATCCAATATGGCGGACTTTATGGGTCCTCGAGGAAAATTTGTTCAGAATGAGCAAAGGGGACTTGTATACCAAATTTTGTGACTCTAGGTGAAACGGGGCGTCAGCAATGGGCGTGTCAATGTCAAAATTTTGTCACATGCACTACAGCGCCACCAGGTGTTAAATCTGCGACATAATATAGAGGATCCAAGAGTTTGGCAATAACAACATGCGTGCCAAGTTTGGTGATTCTAGGAATTTTAGGTGAAAGGGGGAGAAAAAAAAAACAAAAGAATCTGAACAAATACAATAGGGTACCAGCAGCTACGCTGCTCAGTCCCCTAATGAGGTTGAAGTGCAGACTGTCAGATTTAACATAATGTAGAATAAAGTAATCATTTATAATATTTAGTTGCATATCCTTTGCATGCCATGACTTCTAGATGTCTGTGACCCAACAATATCAAAAGGACTCTTGATATCTTATTTTCTGGTACTCTTACAAGCAATACTCTCTGCATTGGAATGGATCTAGCTGTAAATTACACTGGGACAGTATGGAACACATGGTAGAAACAGGACTGAACTGAACATTTGGTTGCGAAATGCTCCCGTATAATGGCAATGCAGTGCATAGCCAATTTATACAATAATAATAATATATTATTTATGAAACCACTAGTAATATTCAGTTAGAGCTATTAAGCTTCTTGTCCAGCCCATGGTCACCTCACGCCTGGACTACTGCAACTCCCTGCTCGCAAGCCTACCAGCCTGCGCCATTCTGCCTCTTCAACTGATCCAGAACGCAGCTGCTCGGCTTGTGTTCAACCTCCCGAAATTTTTGCATGTCACCCCCCTGCTGAGGTCACTCCACTGGCTGCCAGTTGCAGCCAGGATCAGGTTCAAAGTTCTGACCCTGGCCTACACTGCAGTTAATAGGACAGGCCCCGCCTACCTGCAGGACTTAATCCAGAACTATGTTCCTGCTCGACCACTTCGCTCTTCTACAGCAGGGCGACTCACACTTCCCCCCCTCCGTGTCAAAGGCTCTCGCTTGTCCCGACTGAGGAGCTTTTCCACTCTAGCTCCTCAGTGGTGGAACGAACTCCCCATTCCCCTACGTTCTACTGCAACACTGCCTGCGCTCCGTTGTGGCCTGAAGACACACCTCTTCAGACTCTACCTTGACTGATATACTAATCTACGACCTTTTCTCATGGTACTTGATCCCTGTGTTTTCTTGTCTGTTTGTTATACTTTATAAATAGTATTTAGAATAGAATTATAGTATAGCTGATTTACCCACAGCTTACTGTGAACTACATTCAATGTTCATTACTAGGGATAGCTGCTACGTTATGTGAAGGATGTGCTTTGTCTTATCTGTTCTGTAGTTACTTTGATGACCTTTCTGTATGCAATTATTGTATGTCGCTTTGGATAAAAGCATCTGCTTAAATGACTGTAATGTAATGTAATTAAACAGATACAAATGAATACAAATACAAAGGAAGGCTATGTAGGCTTTATATGTACTGTAGGCAGGCTACCTAATGCTTGATGACCAACACAGTGTTGCTTATGGTCATCTACTGCGGCTGAATGTGTAGCGTAATGGCTACATAAGAAAAGCACTGCCAACATCTTCTAAGCTTTCTTTAGCAAAGATTTAATAAGCAAAACCAGTGCTTAGTTAGCCAGTTGCTAGCAGCAGCCATAACCAAGAAGGTTGACACATCAATGAAACTTAACACAAACAGTTTTCAGTTAACAAAATGACAATTACATTATATTGGCATTCAGTGATAGGGGTGCTGAAAAGTGCTCCACTGAGTTTATAATATCAAAATGTAATTCAGAAGGTATACTCACTACTGCCACTTTCATGTTGAATTTTATGGGACGTGGTTTGAGACTGGGGTGTAGGCTGGATAATTGCTTGTTGGCCAGTATGTTTGTTTGAGATTTATTTTCACAATCCATCAGCATGTTACCATTTCATTCTACCTTGGCATGACATTCATAAAAACCAAATACCAAACCAAAATAACAAAAAATGTGTCACTGTCCAATTAATTATGGTGCTCACTGTATATACAAACGGTTTGTTCTACAAAATACATGTTCAATCCCATATCCAACAGTGAGAATAGCCAACATTTTTAAATGATGGCCATGTTCCTCCATATTTCTTTAAAGATACTGTATATTCCCTTTACTATAGACTGCCATAAATTGACACATTGCTTTTTCATAAGGGGTTTTCCTTTTTCTCTTATGTTAGAGGCATATTGCAAAGTTGTTTTGGACACTGTCAGCTCAGAGACAGTATAAAAGCTTATCATATTTGGGTAATGGCTTACCCAGAATAGTGGTTTATCTATCAATCTTCTTTTTTTTAAAAACAACACATTGATAACACTACCGCCGAGAGCCTAAGATGCAGTTCTCTGATTATGGATGTTTTCATTGAAGGAGGAGAACTGCCAGTTCCTTTTAACCCTTGAAGGGGCATGCATTTGCTGTGACTGACAACCTAATTTTTACTTTTTCATTCCAGGCCACAGTTAAACATAAACAAGGGCCCCGATTTTGTTTGATGTCATGGATGTCTTAGACCTTACATTCATACAGGATCAAAAATGGTTTATTATTCCATCTGCACATGTGGTCGTAGCATTTATTCAGGGATACAGAAAGCAGCACCTTCTCCAGATTGAGAGGCTACCCAGAACAGTTGGCACTTGCAGGCTAAATTGTGTTTGGTTAGCCAAACTGCCTTGATATTTTCAAAAAATTACACACACGCACATACACACACACATGCACTAGCATGCGTGCATGCACGCACACACACACACACACACACACACACACACACACACACACACACACACACACACACACACACACACACACACACACACACACACACACACACACACACACACACACACACACACACACACACAAAAATACATATACATAGGCACACACAAAATCATTTAAACCCCCCTGAGGCTGTGCTCTGCCAAAGTGTCTTGAGTAGCATTGCACGCCATTTGCCGGGACCCGACATCAGAGCAGCGAAAACAACATAGAAGCTCTTGATCTGCTGCTTGGAGGTTGGACTCCCTTTCATCCCTCGCTTTTGGGTGCGGGCCAGAACCATTAGCCAGCTGTCATTCTGGACAAGGAGACTCAGAATCCATACTGTTAGCTGGATGCAGAACATTACAGCTCTGGATCTGTATTGCAGAGAGGGGCTGGGTAGGCCATGCTTTTGAACCTGTGTCTGATGAATATTTATCACCAGTTTGGCCATAGCCCCTGTCCCTTCCCTGAAGGGACGCTAAGGTTAGGGGCGTAGTTGTGGCTGGATGTCGTAAATCACATTTTCATGCATGCACACTTCCCCGTAGTCTAAGCATGGGGACCTCATTCTTTCCTTGTGACAGTGGCCTGCTCTGTCTTCCATCTTGGAGGCCTGCCCGTTTGGACCACGTTGAAATGGCAGGTTCTGCTGGAAAGTGGCTCTGCACATTGAACCCCCCAAGAGGCCCCTCCCAAGCCTCGCAGAGTCTTGGCATCTCTTCTGCGAGCATCGCTCCCCACTCAGTCACCCCACTAGGGTTCAGTCCCCTGGGTAGCTCCCTGCTGTTGTACCCTTGAGAAAAGCACTACCTACAAACTTCCTTAGTAAACAGCCAGCTGTATTATTTGATGTAAATGTGACGTTCCTCGAGATAAGGGCATCTGTTACATGGATTCATTAAAATAATAAATTGAGAAATAATTAAATAAATAATCTGGACATCATATATCTTTCTCTTAGGCCGCATTTACACTGCAGGTCTTGATGCCCAGTTCCGATTTTTAGCCTATATCCGATTTTTTTGACCGCCTGTTTACATCTACTTTTGAAAGTGACCCATATCCGATACCTGTGTTTACACTTGCTTAACACTTGAAACAACCCGCATGCGTACAAGAGGGTTTGGTTACCGAAACGAAAAAACGAAAGTAAACAACCAGCCGGCACTTTCTCTCAATGGACGCAAACGAGACCGAAATAATAATTCAAGCAATTGCTTTCCGAAGCATCTTTAAAGGTCCGCAAAATATATATATATATATAATTTCACTTGCGCCGTTTTTTTTTCCACCGGAGAGTAGTTGTGCACGTGAAAGTAACGTTATACGTCATTAAAATGCAAAAAAGTACAAGATCGTCGCATTTTCAATGACGTGCGAATCACAATGACAGGGAATATCCGATCTGTCCGTTTAGATGGCAGTCGCATTGGCAGATATCCGATTCATATCAGATTTATTTCCACATATGATTGAGGCCTGAAACGGATCTGAGAATATCCGATTCCATGTGCTTTTTTCCTGTTTACACGTTCATAATACATATCCGATCTGTGCCACATTCCGCAAAAAATCGGAATTGGGTCACTTTTACCAGGTAGTGTAAAGGCAGCCTTAGTAAGGGCATGCTCTCTGGAGTACCTGTCAGAGCCACAGTGCAGAAACTGTGGCAGCTGGGACCACTGTCAACAGAATGCCCTCAAACTGAATGCTAATTGTAGCACTGCCATAACCCTTTCTTTGAGTGGACAACATACTGGACTTTTCCCAACGCACCTTCTCTTTGCTTCCACATTCATTTCACTGCAAAATCCTTCTAGCTCTAATGTGAGCATCAGCGATGTGTGCCACATTTCTCTTTCTCAGTAGTTTCTCAGCTTAAATCTTGAGATGCCATCACATTTCACTCTCCACTTTCACATATTCTTGCAGCAGAAGAGGTTTACAAAAGGAGCAAATTGGTTTGAGCAACTGTGGATTTGCCTCAGATTTAGCCTGCATTCTGCCACAGCCTGTTTGCTTTAATCCAGGGGGTACGAGGGCAGAGCAATGGCACTTTGTCCTTAACTTGAATATGAAGAAACATAAGGATCTTTTATCCTCTATTTTCAGTCATTGCAAAACAGGAGTACACTTCATGTGCAGTTGGTGTAGGCAGGGGCAAGCAACCAATCGCCCAGCGATCATAAAATCTGAACTGCCGATCTGGTCACCAGATCCCCCGCAATATTTAAATATTAACATGAAACACTTCCTGGAAAATGGCATCTGGTGTTTGTGAGGTAATGTTATGCTTCTTTTCATTTTGTTCAGATAGTGTAGTCGAGGTAGGGCCTGCACAAGGCATGCACTGATGAGGAGGCAGCAGCGGAGTCCTATTAATGCGAGTAGCCAACTGCGCTTCCGTCTGGCAATATCGATTAGAAGTCGCATTTAAAAGTGACTATAGTGTAACCGTAGCCAAAGTTACTACAACAAGCCATTTGGACCTCACTGACATGCTGAAAGGAATAAGTTCATCTGCATCATAACATAATTTGCGGTGCATGCACAATACAGTTAAAGCCAAAAGAACACCTCCCTCAATTGCGGTAGGCTAATCCAGAATTCATAGAATGCAGTGATGGACAGGGATCAAAAAATGGCCCGGCATTTACGACAATTCACCGGCCCAATTTCCAAATGCAACTGCAACCATCGTTGACATAAAGTCTGTTGCAAATATTCAACATGCAATTTTCCTATTTCCCACACACTACAAAAACATGAATCAACTAATGATTAAAAAAAACTTTTTAGTGTGAAACGCAATTGCACCAAAGATGAAGAGAGCACTACACAGTAGGGGTGTATCCGGGGCCGATAATATTTGGATTCGGGGAAAAAAAAATAATAAATGAGAGAGCTATCTGCCAGATATTTAATTCATTGAGATGGCCACTAACAGGAGTGATTAGCACAAATGCCCTATCAAAATCAGCATTATAAAACAAAACTGGAACAATGTTTATAAAGATATTTTGCTAACGTATTACTCTAGATCAGGAAGGTCTCCTGTAGCTATGCTATTGATAGACAAGCATATGTTATGTTAACGGTACAAGTCCACAGTGTGGATTCATTGCGAGTTGAATGTTAAACAATTTGGGTTGAAACAAGCATTCACAGAATCCGTGATATAGGCTAAATATTCATTTTAATTAAGTAACCACAGTGCAATTGTTGCGAATAGCCTATGTATACCTACGTGCGAATCCACTTTGGATGTTTTTCTCTCTCCACCCATTAACAGCACAGCAGCTGAGAGCTGGCTCTAGTTAGCAAGCTAACATGTACAGTAAGCTGAAAGTTTAATGAATGGAACGGATAGTGGGTTGGAAACGGATATTTCTCTTGACTCCACCAGGCAGTCTGTCATTAATTTTCTCGTATGAAATATGACATTTCCTATATGTAACATCAAGACACTTCCGGTTTTTATCCGAA
This sequence comes from Synaphobranchus kaupii, assembly GCA_029718625.1. Lineage (NCBI taxonomy): Eukaryota > Metazoa > Chordata > Actinopteri > Anguilliformes > Synaphobranchidae > Synaphobranchus > Synaphobranchus kaupii. The sequence goes on from CM056385.1 coordinate 2,724,064, forward strand.
TACAGATACAGATATAGATACAGATAGATACATTGCTGCACACCCCTACTACACAGTCACAGTTAATAACAATAAAACAGTGTTTTATCTTAATGTAGGCTAGAAAACTATGTTGGGGTTTGCATTTCTCTGCAACCCTGGCAATCACGTCCCTGAATCCAGATTAATTTGGTCATAAGCTCCAAATGGTATGCTATGAGATATTCTTCTTTGAGATAGCCTACTCAAACTTCAATGTGGAAAAACGTCTTTACGCTTGTGTGCAAGAGATGGTCAACAAAAATTTGTAAGCGAAGCAAATTTTGTGGTATGAGTGAATAATTCCAACTGCTGCATGACAATATGAAGAATTTCTCAGTGCAATAGCCAACCTAATTGCCCTAAGTTGTAATCCGTACTTTGCCGTGAAATGTTTTTTTGGATCGTAAGCCAACTGATGTGAATGAAACAAAATAAAACAATGCCAGTGTGTTGGACTTTGGGCGACAAAAGTAAGCTATTAATGATCATTCACCTCCTCTGTTGCTGCCACCATATCCACTCTCCTCTCCTGCTTCAGAAACATTACTAAAAGCGTTTTAGTTTGTCTCACTCTGCTATAAAGTTCATCATCCACGTTTTATTTGCCTGCCTCCTCTTGTGTTTCTCCCAATGCCAGAGTGTCAGTATCTCCCATGTTATCGGTGGTATTGCTAGTGCAAGTGAAGCAGTGCTGTCACTCACATTAATAGCTACACCTACACCCTAGACCCAATTAGTGAATACATTAGAAAATCAGTCACTTTTGCGCATTTTGCTACATCAGCTTGCAGTTTTCTTTTTATGGTCCCTTATCTGCCATTTTCTCATTTTATTCACCAATTAATTTTGCTTAATGGCTAGCTAGCTGCTACTATCACCATCATTTGGCTAGCCTACCTATAATTTGAAAATGAACTGCTGTTTTACCCGTTCTTGGCTGACAGGTGTGATGGGGACTTGAATGTATTTGTTGCATATAGGAGTGCATATACAGTTGTGGTCAAAAGTTTACATACACTTAGGCTGAAGTCATTAAAACTAATTTTTAACCACTCCACAGATTTCATGTTAGCAAACTATAGTGTTGGCAATTCAGTTAGGACATCTACTTTGTGCATGACACAAGTAATTTTTCCGACAATTGTTTACAGACAGATTATTTCACTTTTAATTCACTATATCACAATTCCAGTGGGTCAGAAGTTTACATACACTAAGTTGACTGTGCCTTTAAATTTTTTATATTCGGTCGCATATCCTTTGGCTTTGCATGCCATGACTTCCTGATGTCTGTGACCCAACAACATCAAAAGACTCTTGATATCTTATTTTCTGGTACTCTTACAAGCGATACTATAACGTCTCTGCATTTGAATGGATCTCTATGGAAATTGGGGGGTGGGACTAGATTTAGCTGTAAATTACACTGGAACAGTATGGAACACATGGTTGGCTAAATGGATCTAAGTGAACAAGGGTCTGATATATCAAACAAGCCTCAAATCATCACTCTGCTGCCAGAAATACAGTAGATATGGATGATAACTTGAAGAAAAGGCTTCCGCAAAGCCTACACTTGTGTTTCCTCACTGAAGCATCCTCTGGGAGCCTTGTCGTTCCCCACTCCTCGCTCCTCCGAGGAGCATTTAGCAGATTGGAAAGTCCTTAAAGATGGCGGACCTCAATCGATTTCCGGGTCAGGCAAGGACAGAGGAGAAGAGGATGGATAAAATAAGCGATTGGAATGCACCCAGAGTCATAAGTGTTTTGATGTAATTCCTATGCATGTCCACAAGAGGGAGCCAGGAAAATATAAAAACAGCGCAGCACATGACTCGGGCTATGACCAAATATGATCCCTGTTCCCTGCCCCCTGTCCACTCAGACTCCTGTGTGCTATGTGCCCTCTCCCCTCACTTTGCAAGCACTGTGCAAAAGAAATCCTGCAAAACTCTTTCCAAACATGTTCGGTACACATTCAAATGTGTGCATTAGATCAGGGGTAGGGAACCCTGGTCCTGGAGAGCCGCAGGGTCTGCTGGTTTTAGTTGTTACTCCCCACTTAATTGATCAATTAAAGCAGTTGATTACACAGTTAACTCACCTCACCTGTTTTTTTTGGTTTAAGTAGTGGCTGTATTTAAGGTGAAAACAAAAGCCAGAAGACCCTGCGGCTCTCCAGGACTAGGGTTCCCTACCCCTGCCTTAGATGTATGTCCCTGAAGAAAATACACTTAATAAAACAATTGGTCACAAATCTGTTTTTTTGATACGTTCAATAATTAAGTTTTTTTAAACAATCTTAAAATTATGCGGAGAGCGCTTTGTAACGCCAGTACATAAGCAAAGCGAACACAAAGGTCGTGACCGAATACGACCCCAGTTCCCTGTCCACTGTCCCTTGTCCACTCAGACCCCTGTCCCTATGTGCCTGCCCCTATCCCCTCACTTTTCTCCTTCCTTCCTTTACCACTGCAGGAGAGGAACCCTCTACAAACCAGCAATTTTGCTGAGTAGGGCCAAAGTATTTTATAACCAGTGTGCGAAAGAAATCTTGCAAAACGCCTTTCAAACTAATGAGGAAATAGTTTGTAATTTTTTTTGTTTTTATTCATAATATCAATCAGTTAACATATGACGATTGTTACAAAGTGTAGATTATGAATGAAGACAGAATTAACAAAAATAAAAAAGTGTAGTTCGTAATAAAATCTTTGATATGACCCACTCTTGTATCATAGATATGCGAATAAACGCTCTATGTATATTACGTTTTTACTTCCGGGTTACTTGCTGAAATTGTTGGATGAGTGCACAATTCTGCAGGTGAGTGTGCTCCGGAATTCCCTCAACAACACCCCGGAAATAAGGGGTTCGTTTTGGTAATTTAAGTGCCCCCATTTGTGAGAAAAATCGCACACTCAAAAGCTTTTTGACGAAGTGGACTCAAATATGCGTACCCAAAAGTGTGTAGGGGTCGTATTCGGACACAGCCAAAATGAAAGCATGTCCCCCCTCCAGTTAATATGGTTTGATCAACCGTGACGCAATGTTTATGTTTTTTGAAAGCGCTTATGGGATATGTTGTCAATAACAAGACGCGATCACTGAAGCCGGCGAGACCTTTGACTTCATTTCCCGAATAAACCATTGTCGAAAGGCCATGTGGTGTACATCTGCAACTCGTAAACATTCTTCCACCGTACAGTGCTACAGAAAGGTAATTACTTATTTTGTAGCAAGACAAAGTTAACTATGTAATGTCTACCAGCTAACTCCAACATTTGAAAATAGCACTTCGTATGCTTCGCGTGTGATACCTAATTATATATCCATATATTTAACCAAGCTTGCATCGATAAATGAACTAGTTAGCTGGCTTTGTAGGGAACACTAGCTAGACAGGGACCATTGAATGAACAAGCCAGCTAATGTTAGCAAGATCGTTTAAGCAGGCATGCAACTTGACGCGCCCGCCCCGCTCATGTGTTAGCTAATGTTTTATGGCTTGTCACGTTGCTAAATATACCGAAAGTCTTTTTATATGGTTACGTTACCATTTACAAAGTAACATTATACTCCATTATACATGTATCTTGTTGCTAGTTATCTGTCAAATTATTTAAACCTAGAAAAAAAAAATCGGATTATTTTGAGTAAGTTCACTAGTAAAATGCAACACTGCGTAACTTCCAATTTAAACACTCATAATTTACAATTACAGTAACAATGGTATGGATGTTGAGTTTTTTCCACACCTATGAATACATTTACCTTGACTCGACTGCATGGACTTCTTTTCTGGAGCAAGATGCTTTATTAATTCTTTCTCATAAGCCACTATCAGTCTAGCTCACTAAATATGATGATAGATATGTTTGCTTTTTATGACTGTCCCTCAGATTTATATAACTAGGTTAGTAATCAAGTTTACGATGATCCACTTTAGTTAACAGCAGCAATAGCTAGCTTTCTGCCTTGGCTGTTTTCTTTTAGTATTTTTCTGTCATATCAGGTGTTATTCCAGATGTCAAAATATTTCAGATTTATAAGTACATGTGGTCATATGTAAGTACATACTGGCTATAGAAAGTTTACACATCCTTTCATAAATATGCACAGTGAAAATGGTGACGTTAAATCCCCCCATGAAGTTTAATTAGTGTTTGAAGTTGCCCATCTCGTATCCTTGTATATAACAGTACTACCACATTTTGACCACAAGATGGTGCCATTTTAACAGATAGTTGAAATGGCACCATCTTGTGGTCAAAATGTGGCAGTACTATATGTGATATACATCTCATATCCTTGTATTTCACGTAGTACTACCACATTTTGACCACAAGATGGTGCCATTTCAACTATCTGTTAAAATGGCACCATCTTGTGGTCAAAATGTGGTAGTACTATATGTGATATACATCTCATATCCTTGTATTTCACACAGTACTACCACATTTTGACCACAAGATGGTGCCATTTCAACTATCTGTTAAAATGGCACCATCTTGTGGTCAAAATGTGGTAGTACTGTTATATACAAGCATATGAGATGGCCAACTTCAAACTCTAATTAAACTTCATGGGGGGATTTAACCATCACCATTTTCACTGTGCATATTTATGAATATATGAAGAAATAATAATCCAAGTCACAGCTTCTCATGTGTTTTCCCGCATAATTTATGCTAACAGATATTGGTGATTTTAAACATGTTTCAACCTCTCTTTTTCACTCCAGCTTTTCTGCAGCCCCGCAAGCAATTGTGGCCCCGGTTTATCTGTGTGCAAACCCAGTGCGTACGTTCTGAAGTGTGCCGGTGTCCCAGGTGCAGTGGTATGTATATTTTATGTCTCAGACTCAGGTCCCAGGGCCTCGTTGTCACGACTTTGGCCTGGTTCATATCTCAACACTTGTGAATTGTAGTATCAGAATCCATGTCAAGAACTAGGCCCGTTACAGGTCTCGAGAATTTACGGCAGATACAAGTCTTAAGGCCTCAGAGTGTGACCAGCAGCTGCAACAAGCCTTAAGACCATCTGGAATCTGCCATGACCCAAAAGCTCTGAAATCTGTGCCGTCCTAAGAACTCTGTGTTGCTCATATGCTCGACCTAAGTCCCAAGACATTTGTCATTCGGCCCAGTGTGTGTACCAGTACCATGTCCTGAAATCCAATCCATAGGTACGCTACCCAGCACCAAGGCATATGCATCAGGGAAGCACTGTGGGCGTCTAACAGATGAGCTGACCATGCGGAGGAGAAGCAGGAAGTCCCCAGACGGAGGAGCTGTGTAAGTATGAGTTTTGCTTTCTTTTTGTTTTTATGCACCACATTTGGTGTAGATTAGTGTATTACTACTTACAGTCTTACATACTTCTATGCAATCAAATCAATTTGTTTTAACTAAAACAAACTCATTTGATTATAGTTGTATGTGATACTGTCTGTAGTAATGCACTAATGGAGGGTGGGGCCTGGCCGAATTCTCAACTTTTTCGCCTTACAGCCAAAAAGTTTGTGTTCCAAAAAAGTTGCATAACCCCCTGTGTTTTGCTTCCAACTTTCAGGGGGGGCCACAACCGCCACTTCCCCTTCATTCACACCCCATTCATACAACTCCCCCACCCTTGGGGACCACCGCATCCATACCACTCCCCCACCCTTGGGGACCACCGCATCCATACCACTCCCCCACCCTTGGGGACCACCAACATTGCTCAGGTGTGGCACTCGGGGAATCGAACCGGCAACATCGACCCACGTGAAGTGCGGTCCAACCTCCTACGCCACGGAGTCCTTTGCATTTGTGTTTTGTTTTTCTACAAACTTAAATGGCACAATGGCACAATGGTACAATGGTACAATGGACAAAAGTTGCGCAAACCTGAATGGGGATTGAACCCCCGTCCTTGGCGTTGCTAAACCAGAACCATTCCTTTGAGCCACTGTAACTTGCACTTCTTTGTTGGGTTTTCCTGCAGTGAATTCATGAAGATGCAAAAAGAGAGGAGAAAGAACATTCAAAAAGCCTGTCCCTTCTGTTGTTTTTTATACCTTTATGTACCTATGTGCTTTTGCTGCCATTTCAATTGCCCTACGGGGACAATTAAAGTTTATTGAATTTAATTGAATTCTCGCCACAATCTTGGACAGAAAATGAGACCACAGAAATGTAGGTGAAGAGTGAGGTTTGAACCCTGAAGTGCTGTGTCCACAGACAAAGACAATACCGTTGTGCCAAAGTATCCTTAGCTGTTTTGTGAGCTCTGAAGTGGAGTGAAGAAGCTGAGATCATAAAAATATGAGGAATAAAGATAAAGAATGAGGTTTGAACCCTCAAGCTCACCTTCCAGAGTCCAAGACTCTACCGTTATGCCACAGTGGCCTTGATGTGTCTGAGGGTGATCACTCTATTGGGGCATATTTGACCAAAGGGAAGATTTGACTAAAGAGAGGATAGCCCTCTACTGGCCCACCAACATCACTTCCAGCCACAACTTAGGTCTCCCATCTGAGTACTAACCAAGCCCACACCTGCTTAGCTTTTGCCATTCAGCAGGAGCAGATTGCATGGTGGTATGGCTGCTGATAAAATGTCTCTTCATTTTATAACACACAAACTGCACTGTGGGTAATCTGAAATATTTAATGAGAATGTGTATGCATGTTAGCTAACCATATGAACATAATGAACACAAAGTAGACAAGGAGGCAAATTATAAACCAACAGCATAACATATGTAAGCTACTTTGTGAAAACTTTTGTTTCATTTAATGGGGGACTTTGAAGGATACATTTTCAGGGCTGCCAGATTTCAGAAAAAAATTATTTAATAATTCCCCCAAACGGGGGATTTTCGGGAATTCCCCCCCCCCCCCCAACAAGGTTGGAAAACGAACGAAAACGAGCTGCATTCGGATGCAGTAACCGACAGCAAACCTTTCTGTGTTCGCGTTTCCAATTAACAATGCACAAACTAACCTATGTATGAAATTTCCTATAGCATAGTAATCACAATTTAAATTACAATTTTTCTTTAGGCAACGTGTGCATTACACACACATTTGAGTATTTTTGTTGCATTCCTTGTTATATAAATCTAAAATAGAAACTTTCCATAATTTGTGGATACTAATCCCTTTGTTGAATATTGGTAACAATCGCATTCGTTTAGGCTATCGGCTATCATCTTTTCCTGTTGTGGTGAAGAAATAGCATGAGCTGTCCAGATTATTGAAATAATTTGATTCAAAACTAGTGTTTCGCTCAACTCCGCTCACACGCTCTGGTGGCTATGCAAATAGAGTTTGAACATAATATTTTTTTAATTCAAAATCACTCTTTAATGAATGCGGAGGAGACCATTCATCATTAATTTACAACCTCCCTTAATTACATTATAGGCATTTAGCAGATGCTCTTATCCAGAGTGACTTACATTTTTTATTTTTTTTACATATTATCCATTCAGACAGCTGGATATATACTGAAGCGATTCAGGTTAAGTACCTTGCTCAAGGGTACAACGGCAGTGTCCAACCGGGGAATCGAACCTGCAACCTTTCGGTTACAAGGCCAGTTCCTTAACCATTATACTACACTGCCGCACTGCATATCTGTCTGCAAGGTGCAGGTATTAAGAATACACTCTCCATGCTGTATGGTTGGTGTCTGCACTCATCCCCGTTCCCCAGTAGAGGTGCGCAACTTTCTCCCTTTAATTACCCAGATAGCAAGCGAACGTTGAATCGACGTGGATTCAACATCAATTTGCTCATCGAAATCACGTTGAAAGCTAATGGAGTGAGTCAGTGATGGCAACAAACATTAAAACTTTTAAATATCATGTAAATATTTAACCTTGATTATTCAATATTTGTCGGTATTCTGACAACGTGATCTCGATGAGCAAATTGATGTTGAATCAACGTCGGAATTCCACATTGAATCTACGTCGATTCAACGTTCGCTTGCTATCTGGGAGGTGTTCACCAATACACTTTCTGCACTGTAACATCTCTATCTGTCACCTTCTATGCTTCCCCCTGACTGAATAAACATGAATAAAAAATGAATAAGGAGAATGGACAGCCCACTCTCCTATTCAAAAGTAGCCTAATCACAATTTCAATTTCCAACATTGTTCACTGCAATCTTTGCCTTCAAACATTCAAACCATACATTCAAAGTCATATGGACAACACAGTTTTGCGCTGAAAGTTTATTAACGTTAACACACACAGCACGATAGCCTACAGAACTGCTTGCTAAGCTGCTAAATTAGCTGATAGCAACATACGATCGAATAGGAATCAACTGCTTAAATATCAGGAATATTAACTGATATATAGTATATAGTTTTGTGGATATGACTCACTCTTGTACCATAGTCAGAATCTCTGCCATAGTTATGCGAATAAACGCTCTATGTATATTACGTTTTTACTTCCGCGTTACTTGCTGAAATTGTTGGATGAGTGCACAATTCTGCAGGTGAGTGTGCTCCTGAACTCCCTCAACAACACCCCGGAAATAAGGGGTTCGTTTTGGTAATTTAAGTGCCCCCATTTGTGAGAAAAATCGCACACTCAAAAGCTTTTTGACGAAGTGGACTCAAATATGCGTACCCAAAAGTGTGTAGGGGTCGTAATTCGGACACAGCCAAAATGAAACTCCAGTTAATAGGCTATGGTTTGATCAACCGTGACGCAATGTTTATGTTTTTTGAAAGCGCTTATGGGATAGCTATGTTGTCAATAACAAGACGCGATTACTGAAGCCGACGAGACCTTTGACTTCATTTCCCGAATAAACCATTGTCGAAAGGCCATGTGGTGTACATCTGCGACTCGTAAACATTCTTCCACCGTACAGTGCTACAGAAAGGTAATTACATATTTTGTAGCAAGACAAAGTTAACAATGTAATGTCTACCAGCTAACTCCAACTTTTGAAAATAGCACTTCGTATGCTTCGCGTGTGATACCTAATTATATATCCATATATTTAACAAAGCTTGCATCGATAAATTGAACTAGTTAGCTGGCTTTGTAGAGAACACTAGCTAGACAGGGACCATTGAATGAACAAGCCAGCTAATGTTGGCAAGATCGTTTAAGCAGGCATGCAACTTGACGCGCCCCCGCCCCGCTAATGTGTTAGCTAATGTTGTATGGCTTGTCACGTTGCTAAATATACCGAAAGTCTTTTTATATGGTTACCATTTACAAAGTAACATTATACTCCATTATACATGTATCGTGTTGCTAGTTATCTGTCAAATTATTTAAACCTAGAAAAAAAAATCGGATTATTTTGAGTAAGTTCACTAGTAAAATGCAACACTGCGTAACTTCCAATTTAAACACTCATAATTTACAATTACAGTAACAATGGTATGGATGTTGAGTTTTTTCCACACCTATGAATACATTTACCTTGACTCGACTGCATGGACTTCTTGTCTGGAGCAAGATGCTTTATTCATTCTTTCTCATAAGCCACTATCAGTCTAGCTCACTAAATATGATGATAGATATGTTTGCTTTTTATGACTGTCCCTCAGATTTATATAACTAGGTTAGTAATCAAGTTTACGATGATCCACTTTAGTTAACAGCAGCAATAGCTAGCTTTCTGCCTTGGCTGTTTTATTTTTGTATTTTTCTGTCATATCAGGTGTTATTCCAGATGTCAAAATATTTCAGATTTATAAGTACATGTGGTCCTATGTAAGTACATACTGGCTATAGAAAGTTTGCACATCCTTTCATAAATATGCACAGTGAAAATGGTGACGTTAAAACCCCCCCATGAAGTTTAATTAGAGTTTGAAGTTGGCCATCTCATATCCTTGTATTTCACACAGTGCTACCACATTTTGACCACAAGATGGTGCCATTTTAAGAGATAGTTGAAATGGCACCATCTTGTGGTCAAAATGTGGTAGTACTGTGTGAAATACAAGGATATGAGATGTATATAACATATAGTACTACCACATTTTGACCACAAGATGGTGCCATTTCAACTATTTGTTAAAATGGCACCATCTTGTGGTCAAAATGTGGTAGTACTGTTATATACAAGGACATGAGATGGCCAACTTCAAACTCTAATTAAACTTCATGGGGGGATTTAACCATCACCATTTTCACTGTGCATATTTATAAATATATGAAGAAATAATAATCCAAGTCACAGCTTCTCATGTGTTTTCCCGCATAATTTATTCTAACAGATATTGGTGATTTTAAACATGTTTCAACCTCTCTTTTTCACTCCAGCTTTTCTGCAGCCCCGCAAGCAATTGTGGCCCCGGTTTATCTGTGTGCAAACCCAGTGCGTACGTTCTGAAGTGTGCCGGTGTCCCAGGTGCAGTGGTATGTATACTTTATGTCTCATACTCAGGTCCCAGGGCCTCGTTGTCACGACTTTGGCCTGGTTCATATCTCAACACTTGTGAATTGTAGTATCAGAATCCATGTCAAGAACTAGGCCCGTTACAGGTCTCGAGAATTTACGGCAGATACAAGTCTTAAGGCCTCAGAGTGCGACCAGCAGCTGCAACAAGCCTTAAGACCGTCTGGAATCTGCCCTGGGTGGATCCATGACCCAAAACCTCTGAAATCTGTGCCGTCCTAAGAGCTCTGTGTTGCTCATATGCTCGACCTAAGTCCCAAGACATTTGTCATTCAGCCCAGTGTGTGTACCAGTACCGTGTCCTGAAATCCAATCCATAGGTACGCTACCCAGCACCAAGGCATATGCATCAGGGAAGCACTGTGGGCGTCTAACAGATGAGCTGACCATGCGGAGGAGAAGCAGGAAGTCCCCAGACGGAGGAGCTGTGTAAGTATGAGTTTTGCTTTCTTTTTGTTTTTATGCACCACATTTGGTGTAGATTAGTGTATTACTACTTACAGTCTTACATACTTCTATGCAATCAAATCAATTTGTTTTAACTAAAACAAACTCATTTGATTATAGTTGTATGTGATACTGTCTGTAGTAATGCACTAATGGAGGGTGGGGCCTGGCCGAATTCTCAACTTTTTCGCCTTACAGCCAAAAAGTTTGTGTTCCAAAAAAGTTGCATAACCCCCTGTGTTTTGCTTCCAACTTTCAGGGGGGGCCACAACCGCCACTTCCCCTTCATTCACACCCCATTCATACAACTCCCCCACCCTTGGGGACCACCGCATCCATACCACTCCCCCACCCTTGGGGACCACCGCATCCATACCACTCCCCCACCCTTGGGGACCACCAACATTGCTCAGGTGTGGCACTCGGGGAATCGAACCGGCAACATCGACCCACGTGAAGTGCGGTCCAACCTCCTACCGCCACGGAGTCCTTTGCATTTGTGTTTTGTTTTTCTACAAACTTAAATGGCACAATGGTACAATGGTACAATGGACAAAAGTTGCGCAAACCTGAATGGGGATTGAACCCCCGTCCTTGGCGTTGCTAAACCAGAACCATTCCTTTGAGCCACTGTAACTTGCACTTCTTTGTTGGGTTTTCCTGCAGTGAATTCATGAAGATGCAAAAAGAGAGGAGAAAGAACATTCAAAAAGCCTGTCCCTTCTGTTGTTTTTTATACCTTTATGTACCTATGTGCTTTTGCTGCCATTTCAATTGCCCTACGGGGACAATTAAAGTTTATTGAATTTAATTGAATTCTCGCCACAATCTTGGACAGAAAATGAGACCACAGAAATGTAGGTGAAGAGTGAGGTTTGAACCCTGAAGTGCTGTGTCCACAGACAAAGACAATACCGTTGTGCCAAAGTATCCTTAGCTGTTTTGTGAGCTCTGAAGTGGAGTGAAGAAGCTGAGATCATAAAAATATGAGGAATAAAGATAAAGAATGAGGTTTGAACCCTCAAGCTCACCTTCCAGAGTCCAAGACTCTACCGTTATGCCACAGTGGCCTTGATGTGTTTGAGGGTGATCACTCTATTGGGGCATATTTGACCAAAGGGAAGATTTGACTAAAGAGAGGATTGCCCTCTACTGGCCCACCAACATCACTTCCAGCCACAACTTAGGTCTCCCATCTGAGTACTAACCAAGCCCACACCTGCTTAGCTTTTGCCATTCAGCAGGAGCAGATTGCATGGTGGTATGGCTGCTGATAAAATGTCTCTTCATTTTATAACACACAAACTGCACTGTGGGTAATCTGAAATATTTAATGAGAATGTGTATGCATGTTAGCTAACCATATGAACATAATGAACACAAAGTAGACAAGGAGGCAAATTATAAACCAACAGCATAACATATGTAAGCTACTTTGTGAAAACTTTTGTTTCATTTAATGGGGGACTTTGAAGGATACATTTTCAGGGCTGCCAGATTTCAGAAAAAAATTATTTAATAATTCCCCCAAACGGGGGATTTTCGGGAATCCCCCCCCCCCCCCAACAAGGTTGGAAAACGAACGAAAACGAGCTGCATTCGGATGCAGTAACCGACAGCAAACCTTTCTGTGTTCGCGTTTCCAATTAACAATGCACAAACTAACCTATGTATGAAATTTCCTATAGCATAGTAATCACAATTTCAATCACAATTTTTCTTTAGGCAACGTGTGCATTACACACACATTTGAGTATTTTTGTTGCATTCCTTGTTATATAAATCTAAAATAGAAACTTTCCATAATTTGTGGATACTAATCCCTTTGTTGAATATTGGTAACAATCGCATTCGTTTAGGCTATCGGCTATCATCTTTTCCTGTTGTGGTGAAGAAATAGCATGAGCTGTCCAGATTATTGAAATAATTTGATTCAAAAGTAGTGTTTCGCTCAACTCCGCTCACACGCTCTGGTGGCTATGCAAATAGAGTTTGAACATAATATTTTTTTAATTCAAAATCACTCTTTAATGAATGCGGAAGAGACCACTCATCAGTAATTTACAACCTGCCTTAATTACATTATAGGCATTTAGCAGATGCTCTTATCCAGAGTGACTTACATTTTTTATTTTTTATTATTTTTTTACATATTATCCATTCAGACAGCTGGATATATACTGAAGCGATTCAGGTTAAGTACCTTGCTCAAGGGTACAACGGCAGTGTCCAACCGGGGAATCGAACCTGCAACCTTTCGGTTACAAGGCCAGTTCCTTAACCATTATACTACACTGCCGCACTGCATATCTGTCTGCAAGGTGCAGGTATTAAGAATACACTCTCCATGCTGTATGGTTGGTGTCTGCACTCATCCCCGTTCCCCAGTAGAGGTGCGCAACTTTCTCCCTTTAATTACCCAGATAGCAAGCGAACGTTGAATCGACGTGGATTCAACATCAATTTGCTCATCGAAATCACGTTGAAAGCTAATGGAGTGAGTCAGTGATGGCAACAAACATTAAAACTTTTAAATATCATGTAAATATTTAACCTTGATTATTCAATATTTGTCGGTATTCTGACAACGTGATCTCGATGAGCAAATTGATGTTGAATCAACGTCGGAATTCCACATTGAATCTACGTCGATTCAACGTTCGCTTGCTATCTGGGAGGTGTTCACCAATACACTTTCTGCACTGTAACATCTCTATCTGTCACCTTCTATGCTTCCCCCTGACTGAATAAACATGAATAAAAAATGAATAAGGAGAATGGACAGCCCACTCTCCTATTCAAAAGTAGCCTAATCACAATTTCAATTTCCAACATTGTTCACTGCAATCTTTGCCTTCAAACATTCAAACCATACATTCAAAGTCATATGGACAACACAGTTTTGCGCTAAAAGTTTATTAACGTTAACACACACAGCACGATAGCCTACAGAACTGCTTGCTAAGCTGCTAAATTAGCTGATAGCAACATACGATCGAATAGGAATCAACTGCTTAAATATCAGGAATATTAACTGATATATAGTAGGCTATATAGTTTTGTGGATATGACTCACTCGTGTACCATAGTCAGAATCTCTGCCATAGTTATGCGAATAAACGCTCTATGTATATTACGTTTTTACTTCCGCGTTACTTGCTGAAATTGTTGGATGAGTGCACAATTCTGCAGGTGAGTGTGCTCCTGAACTCCCTCAACAACACCCCGGAAATAAGGGGTTCGTTTTGGTAATTTAAGTGCCCCCATTTGTGAGAAAAATCGCACACTCAAAAGCTTTTTGACGAAGTGGACTCAAATATGCGTACCCAAAAGTGTGTAGGGGTCGTATTCGGACACAGCCAAAATGAAACTCCAGTTAATATGGTTTGATCAACCGTGACGCAATGTTTATGTTTTTTGAAAGCGCTTATGGGATAGCTATGTTGTCAATAACAAGACGCGATTACTGAAGCCGACGAGACCTTTGACTTCATTTCCCGAATAAACCATTGTCGAAAGGCCATGTGGTGTACATCTGCGACTCGTAAACATTCTTCCACCGTACAGTGCTACAGAAAGGTAATTACATATTTTGTAGCAAGACAAAGTTAACAATGTAATGTCTACCAGCTAACTCCAACTTTTGAAAATAGCACTTCGTATGCTTCGCGTGTGATACCTAATTATATATCCATATATTTAACAAAGCTTGCATCGATAAATTGAACTAGTTAGCTGGCTTTGTAGAGAACACTAGCTAGACAGGGACCATTGAATGAACAAGCCAGCTAATGTTGGCAAGATCGTTTAAGCGGGCATGCAACTTGACGCGCCCCCGCCCCGCTAATGTGTTAGCTAATGTTGTATGGCTTGTCACGTTGCTAAATATACCGAAAGTCTTTTTATATGGTTACCATTTACAAAGTAACATTATACTCCATTATACATGTATCGTGTTGCTAGTTATCTGTCAAATTATTTAAACCTAGAAAAAAAAATCGGATTATTTTGAGTAAGTTCACTAGTAAAATGCAACACTGCGTAACTTCCAATTTAAACACTCATAATTTACAATTACAGTAACAATGGTATGGATGTTGAGTTTTTTCCACACCTATGAATACATTTACCTTGACTCGACTGCATGGACTTCTTGTCTGGAGCAAGATCCTTTATTCATTCTTTCTCATAAGCCACTATCAGTCTAGCTCACTAAATATGATGATAGATATGTTTGCTTTTTATGACTGTCCCTCAGATTTATATAACTAGGTTAGTAATCAAGTTTACGATGATCCACTTTAGTTAACAGCAGCAATAGCTAGCTTTCTGCCTTGGCTGTTTTATTTTTGTATTTTTCTGTCATATCAGGTGTTATTCCAGATGTCAAAATATTTCAGATTTATAAGTACATGTGGTCCTATGTAAGTACATACTGGCTATAGAAAGTTTGCACATCCTTTCATAAATATGCACAGTGAAAATGGTGACGTTAAAACCCCCCCATGAAGTTTAATTAGAGTTTGAAGTTGGCCATCTCATATCCTTGTATTTCACACAGTGCTACCACATTTTGACCACAAGATGGTGCCATTTTAAGAGATAGTTGAAATGGCACCATCTTGTGGTCAAAATGTGGTAGCACTGTGTGAAATACAAGGATATGAGATGTATATAACATATAGTACTACCACATTTTGACCACAAGATGGTGCCATTTCAACTATTTGTTAAAATGGCACCATCTTGTGGTCAAAATGTGGTAGTACTGTTATATACAAGGACATGAGATGGCCAACTTCAAACTCTAATTAAACTTCATGGGGGGATTTAACCATCACCATTTTCACTGTGCATATTTATAAATATATGAAGAAATAATAATCCAAGTCACAGCTTCTCATGTGTTTTCCCGCATAATTTATTCTAACAGATATTGGTGATTTTAAACATGTTTCAACCTCTCTTTTTCACTCCAGCTTTTCTGCAGCCCCGCAAGCAATTGTGGCCCCGGTTTATCTGTGTGCAAACCCAGTGCGTACGTTCTGAAGTGTGCCGGTGTCCCAGGTGCAGTGGTATGTATACTTTATGTCTCATACTCAGGTCCCAGGGCCTCGTTGTCACGACTTTGGCCTGGTTCATATCTCAACACTTGTGAATTGTAGTATCAGAATCCATGTCAAGAACTAGGCCCGTTACAGGTCTCGAGGATTTACGGCAGATACAAGTCTTAAGGCCTCAGAGTGCGACCAGCAGCTGCAACAAGCCTTAAGACCGTCTGGAATCTGCCCTGGGTGGATCCATGACCCAAAACCTCTGAAATCTGTGCCGTCCTAAGAGCTCTGTGTTGCTCATATGCTCGACCTAAGTCCCAAGACATTTGTCATTCAGCCCAGTGTGTGTACCAGTACCGTGTCCTGAAATCCAATCCATAGGTACGCTACCCAGCACCAAGGCATATGCATCAGGGAAGCACTGTGGGCGTCTAACAGATGAGCTGACCATGCGGAGGAGAAGCAGGAAGTCCCCAGACGGAGGAGCTGTGTAAGTATGAGTTTTGCTTTCTTTTTGTTTTTATGCACCACATTTGGTGTAGATTAGTGTATTACTACTTACAGTCTTACATACTTCTATGCAATCAAATCAATTTGTTTTAACTAAAACAAACTCATTTGATTATAGTTGTATGTGATACTGTCTGTAGTAATGCACTAATGGAGGGTGGGGCCTGGCCGAATTCTCAACTTTTTCGCCTTACAGCCAAAAAGTTTGTGTTCCAAAAAAGTTGCATAACCCCCTGTGTTTTGCTTCCAACTTTCAGGGGGGGCCACAACCGCCACTTCCCCTTCATTCACACCCCATTCATACAACTCCCCCACCCTTGGGGACCACCGCATCCATACCACTCCCCCACCCTTGGGGACCACCGCATCCATACCACTCCCCCACCCTTGGGGACCACCAACATTGCTCAGGTGTGGCACTCGGGGAATCGAACCGGCAACATCGACCCACGTGAAGTGCGGTCCAACCTCCTACGCCACGGAGTCCTTTGCATTTGTGTTTTGTTTTTCTACAAACTTAAATGGCACAATGGTACAATGGTACAATGGACAAAAGTTGCGCAAACCTGAATGGGGATTGAACCCCCGTCCTTGGCGTTGCTAAACCAGAACCATTCCTTTGAGCCACTGTAACTTGCACTTCTTTGTTGGGTTTTCCTGCAGTGAATTCATGAAGATGCAAAAAGAGAGGAGAAAGAACATTCAAAAAGCCTGTCCCTTCTGTTGTTTTTTATACCTTTATGTACCTATGTGCTTTTGCTGCCATTTCAATTGCCCTACGGGGACAATTAAAGTTTATTGAATTTAATTGAATTCTCGCCACAATCTTGGACAGAAAATGAGACCACAGAAATGTAGGTGAAGAGTGAGGTTTGAACCCTGAAGTGCTGTGTCCACAGACAAAGACAATACCGTTGTGCCAAAGTATCCTTAGCTGTTTTGTGAGCTCTGAAGTGGAGTGAAGAAGCTGAGATCATAAAAATATGAGGAATAAAGATAAAGAATGAGGTTTGAACCCTCAAGCTCACCTTCCGGAGTCCAAGACTCTACCGTTATGCCACAGTGGCCTTGATGTGTTTGAGGGTGATCACTCTATTGGGGCATATTTGACCAAAGGGAAGATTTGACTAAAGAGAGGATTGCCCTCTACTGGCCCACCAACAACACTTCCAGCCACAACTTAGATCTCCCATCTGAGTACTAACCAAGCCCACACCTGCTTAGCTTTTGCCATTCAGCAGGAGCAGATTGCATGGTGGTATGGCTGCTGATAAAATGTCTCTTCATTTTATAACACACAAACTGCACTGTGGGTAATCTGAAATATTTAATGAGAATGTGTATGCATGTTAGCTAACCATATGAACATAATGAACACAAAGTAGACAAGGAGGCAAATTATAAACCAACAGCATAACATATGTAAGCTACTTTGTGAAAACTTTTGTTTCATTTAATGGGGGACTTTGAAGGATACATTTTCAGGGCTGCCAGATTTCAGAAAAAAATTATTTAATAATTCCCCCAAACGGGGGATTTTCGGGAATCCCCCCCCCCCCAACAAGGTTGGAAAACGAACGAAAACGAGCTGCATTCGGATGCAGTAACCGACAGCAAACCTTTCTGTGTTCGCGTTTCCAATTAACAATGCACAAACTAACCTATGTATGAAATTTCCTATAGCATAGTAATCACAATTTCAATCACAATTTTTCTTTAGGCAACGTGTGCATTACACACACATTTGAGTATTTTTGTTGCATTCCTTGTTATATAAATCTAAAATAGAAACTTTCCATAATTTGTGGATACTAATCCCTTTGTTGAATATTGGTAACAATCGCATTCGTTTAGGCTATCGGCTATCATCTTTTCCTGTTGTGGTGAAGAAATAGCATGAGCTGTCCAGATTATTGAAATAATTTGATTCAAAAGTAGTGTTTCGCTCAACTCCGCTCACACGCTCTGGTGGCTATGCAAATAGAGTTTGAACATAATATTTTTTTAATTCAAAATCACTCTTTAATGAATGCGGAAGAGACCACTCATCAGTAATTTACAACCTGCCTTAATTACATTATAGGCATTTAGCAGATGCTGTTATCCAGAGTGACTTACATTTTTTATTTTTTTACATATTATCCATTCAGACAGCTGGATATATACTGAAGCGATTCAGGTTAAGTACCTTGCTCAAGGGTACAACGGCAGTGTCCAACCGGGGAATCGAACCTGCAACCTTTCGGTTACAAGGCCAGTTCCTTAACCATTATACTACACTGCCGCACTGCATATCTGTCTGCAAGGTGCAGGTATTAAGAATACACTCTCCATGCTGTATGGTTGGTGTCTGCACTCATCCCCGTTCCCCAGTAGAGGTGCGCAACTTTCTCCCTTTAATTACCCAGATAGCAAGCGAACGTTGAATCGACGTGGATTCAACATCAATTTGCTCATCGAAATCACGTTGAAAGCTAATGGAGTGAGTCAGTGATGGCAACAAACATTAAAACTTTTAAATATCATGTAAATATTTAACCTTGATTATTCAATATTTGTCGGTATTCTGACAACGTGATCTCGATGAGCAAATTGATGTTGAATCAACGTCGGAATTCCACATTGAATCTACGTCGATTCAACGTTCGCTTGCTATCTGGGAGGTGTTCACCAATACACTTTCTGCACTGTAACATCTCTATCTGTCACCTTCTATGCTTCCCCCTGACTGAATAAACATGAATAAAAAATGAATAAGGAGAATGGACAGCCCACTCTCCTATTCAAAAGTAGCCTAATCACAATTTCAATTTCCAACATTGTTCACTGCAATCTTTGCCTTCAAACATTCAAACCATACATTCAAAGTCATATGGACAACACAGTTTTGCGCTAAAAGTTTATTAACGTTAACACACACAGCACGATAGCCTACAGAACTGCTTGCTAAGCTGCTAAATTAGCTGATAGCAACATACGATCGAATAGGAATCAACTGCTTAAATATCAGGAATATTAACTGATATATAGTATATAGTTTTGTGGATATGACTCACTCGTGTACCATAGTCAGAATCTCTGCCATAGTTATGCGAATAAACGCTCTATGTATATTACGTTTTTACTTCCGCGTTACTTGCTGAAATTGTTGGATGAGTGCACAATTCTGCAGGTGAGTGTGCTCCTGAACTCCCTCAACAACACCCCGGAAATAAGGGGTTCGTTTTGGTAATTTAAGTGCCCCCATTTGTGAGAAAAATCGCACACTCAAAAGCTTTTTGACGAAGTGGACTCAAATATGCGTACCCAAAAGTGTGTAGGGGTCGTATTCGGACACAGCCAAAATGAAACTCCAGTTAATATGGTTTGATCAACCGTGACGCAATGTTTATGTTTTTTGAAAGCGCTTATGGGATAGCTATGTTGTCAATAACAAGACGCGATTACTGAAGCCGACGAGACCTTTGACTTCATTTCCCGAATAAACCATTGTCGAGAGGCCATGTGGTGTACATCTGCGACTCGTAAACATTCTTCCACCGTACAGTGCTACAGAAAGGTAATTACATATTTTGTAGCAAGACAAAGTTAACTATGTAATGTCTACCAGCTAACTCCAACTTTTGAAAATAGCACTTCGTATGCTTCGCGTGTGATACCTAATTATATATCCATATATTTAACAAAGCTTGCATCGATAAATTGAACTAGTTAGCTGGCTTTGTAGAGAACACTAGCTAGACAGACCATTGAATGAACAAGCCAGCTAATGTTGGCAAGATCGTTTAAGCAGGCATGCAACTTGACGCGCCCCCGCCCCGCTAATGTGTTAGCTAATGTTGTATGGCTTGTCACGTTGCTAAATATACCGAAAGTCTTTTTATATGGTTACCATTTACAAAGTAACATTATACTCCATTATACATGTATCGTGTTGCTAGTTATCTGTCAAATTATTTAAACCTAGAAAAAAAAATCGGATTATTTTGAGTAAATTCACTAGTAAAATGCAACACTGCGTAACTTCCAATTTAAACACTCATAATTTACAATTACAGTAACAATGGTATGGATGTTGAGTTTTTTCCACACCTATGAATACATTTACCTTGACTCGACTGCATGGACTTCTTGTCTGGAGCAAGATGCTTTATTCATTCTTTCTCATAAGCCACTATCAGTCTAGCTCACTAAATATGATGATAGATATGTTTGCTTTTTATGACTGTCCCTCAGATTTATATAACTAGGTTAGTAATCAAGTTTACGATGATCCACTTTAGTTAACAGCAGCAATAGCTAGCTTTCTGCCTTGGCTGTTTTATTTTTGTATTTTTCTGTCATATCAGGTGTTATTCCAGATGTCAAAATATTTCAGATTTATAAGTACATGTGGTCCTATGTAAGTACATACTGGCTATAGAAAGTTTGCACATCCTTTCATAAATATGCACAGTGAAAATGGTGACGTTAAAACCCCCCCATGAAGTTTAATTAGAGTTTGAAGTTGGCCATCTCATATCCTTGTATTTCACACAGTGCTACCACATTTTGACCACAAGATGGTGCCATTTTAAGAGATAGTTGAAATGGCACCATCTTGTGGTCAAAATGTGGTAGTACTGTGTGAAATACAAGGATATGAGATGTATATAACATATAGTACTACCACATTTTGACCACAAGATGGTGCCATTTCAACTATTTGTTAAAATGGCACCATCTTGTGGTCAAAATGTGGTAGTACTGTTATATACAAGGACATGAGATGGCCAACTTCAAACTCTAATTAAACTTCATGGGGGGATTTAACCATCACCATTTTCACTGTGCATATTTATAAATATATGAAGAAATAATAATCCAAGTCACAGCTTCTCATGTGTTTTCCCGCATAATTTATTCTAACAGATATTGGTGATTTTAAACATGTTTCAACCTCTCTTTTTCACTCCAGCTTTTCTGCAGCCCCGCAAGCAATTGTGGCCCCGGTTTATCTGTGTGCAAACCCAGTGCGTACGTTCTGAAGTGTGCCGGTGTCCCAGGTGCAGTGGTATGTATACTTTATGTCTCATACTCAGGTCCCAGGGCCTCGTTGTCACGACTTTGGCCTGGTTCATATCTCAACACTTGTGAATTGTAGTATCAGAATCCATGTCAAGAACTAGGCCCGTTACAGGTCTCGAGAATTTACGGCAGATACAAGTCTTAAGGCCTCAGAGTGCGACCAGCAGCTGCAACAAGCCTTAAGACCGTCTGGAATCTGCCCTGGGTGGATCCATGACCCAAAACCTCTGAAATCTGTGCCGTCCTAAGAGCTCTGTGTTGCTCATATGCTCGACCTAAGTCCCAAGACATTTGTCATTCAGCCCAGTGTGTGTACCAGTACCGTGTCCTGAAATCCAATCCATAGGTACGCTACCCAGCACCAAGGCATATGCATCAGGGAAGCACTGTGGGCGTCTAACAGATGAGCTGACCATGCGGAGGAGAAGCAGGAAGTCCCCAGACGGAGGAGCTGTGTAAGTATGAGTTTTGCTTTCTTTTTGTTTTTATGCACCACATTTGGTGTAGATTAGTGTATTACTACTTACAGTCTTACATACTTCTATGCAATCAAATCAATTTGTTTTAACTAAAACAAACTCATTTGATTATAGTTGTATGTGATACTGTCTGTAGTAATGCACTAATGGAGGGTGGGGCCTGGCCGAATTCTCAACTTTTTCGCCTTACAGGCAAAAAGTTTGTGTTCCAAAAAAGTTGCATAACCCCCTGTGTTTTGCTTCCAACTTTCAGGGGGGGCCACAACCGCCACTTCCCCTTCATTCACACCCCATTCATACAACTCCCCCACCCTTGGGGACCACCGCATCCATACCACTCCCCCACCCTTGGGGACCACCGCATCCATACCACTCCCCCACCCTTGGGGACCACCAACATTGCTCAGGTGTGGCACTCGGGGAATCGAACCGGCAACATCGACCCACGTGAAGTGCGGTCCAACCTCCTACGCCACGGAGTCCTTTGCATTTGTGTTTTGTTTTTCTACAAACTTAAATGGCACAATGGTACAATGGTACAATGGACAAAAGTTGCGCAAACCTGAATGGGGATTGAACCCCCGTCCTTGGCGTTGCTAAACCAGAACCATTCCTTTGAGCCACTGTAACTTGCACTTCTTTGTTGGGTTTTCCTGCAGTGAATTCATGAAGATGCAAAAAGAGAGGAGAAAGAACATTCAAAAAGCCTGTCCCTTCTGTTGTTTTTTTATACCTTTATGTACCTATGTGCTTTTGCTGCCATTTCAATTGCCCTACGGGGACAATTAAAGTTTATTGAATTTAATTGAATTCTCGCCACAATCTTGGACAGAAAATGAGACCACAGAAATGTAGGTGAAGAGTGAGGTTTGAACCCTGAAGTGCTGTGTCCACAGACAAAGACAATACCGTTGTGCCAAAGTATCCTTAGCTGTTTTGTGAGCTCTGAAGTGGAGTGAAGAAGCTGAGATCATAAAAATATGAGGAATAAAGATAAAGAATGAGGTTTGAACCCTCAAGCTCACCTTCCAGAGTCCAAGACTCTACCGTTATGCCACAGTGGCCTTGATGTGTTTGAGGGTGATCACTCTATTGGGGCATATTTGACCAAAGGGAAGATTTGACTAAAGAGAGGATTGCCCTCTACTGGCCCACCAACATCACTTCCAGCCACAACTTAGGTCTCCCATCTGAGTACTAACCAAGCCCACACCTGCTTAGCTTTTGCCATTCAGCAGGAGCAGATTGCATGGTGGTATGGCTGCTGATAAAATGTCTCTTCATTTTATAACACACAAACTGCACTGTGGGTAATCTGAAATATTTAATGAGAATGTGTATGCATGTTAGCTAACCATATGAACATAATGAACACAAAGTAGACAAGGAGGCAAATTATAAACCAACAGCATAACATATGTAAGCTACTTTGTGAAAACTTTTGTTTCATTTAATGGGGGACTTTGAAGGATACATTTTCAGGGCTGCCAGATTTCAGAAAAAAATTATTTAATAATTCCCCCAAACGGGGGATTTTCGGGAATTCCCCCCCCCCCCCAACAAGGTTGGAAAACGAACGAAAACGAGCTGCATTCGGATGCAGTAACCGACAGCAAACCTTTCTGTGTTCGCGTTTCCAATTAACAATGCACAAACTAACCTATGTATGAAATTTCCTATAGCATAGTAATCACAATTTCAATCACAATTTTTCTTTAGGCAACGTGTGCATTACACACACATTTGAGTATTTTTGTTGCATTCCTTGTTATATAAATCTAAAATAGAAACTTTCCATAATTTGTGGATACTAATCCCTTTGTTGAATATTGGTAACAATCGCATTCGTTTAGGCTATCGGCTATCATCTTTTCCTGTTGTGGTGAAGAAATAGCATGAGCTGTCCAGATTATTGAAATAATTTGATTCAAAAGTAGTGTTTCGCTCAACTCCGCTCACACGCTCTGGTGGCTATGCAAATAGAGTTTGAACATAATATTTTTTTAATTCAAAATCACTCTTTAATGAATGCGGAAGAGACCACTCATCAGTAATTTACAACCTGCCTTAATTACATTATAGGCATTTAGCAGATGCTCTTATCCAGAGTGACTTACATTTTTTATTTTTTATTATTTTTTTACATATTATCCATTCAGACAGCTGGATATATACTGAAGCGATTCAGGTTAAGTACCTTGCTCAAGGGTACAACGGCAGTGTCCAACCGGGGAATCGAACCTGCAACCTTTCGGTTACAAGGCCAGTTCCTTAACCATTATACTACACTGCCGCACTGCATATCTGTCTGCAAGGTGCAGGTATTAAGAATACACTCTCCATGCTGTATGGTTGGTGTCTGCACTCATCCCCGTTCCCCAGTAGAGGTGCGCAACTTTCTCCCTTTAATTACCCAGATAGCAAGCGAACGTTGAATCGACGTGGATTCAACATCAATTTGCTCATCGAAATCACGTTGAAAGCTAATGGAGTGAGTCAGTGATGGCAACAAACATTAAAACTTTTAAATATCATGTAAATATTTAACCTTGATTATTCAATATTTGTCGGTATTCTGACAACGTGATCTCGATGAGCAAATTGATGTTGAATCAACGTCGGAATTCCACATTGAATCTACGTCGATTCAACGTTCGCTTGCTATCTGGGAGGTGTTCACCAATACACTTTCTGCACTGTAACATCTCTATCTGTCACCTTCTATGCTTCCCCCTGACTGAATAAACATGAATAAAAAATGAATAAGGAGAATGGACAGCCCACTCTCCTATTCAAAAGTAGCCTAATCACAATTTCAATTTCCAACATTGTTCACTGCAATCTTTGCCTTCAAACATTCAAACCATACATTCAAAGTCATATGGACAACACAGTTTTGCGCTAAAAGTTTATTAACGTTAACACACACAGCACGATAGCCTACAGAACTGCTTGCTAAGCTGCTAAATTAGCTGATAGCAACATACGATCGAATAGGAATCAACTGCTTAAATATCAGGAATATTAACTGATATATAGTATATAGTTTTGTGGATATGACTCACTCGTGTACCATAGTCAGAATCTCTGCCATAGTTATGCGAATAAACGCTCTATGTATATTACGTTTTTACTTCCGCGTTACTTGCTGAAATTGTTGGATGAGTGCACAATTCTGCAGGTGAGTGTGCTCCTGAACTCCCTCAACAACACCCCGGAAATAAGGGGTTCGTTTTGGTAATTTAAGTGCCCCCATTTGTGAGAAAAATCGCACACTCAAAAGCTTTTTGACGAAGTGGACTCAAATATGCGTACCCAAAAGTGTGTAGGGGTCGTATTCGGACACAGCCAAAATGAAACTCCAGTTAATATGGTTTGATCAACCGTGACGCAATGTTTATGTTTTTTGAAAGCGCTTATGGGATAGCTATGTTGTCAATAACAAGACGCTATTACTGAAGCCGACGAGACCTTTGACTTCATTTCCCGAATAAACCATTGTCGAGAGGCCATGTGGTGTACATCTGCGACTCGTAAACATTCTTCCACCGTACAGTGCTACAGAAAGGTAATTACATATTTTGTAGCAAGACAAAGTTAACTATGTAATGTCTACCAGCTAACTCCAACTTTTGAAAATAGCACTTCGTATGCTTCGCGTATGATACCTAATTATATATCCATATATTTAACAAAGCTTGCATCGATAAATTGAACTAGTTAGCTGGCTTTGTAGAGAACACTAGCTAGACAGGGACCATTGAATGAACAAGCCAGCTAATGTTGGCAAGATCGTTTAAGCAGGCATGCAACTTGACGCGCCCCCGCCCCGCTAATGTGTTAGCTAATGTTGTATGGCTTGTCACGTTGCTAAATATACCGAAAGTCTTTTTATATGGTTACCATTTACAAAGTAACATTATACTCCATTATACATGTATCGTGTTGCTAGTTATCTGTCAAATTATTTAAAGCTAGAAAAAAAAATCGGATTATTTTGAGTAAGTTCACTAGTAAAATGCAACACTGCGTAACTTCCAATTTAAACACTCATAATTTACAATTACAGTAACAATGGTATGGATGTTGAGTTTTTTCCACACCTATGAATACATTTACCTTGACTCGACTGCATGGACTTCTTGTCTGGAGCAAGATGCTTTATTCATTCTTTCTCATAAGCCACTATCAGTCTAGCTCACTAAATATGATGATAGATATGTTTGCTTTTTATGACTGTCCCTCAGATTTATATAACTAGGTTAGTAATCAAGTTTACGATGATCCACTTTAGTTAACAGCAGCAATAGCTAGCTTTCTGCCTTGGCTGTTTTATTTTTGTATTTTTCTGTCATATCAGGTGTTATTCCAGATGTCAAAATATTTCAGATTTATAAGTACATGTGGTCCTATGTAAGTACATACTGGCTATAGAAAGTTTGCACATCCTTTCATAAATATGCACAGTGAAAATGGTGACGTTTAAACCCCCCCATGAAGTTTAATTAGAGTTTGAAGTTGGCCATCTCATATCCTTGTATTTCACACAGTACTACCACATTTTGACCACAAGATGGTGCCATTTTAAGAGATAGTTGAAATGGCACCATCTTGTGGTCAAAATGTGGTAGTACTGTGTGAAATACAAGGATATGAGATGTATATAACATATAGTACTACCACATTTTGACCACAAGATGGTGCCATTTCAACTATTTGTTAAAATGGCACCATCTTGTGGTCAAAATGTGGTAGTACTGTTATATACAAGGACATGAGATGGCCAACTTCAAACTCTAATTAAACTTCATGGGGGGATTTAACCATCACCATTTTCACTGTGCATATTTATAAATATATGAAGAAATAATAATCCAAGTCACAGCTTCTCATGTGTTTTCCCGCATAATTTATTCTAACAGATATTGGTGATTTTAAACATGTTTCAACCTCTCTTTTTCACTCCAGCTTTTCTGCAGCCCCGCAAGCAATTGTGGCCCCGGTTTATCTGTGTGCAAACCCAGTGCGTACGTTCTGAAGTGTGCCGGTGTCCCAGGTGCAGTGGTATGTATACTTTATGTCTCATACTCAGGTCCCAGGGCCTCGTTGTCACGACTTTGGCCTGGTTCATATCTCAACACTTGTGAATTGTAGTATCAGAATCCATGTCAAGAACTAGGCCCGTTACAGGTCTCGAGAATTTACGGCAGATACAAGTCTTAAGGCCTCAAAGTGCGACCAGCAGCTGCAACAAGCCTTAAGACCGTCTGGAATCTGCCCTGGGTGGATCCATGACCCAAAACCTCTGAAATCTGTGCCGTCCTAAGAGCTCTGTGTTGCTCATATGCTCGACCTAAGTCCCAAGACATTTGTCATTCAGCCCAGTGTGTGTACCAGTACCGTGTCCTGAAATCCAATCCATAGGTACGCTACCCAGCACCAAGGCATATGCATCAGGGAAGCACTGTGGGCGTCTAACAGATGAGCTGACCATGCGGAGGAGAAGCAGGAAGTCCCCAGACGGAGGAGCTGTGTAAGTATGAGTTTTGCTTTCTTTTTGTTTTTATGCACCACATTTGGTGTAGATTAGTGTATTACTACTTACAGTCTTACATACTTCTATGCAATCAAATCAATTTGTTTTAACTAAAACAAACTCATTTGATTATAGTTGTATGTGATACTGTCTGTAGTAATGCACTAATGGAGGGTGGGGCCTGGCCGAATTCTCAACTTTTTCGCCTTACAGCCAAAAAGTTTGTGTTCCAAAAAAGTTGCATAACCCCCTGTGTTTTGCTTCCAACTTTCAGGGGGGGCCACAACCGCCACTTCCCCTTCATTCACACCCCATTCATTCACACCCCATTCATACAACTCCCCCACCCTTGGGGACCACCGCATCCATACCACTCCCCCACCCTTGGGGACCACCGCATCCATACCACTCCCCCACCCTTGGGGACCACCAACATTGCTCAGGTGTGGCACTCGGGGAATCGAACCGGCAACATCGACCCACGTGAAGTGCGGTCCAACCTCCTACGCCACGGAGTCCTTTGCATTTGTGTTTTGTTTTTCTACAAACTTAAATGGCACAATGGTACAATGGTACAATGGACAAAAGTTGCGCAAACCTGAATGGGGATTGAACCCCCGTCCTTGGCGTTGCTAAACCAGAACCATTCCTTTGAGCCACTGTAACTTGCACTTCTTTGTTGGGTTTTCCTGCAGTGAATTCATGAAGATGCAAAAAGAGAGGAGAAAGAACATTCAAAAAGCCTGTCCCTTCTGTTGTTTTTTATACCTTTATGTACCTATGTGCTTTTGCTGCCATTTCAATTGCCCTACGGGGACAATTAAAGTTTATTGAATTTAATTGAATTCTCGCCACAATCTTGGACAGAAAATGAGACCACAGAAACGTAGGTGAAGAGTGAGGTTTGAACCCTGAAGTGCTGTGTCCACAGACAAAGACAATACCATTGTGCCAAAGTATCCTTAGCTGTTTTGTGAGCTCTGAAGTGGAGTGAAGAAGCTGAGATCATAAAAATATGAGGAATAAAGATAAAGAATGAGGTTTGAACCCTCAAGCTCACCTTCCAGAGTCCAAGACTCTACCGTTATGCCACAGTGGCCTTGATGTGTTTGAGGGTGATCACTCTATTGGGGCATATTTGACCAAAGGGAAGATTTGACTAAAGAGAGGATTGCCCTCTACTGGCCCACCAACATCACTTCCAGCCACAACTTAGGTCTCCCATCTGAGTACTAACCAAGCCCACACCTGCTTAGCTTTTGCCATTCAGCAGGAGCAGATTGCATGGTGGTATGGCTGCTGATAAAATGTCTCTTCATTTTATAACACACAAACTGCACTGTGGGTAATCTGAAATATTTAATGAGAATGTGTATGCATGTTAGCTAACCATATGAACATAATGAACACAAAGTAGACAAGGAGGCAAATTATAAACCAACAGCATAACATATGTAAGCTACTTTGTGAAAACTTTTGTTTCATTTAATGGGGGACTTTGAAGGATACATTTTCAGGGCTGCCAGATTTCAGAAAAAAATTATTTAATAATTCCCCCAAACGGGGGATTTTCGGGAATTCCCCCCCCCCCCCAACAAGGTTGGAAAACGAACGAAAACGAGCTGCATTCGGATGCAGTAACCGACAGCAAACCTTTCTGTGTTCGCGTTTCCAATTAACAATGCACAAACTAACCTATGTATGAAATTTCCTATAGCATAGTAATCACAATTTCAATCACAATTTTTCTTTAGGCAACGTGTGCATTACACACACATTTGAGTATTTTTGTTGCATTCCTTGTTATATAAATCTAAAATAGAAACTTTCCATAATTTGTGGATACTAATCCCTTTGTTGAATATTGGTAACAATCGCATTCGTTTAGGCTATCGGCTATCATCTTTTCCTGTTGTGGTGAAGAAATAGCATGAGCTGTCCAGATTATTGAAATAATTTGATTCAAAACTAGTGTTTCGCTCAACTCCGCTCACACGCTCTGGTGGCTATGCAAATAGAGTTTGAACATAATATTTTTTTAATTCAAAATCACTCTTTAATGAATGCGAAGGAGACCATTCATCATTAATTTACAACCTCCCTTAATTACATTATAGGCATTTAGCAGATGCTCTTATCCAGAGTGACTTACATTTTTTATTTTTTTACATATTATCCATTCAGACAGCTGGATATATACTGAAGCGATTCAGGTTAAGTACCTTGCTCAAGGGTACAACGGCAGTGTCCAACCGGGGAATCGAACCTGCAACCTTTCGGTTACAAGGCCAGTTCCTTAACCATTATACTACACTGCCGCACTGCATATCTGTCTGCAAGGTGCAGGTATTAAGAATACACTCTCCATGCTGTATGGTTGGTGTCTGCACTCATCCCCGTTCCCCAGTAGAGGTGCGCAACTTTCTCCCTTTAATTACCCAGATAGCAAGCGAACGTTGAATCGACGTGGATTCAACATCAATTTGCTCATCGAAATCACGTTGAAAGCTAATGGAGTGAGTCAGTGATGGCAACAAACATTAAAACTTTTAAATATCATGTAAATATTTAACCTTGATTATTCAATATTTGTCGGTATTCTGACAACGTGATCTCGATGAGCAAATTGATGTTGAATCAACGTCGGAATTCCACATTGAATCTACGTCGATTCAACGTTCGCTTGCTATCTGGGAGGTGTTCACCAATACACTTTCTGCACTGTAACATCTCTATCTGTCACCTTCTATGCTTCCCCCTGACTGAATAAACATGAATAAAAAATGAATAAGGAGAATGGACAGCCCACTCTCCTATTCAAAAGTAGCCTAATCACAATTTCAATTTCCAACATTGTTCACTGCAATCTTTGCCTTCAAACATTCAAACCATACATTCAAAGTCATATGGACAACACAGTTTTGCGCTAAAAGTTTATTAACGTTAACACACACAGCACGATAGCCTACAGAACTGCTTGCTAAGCTGCTAAATTAGCTGATAGCAACATACGATCGAATAGGAATCAACTGCTTAAATATCAGGAATATTAACTGATATATAGTATATAGTTTTGTGGATATGACTCACTCGTGTACCATAGTCAGAATCTCTGCCATAGTTATGCGAATAAACGCTCTATGTATATTACGTTTTTACTTCCGCGTTACTTGCTGAAATTGTTGGATGAGTGCACAATTCTGCAGGTGAGTGTGCTCCTGAACTCCCTCAACAACACCCCGGAAATAAGGGGTTCGTTTTGGTAATTTAAGTGCCCCCATTTGTGAGAAAAATCGCACACTCAAAAGCTTTTTGACGAAGTGGACTCAAATATGCGTACCCAAAAGTGTGTAGGGGTCGTATTCGGACACAGCCAAAATGAAACTCCAGTTAATATGGTTTGATCAACCGTGACGCAATGTTTATGTTTTTTGAAAAGCGCTTATGGGATAGCTATGTTGTCAATAACAAGACGCGATTACTGAAGCCGACGAGACCTTTGACTTCATTTCCCGAATAAACCATTGTCGAGAGGCCATGTGGTGTACATCTGCGACTCGTAAACATTCTTCCACCGTACAGTGCTACAGAAAGGTAATTACATATTTTGTAGCAAGACAAAGTTAACTATGTAATGTCTACCAGCTAACTCCAACTTTTGAAAATAGCACTTCGTATGCTTCGCGTATGATACCTAATTATATATCCAGGCATGCAACTTGACGTGCCCCCGCCCCGCTAATGTGTTAGCTAATGTTGTATGGCTTGTCACGTTGCTAAATATACCGAAAGTCTTTTATATGGTTACCATTTACAAAGTAACATTATACTCCATTATACATGTATCGTGTTGCTAGTTATCTGTCAAATTATTTAAAGCTAGAAAAAAAAATCGGATTATTTTGAGTAAGTTCACTAGTAAAATGCAACACTGCGTAACTTCCAATTTAAACACTCATAATTTACAATTACAGTAACAATGGTATGGATGTTGAGTTTTTTTCCACACCTATGAATACATTTACCTTGACTCGACTGCATGGACTTCTTGTCTGGAGCAAGATGCTTTATTCATTCTTTCTCATAAGCCACTATCAGTCTAGCTCACTAAATATGATGATAGATATGTTTGCTTTTTTATGACTGTCCCTCAGATTTATATAACTAGGTTAGTAATCAAGTTTACGATGATCCACTTTAGTTAACAGCAGCAATAGCTAGCTTTCTGCCTTGGCTGTTTTATTTTTGTATTTTTCTGTCATATCAGGTGTTATTCCAGATGTCAAAATATTTCAGATTTATAAGTACATGTGGTCCTATGTAAGTACATACTGGCTATAGAAAGTTTGCACATCCTTTCATAAATATGCACAGTGAAAATGGTGACGTTTAAACCCCCCCATGAAGTTTAATTAGAGTTTGAAGTTGGCCATCTCATATCCTTGTATTTCACACAGTACTACCACATTTTGACCACAAGATGGTGCCATTTTAAGAGATAGTTGAAATGGCACCATCTTGTGGTCAAAATGTGGTAGTACTGTGTGAAATACAAGGATATGAGATGGATATCACATATAGTACTACCACATTTTGACCACAAGATGGTGCCATTTTAACAGATAGTTGAAATGGCACCATCTTGTGGTCAAAATGTGGTAGTACTGTTATATACAAGGACATGAGATGGCCAACTTCAAACTCTAATTAAACTTCATGGGGGGATTTAACCATCACCATTTTCACTGTGCATATTTATGAATATATGAAGAAATAATAATCCAAGTCACAGCTTCTCATGTGTTTTCCCGCATAATTTATGCTAACAGATATTGGTGATTTTAAACATGTTTCAACCTCTCTTTTTCACTCCAGCTTTTCTGCAGCCCCGCAAGCAATTGTGGCCCCGGTTTATCTGTGTGCAAACCCAGTGCGTACGTTCTGAAGTGTGCCGGTGTCCCAGGTGCAGTGGTATGTATATTTTATGTCTCAGACTCAGGTCCCAGGGCCTCGTTGTCACGACTTTGGCCTGGTTCATATCTCAACACTTGTGAATTGTAGTATCAGAATCCATGTCAAGAACTAGGCCCGTTACAGGTCTCGAGAATTTACGGCAGATACAAGTCTTAAGGCCTCAGAGTGCGACCAGCAGCTGCAACAAGCCTTAAGACCATCTGGAATCTGCCCTGGGTGGATCTATGACCCAAAACCTCTGAAATCAGTGCCATCCTAAGAACTCTGTGTTGCTCATATGCTCGACCTAAGTCCCAAGACATTTGTCATTCAGCCCAGTGTGTGTACCAGTACCATGTCCTGAAATCCAATCCATAGGTATGCTGCCCAGCACCAAGGCATATGCATCAGGAAGCACTGTGGGCGTCTAACAGATGAGCTGACCATGCGGAGGAGAAGCAGGAAGTCCCCAGACGGAGGAGCTGTGTAAGTATGAGTTTTGCTTTCTTTTTGTTTTTATGCACCACATTTGGTGTAGATTAGTGTATTACTACTTACAGTCTTACATACTTCTATGCAATCAAATCAATTTGTTTTAACTAAAACAAACTAATTTGATTATAGTTGTATGTGATGCTGTCTGTAGTAATGCACAATGGAGAGTGGGGCCTGGCCGAATTCTCAACTTTTTCACCTTTCAGCCAAAAATGTAGTGCTCCAAAAAAGTTGCATAACCCCTGTATTACACTCTGAACTTTCAGGGGGGGCCACAATCTGCCACTTCCCCTTCATTCACACCACATTCACACCACATTCACACCCTTGGAGACCACCAACATTGCTCGGGCGTGGCGCTCAGGGAATCAAACCAGCAACCTCTACACTCGTGAAGTGCCGTCCAACCTCCTGCGCCACGGAGTCCTTCGCATTTGTGTTTTGTTTCTCTACAAACTTAAATGGCATAATGGCATAATGGACAAAAACTGTGCAAGCTTTAATGGGGATTGAACCCCCAACCTTGGTGTTGGTAAACCAGCACCATTCCATTGAGCCACTGTAACTGACACTTCTTTGTTGGGCTTTCCTGCAGTGAAGTCATGAATATGCAGAAAGAGAGGAGAAAGAGCATTCAAAGAGGCTGTCCCTTCTGTTGATTTTTATACCTTTATGTACCTATGTGCTTTTGCCTGCCCTTTCAATTGCCCTACGGGGATAATTAAAGTTTATTGAATTTAATTGAATTCTCGCCACCATCATGTTTGTGTTTGGGGTGGGTGCAGCATTGGACAGAAAATGAGACCACAGAAATGTAGATGAAGAATGAGATTTGAACCCTGAAGTGCTGTGTTCACAGACAGAGACAATACCGTTGTGCCGAAGTCTCCTTAACTGTTCTGTGAGCTCTGCAGTGGAGAGAAGAAGCTGAGATCATAAAAACATGAGGAATAAAGATAAAGATAAAGATAAAGAACGAGGTTTGAACCCTCAAGCTCACCTTTTAGAGACCAAGACTCTACCGTTATGCCACAGTGGCCTTGGTGTGTTTGAGGGTGATGCAGTGGACAGAAGATGATGAGACCACAGAAATGGAAGCGAAATAAAGATAACAGACAAGGTTTGAACCACAACGTTTCCCTTCCAGACACAAAGACAGTGCCATCACGCCACAGAGGTCATAACACTTTTGAGGTTGCTACATGGACTGTAGATAACGAGACCACAGAAATGCAAGATAAATAAATTGTCTTTTATTGGTTGTAAAATTTCCAATAAAATCATCACTACATTACATCTATCATCACTTCATTTAATTAAATCAAACATTACATCTTTGAAAGCACATTCACAGGGATAAGGTTCCCTTTTTTTTCCCCATTAAAATACACTTAGCACATCAACACGTCACAATACAACGCAGTAGATACAAAGATTTCCTACACAGAACAAGCCAAACAGGACAGAAAAAAAAGGAAGTAGATGGAAAAAGGAACAAAGCAGTTCCCGGGTTGTTGGGCGGGCAAATGTTCAGTCTTTAGTTTCTCTCTCTTCCTTATAGCAAGATAAATAAAGATATGTCCCTTAAAAAGGAGCAAACCAGGTGTACAGTGAAATTTGCCTCGTTGCTACATACATAAAATACCGTACTGTTACATTCATGGTTTGCAATAATACATGAAATGCATTGTGGGTAATCAGAATGGATTAATTGGAACATACCTACTGTACATTTGGTACCCAGAAATAACATAACCCCTGTGTTTTATGAATATATTTATATACACAAAACATTGAGTGTTAGTACATAAAAAGCATTGAGAGTAAACGGTGTCAATCAAAAAAAAAAATTCTTTAAAAATTCCCCCAAACGGGGGATTTTGGGGAGTTTTTCCCCTCAGATGGGGAATTTTACAATCTGGCGTCCCTGGGTTTTCTTTTTGGGTAGACCAGGTTTGCCTTCCAAATCTAGCCAGATTTAAGCATCTGGCAACCCTGAAAAAAATTACAGATTCTGACTATTTTATGGATGTAGCAAGAAGGCCAATTCCACTGTGTACCTGGTTGACTTCTTTTTAGGGGACAATGTGTAACCAAAAGTAGACAGGCATATTTTTAGGGAATTTATTTAATTTTATAAATAAGGATATTCCCTACTTTGCTTATTTATTTAAACCAAATTACTTCCTGTAGAAATAACATCTTTTAGAGTTGTTTAAAAAGATTCCCATTTTAGAATAAAATAAATAATTCATTTTAAGTAAATGTGCAAAACAAGGAATATCCTTGTTTTTTAGAATGGATCTGAAAACACATACATTAGGTACCCAGAAATAAACCTGTGTTTGCTGATTCGTTTGAACTTCTTTTTGACTCTTTAGTTACTTATTTATTTACTTAACTATTTTTGAACAAACGTAAAAAAAAGCATTTGCATGGCATGTTGACATATGTATTTATATACACAAAACATTGTGTGTTAGCACATAAAAAGCACTGAGAGTAAACGGTGTCAATCGAAATGTGCACACATTCACAGAGGTGCGATAGTAGATGAAATTCATTATGGGTACTCAGTCAATGAGTCAGAATGGCTCCCTCTGGTGGACATGAATAATTAATGTCTGGTGGACATGGGCAATTTGGCTCCCTCTGGTGGACATGAATAATTTATAATAATAATGCCAGGCATTTGTATAACGTCTTTCTCACACTCAAAGCACTTTACAATGATGAGGGGAAGACTCGCCTCAACCACCACCAATGTACAGCACCCACCTGGATGATGCAACGGCAGCCATTTTGCACCAGTATGCTCACCAGACGGAGAGGGAGAGAACAATTTGTAGCCAATTAAACTGGGGGACGAATAGGTAGCAGATGAAAAAAGCAAGTTTGGGAATTTAGCCAGGGAACTGGGGAAACCCCTACTCTTTGCAAGAAGTGCCATGGGGCATATTTGACAAAGGAGAAGAAGTCCTCTAGTGGCCCACCAACACCACTTCTAGCAGCAACTTAGTTCTCCCAGGAGGTCACACATCCAAGTATTAACCAAGCCCACACCTGGTTAGCTTCAGCCATTCAGCAGGAGCAGATTGCATGGTGGTACGGCTGCTGATAAAATGCCTCTTCATTTTATAATACACAAACTGCACTGTGGGCAATCTGAAATATTTAATGAGAATGTGTATGCAGGCTATCTAACCATATGAACATAATGAACACAAAGAAGACAAGGAGGCAAATTATAAACCAACAGCATGACATATGTAAGTTACTTTGTGAAAACCTAAACAGACATACTTACAAAGCATTTGCATGGTATGTTGACATATATTTATATACACAAAACATTGTGTTAGCACATAAACAGCATTGAGAGTAAACGGTTTCATTTGTCTTTACTGGTTTTGAAAATTTTTTCCAATAAAAACATTTTCTTTAAATTACAATAAATCAACATCACTTCATTTCACATTTTTTTAAAACATGCTTCATCGTTTTTTAAAACATGCTTCTCTCCCTTCCCTTTTTGTTTTCCATTAAAATACACATACAACAGTTAGTACACCACAGTAAAGACATTACATACAAAAATCACAATCCTCTCCAAACGGAGGGCAAAAAAAACAGAAAAAGGATCACAGGACATTGAAATGAAGGAAAAAAAGCGTTCCCCGGGTTGTCGGGCGGGCAAATGTTCATGTATGGTTTCTCTCTCTTCCTTGGGATGGAGGGGGGTGGACTAAATGATCAGTTCTTTCCAATGGTCCACCCCCGATTTCTCTCTCGCCAGATGCTTGGCCTTTGCCAAGTCCACCATAACGCCGTCCTGGAGGAGGTTTTGTGTCCTCCTCCTGAGAGTGACCAGGTCTACTGTTGTTTTTTGGTAGACCTTGATGTTCCCTCGCTCCCCACAGGACCTGCTTAACGGTGTTGACGATCATCCCCTGACGCTGGAGCTCTGGTGTTCTGCATCCTCCACGGGGTCCGTAGAGGACACTCTCAGCAGTCAGCGAGGACCTCGGCAGCAACCTGCTATGGGAGACAGAGGAAACAACAAGGCCCCAGACCCGTCTGGCCACGTTGCACTCCCAGAACAGATGGTAAACGTGTTCTGAGTCAGCGCATCCGTGGGGGCAGCGCTCAGTCAGGGCCAAGTGCCGCTTAAACATGAATGACCTGGTGGGGAGACACATGTGGGCAGACATCCAGGCAATGTCCTTTTGCTTGTTATTTAAACATTTGTTTAGGACATTTGCCCAGATTATAGACGGGTCCAGGGCCGTGCTGCCCCTCGGGAGTGTCATGGTCTGACTTGATCTTAAATGAGCCATGATTATTTTATAGCTCCACGAGGTCAGACCGGCTCTGGGCAATCCCGCCCCAAAAGCAAAGTCCCTCAGGGCTCGATATACATATGGCTATATGGTATATGGTCCCAGCTATATGGTATGGTCAGGTCCAGCGCACACAGGCCCATCGTCCTCAAGAAGGGAGTGGCATAGTACCTAGCAAAGGTACCAGAGGCCTTCTCAACCTTCTGAGTATTCTGGACCAGTGTGGCCAGACCCTGCACCAAAATGATGTTTACTATATCTGGGACCCCTCTGCCCCCATTCTTCTCTTCCTTGAGGAGGGTAGCTCTTTTCAGTTTTTCCAAAGTAAAAACGGTTTCAATTAAAATATGCACACATTCACAGATGTGCGATAGTAGATGAAGTGCATTATGGGTACTCAGTCAATTAATCAGAATGTATACATGTTCACGGTTGTGTGATAGTAGATAAAAAGATCTTTAAAGACTGCCTTTGAAAGATGTCTATTTCAGAATATTTCATGGAATCCATTGTCTTGTGTGTATATGCGTCACACTGACACAGCCCCCACCTGTGCTCTCTCCCATCGTTCACATGTCCTTAGATAAGACAGCACCAGGATCCACCACAACACAGCCACCTGCGAACATGCCTGAACACTTTCATTCTCAATTCTTTATTTTGATACAGTACCAACAAATGTTGCCATATTACAGCCCTGTTCTCCACCCTCATACAGATTACAGATGTTCAGTTGATATGTATTTTTTTGTATTTTTTATGTACAGTTGCAAGAAAAAGTATGTGAACCCTTTACAATTTTCTGTATATCTGCATAAATTCGATCTAAAATGCGATCACATCTTCATCTAAGTCCTAAAACTTGATAAAGTGAACCCAACTCAACAAAAAACACAAAAAACATTATTCTTTTATAATTTATTTATTGAGCAAAATTATCCAACATTAAATGCTTTGTTGGGAAAAGTATGTGAACCCTTGGATCATACGTATTTTTAAAGTATCATATTTAATATTTGGTCGCATATCCTTTGCATGCTGTTACTTCCTGAAGTCTGTGACCCATCAATATCAAAAGGCTCTCAATATCTTATTTTCAGGTACTGTTACAAGCGATACTATAACCACTCTGCATTTGAATGGATCTTTATGGGAATTGGGGGGTGAGACTAGATTCAGCTGTAAATTACACTCGTACATTATGGAACACATGACTGGTTAAATGGCTGTAAGTCATCCAGGGTCTGAGGTATCAAACGAGCCCCAAACCATCACTCTGTGGCCAGATATGGAGTAGATGTGGATAGATCACTTTAAGGGTTTCTTCTCCTGACATTTTTCCCCATAGAGTTCTATAGGAAAATGAGTCAGGAGAAATAACCCTTGCAGTGATCTCCTGCAGTAGCAGTTTCAGTTGAGCTACAAAATATTATTGTGATTGTAACACGACTCGTGAGACCCACATAATGGCACTGTTACTGTTCAGTGTTCAACTGCAGAGTGCAGACAGACTCTGGTGAGTGAGCTGGCTGTCAGTCTTTGTGATGTATGTGATGCGACTTGGGGTACAGGAAAAAATAAGTGGTTAGCCTAACGTTATTTACAGCCAGGCCTACGCTTTGAGGTAAATTAATATTTAAATCGTTAATGTGTGGTTTTATCTAGCGATCTAGCAAAAATTTCCATCCACTAAACCTATAAATCAATGATATCAAATAGTAGCATATTTTGTCATCTGTAACTAGTTTTCCGTGGTGGCCAATCAAATTTCTGTGGGGGTGGGTTGCCACTCCTGAAACAACAAGAAGCTATTGACGACAGCAATGTCAATGAAGTGGAAAAAAAGAGTCTTCCACAACTTCTGTGTTTTCTGTAGGACATTGTAGCTGCTGATCATTTGGTCTGACCTATCAACGCCCCCCATGTGTTTATTGTAATCACTGATTACAGCAGGCTGGGGGACCACTTGTCTGCTCCAGGCGGCATCTTTTTTCACTAGCCTAGTCACATCGATCGAGTCATTCACATTGTGGAAATTTGAGAGGCATGTGACTGCACGCGTATGGCAAGCCGTTTTAACATTTATTAGCTAAGTTTGACTATCCGGAATTACCATTACAGATATTAACAATGTCATTTATTAACAACGTCATAATTACATTGCGACTAGACAGAATGTTTATTCAAGATATCTATAACGTCATTCTGAATAGTCAAAATGACAGAGATATCTGTAATTCAGTTTTGACTATTCCAAATAATAGTTGCAGATATCTCAAGCATCATTATGACTAGTCCGAATTGTTGTGCATGACGTTGCTCATGCGAGGCTTCCCACTGGATATTGGCCCAGCAAAGCATTTGAACAGTGTTAGCAGAAGCAATGGCAGTTGCTGTTGTGGATAAGATAGTTAGAAAATTCCATGAAATAGAAAGAGCTTATCATCAAGGAATTTGTGGTGAACGAGAGCTTCATTCACTACAGAGTTGTGGTAGAAATTTACAGCGTATTGTATATTTATTGTCTCCAGGCACACTTGAGGACCTACGAAGTCTGGATGGTCTCAGAACACTGATTTCCCGTTCTGGAGTAATGTTAGCTGAAAATGTAGGGTTTTGTGACAGAAAGTAAATCCTCTGTATTTCTCACTGACAGCTCCTGTCATGCACGGGCTGCAGTGTTAAAAACACTGTCAAAAACTCGAACTTCTGCCTCAGGCTGTTCTGACATGGCGGTAAAACGGCATGCCATATGGTTGCAGTGCCATAGTATGTTTGAATAGCAAGCCGCTCCCGTCTCCCACTTGCCGTAGCTTCTGACATAACTACAGATAACTGCAACGTCATTTCGCCTAGTCAAAACTCTAATTCAAGATAATTAATGTAATCTGAAATTACATTTTGACTAGGCAGAATGAAACTTAAAGATATCTCCAATTTGAGATATCTCTAATCAAAATTAATTTCAAAATATCTATAACTTGATAATAGATATCTACAATTAAATTATGACTATTCCTAATTCCAGTTTGAGATATCTACAACGTCATTCTGACTAGTTAAAACTTAATTTAACATATCTAAAACAATGTAGATATCTTGAATTGAGTGGAATTAAAAATATCTTGAACTGGAATTATGTCTGGGAGACTGTATGTTAGGGAGAACGTGGAATCCCATGTAAATGAGTAATCCCATGAATCTGTACAACTCATCTGGGGTCACCTCATTCCACACTCCTTCACTGCTGGCATACGACGCGCGATTTAAAACAAGCTCCCACGGTTTGTAAAGCCACAAATATCCGCAACTACAGCCTGGGTGAAGAACAGCATGAAAAAGTCTATTTCACGCAGCATCACACTCGTCGTTAACCGGAGGGCCCTGCGCACGCTCCCTAAATCTATACCAAGCGGACGGCTGGGTGTAAACAGGAGAGGTTCTTGTGCCTGTGCATCCACGTCAGCATAGGAAGGGTACGAGACAGAGTCAAAGAAGGAATTATTCTTTCTAGCTGACTTAGGACCTGTGCAAGAATGGCTAACTATTGGCTAACCAAAATAATCATGGGAGGAACTAAATTAGCAATGTGAATATTAGCCATATGAGAAAGCTAACCATTATCAATACATTACCAATAAACAGAGTCTACACACATGCATACGTACATACATACCCTACTGATGCTGGTCTCGGCTCAAGATCACAGCCCATCTCGTCATCCTCCTCGTCATCCTCCCCCTCCAAGTCCTCAGTCTGCACTTGCACCCGCAGCAGCTCTGCATCCAGTGCATCCTCCTCCACATAGTGCATGCCCTGATGGTCATCCATGTCATGCTCTGCTATGACCCTCAGCTCATCTGATGTCAGTGCCCTCCTCCTCTTCAGGGGACTTCCATCGCTGCGAAACATAAATATATAATCAGTTGCCTTTTCATTCATCCATACCATATATACATCATTATATAACAGTGTATATATATATATATATATCTGAACAAAAACGTTCCCGACGTAAAAAAAAAAGCCAAGTTACTCACGCATAGCCTACAGAGCGCTGTCTATAAATCCTTAATTCCCACTTGCAAAAACTAGGCCTGCCTTTAAAAGTATTGACATCAAAATGTGGCCAAGTTACAACTAACAATATTGCCTATCGTAGCTCACACTAAGGCCCAGATCTACTATGAGAAGCGCAAATTAGAGTGAGGTTTCAGACAAATAGCGCTGATGGGGGTGGCCAATTTTGCGGATTATCTACTAAAAATGGGTAGGTTAATTAACACAGGCGCAGCTTGTTAATTTAAATATGACAGACGCAATATAAGCACTTGTTTTGCGCATGTGTTCCTCATTCAGGAAACAACATGGCAATGCAAACAAAAAAGAGACAACGAAAACTTACGTTTTCTGCAGTAGA
The DNA here is from genome assembly GCA_029718625.1 of Synaphobranchus kaupii. Taxonomy (NCBI): domain Eukaryota; kingdom Metazoa; phylum Chordata; class Actinopteri; order Anguilliformes; family Synaphobranchidae; genus Synaphobranchus; species Synaphobranchus kaupii. Next base: position 2,765,816 of record CM056385.1, read on the forward strand.
ATTGGAGGTTTTAGTAGAGGAAACAAACAAATATATACAAATTCTACAAAACCGAAACGTGTTGCCTGCGCGTAAAAAGGTGGTATGGAATATCATTCTGGCTAGGGTAAACGCGGTGGGAGGGACGAAACGTTCTATAGATGATCTGAAAAGAGATGGAATGACTTGAAAAGACGCACGAAAGAAAAGCTTGCTTTTAATAAAAAGTCTGCGGGGTGGACTGGCTGGGGTCCTGCTGAGGAAATGCCATTAACACCATTGGAAGAAACTGTACAGCTGTCGATAAACGAAGTTCAAGTTGCGGGGGTCGACGGTATCGATTCGCTAGACTCCGTGGTCGAGGAAAATTGTAATTATTTACAAGGTAATTGACTACAATGTGTAAAAGACAAAGTACATTTAAAAAGTTCTGCATCAATATAATGTATATGACCTAATAATACATATAATTGTTTTAATCAGCGGGACGCTCGTGCGCTGTCCAAGGTGCTGAACCGGGGCCTGTGATTACGCTGACCCTGGAGCCAGCCGAGCCCACAATTGCTCCGCACGGCTCAACTGATGGGCTACCAACCCCGCGCTCTAGAGCAAATGACCCAGAAGCCCCCATTGATATCGACTGGCAATTACTCCATGAACAACGCACTCAGACCACTTCTTTAAAAGAAGCATTGCCAAACCTGGTCAGTGGGCTTGGTCTCCTGTCTGCGTCTGTGATGGACATTAGAGGTGAGACACAGGCACTCGTGGCAAGTATACAACAACTGATTGGAGCCGTATCAAGTTTGGCAATGTCCATGGGTGCTCTGATACGAGCCCAGCAGGCCTCCAACGAGGCTCTGGTGCGTATCCTCGATCGAATAACCCAAGATGTCGTAAAGAAACCCAGTGACGCATCAAGCTCCTCTACTCGAAATGTTCGAGTCTGTCCCGGACAGACGAAGTTGACAGTTGGGTTGCGGTGTCTTCGAAAAAGAAAGCCCCCACCACCCCCACCCCCCGATGAATTACAGAATAAAAGCAAAAAATAATTTCATTTTCGATATCATTGGTTAAAACATCATATTCAGGCTATTTTTTTTCCGTCAAGCTCATTGTTTAATTTGTAGGCCCATATAGGCTAATAGTAAGGCCGATTTATCTTTTCGTTTCAGCAAGTCCTGTTGAAAATGAGTTATGTTCCATGTTCTAAATTCAGAAAACATGCCAATAAATACATATTTTGATTGAGCAACTTAATACAACTTTATTTTATTAAGACTCATTGTATGTTTTCATGTGATGCTATATGCTATATTGCACAGTTCAAATATATTTTAAGGATAACAACGGACATATTCTTAAACAAACATTGTAACCAAACAAACAAATGCAACAAAACAAAATAACGACGTCTTCACGAAAAATATGTTTATTAATTCATCACGTTTCTGTCGTCCATCCCCAGTCTGTAGAGGTTCTGGAGCGTTTATTTCTTCATCCCTCTGCCTCTGCTCTGCATCCATCTCGTTTGGCATCCCACTGCTCACTGCGATGTTGTGAAGCATACAACATGCAACAACAATCTGACAGACCTTATCCGGGCTGTAAAGAAGGGCTCCCCCGGTTCTGTCTAGGACGCGAAAACGGCTTTTGAGTATACCGAAAGTGCGCTCGATGACGTTTCGGGTGCTGATGTGCGATTGATTGTAGCGTTCCTCCGACGGTGAGACCGGGTTCGGGATAGGTGTCATGATCCAGGGGTGTAAGGGGTAAGCACGGTCACATTCAACATTGACATTAGTGTGCCAATTAAACAGACAATTTTTTTTTGCATTAAATAATAATAGTAATAATAATAATAATAATAATAATAATAATAATAATAATAATAATAGTAGTAGTAGTAGTAGTAGTAGTAGTAGTAGTAGTAGTAGTAGTAACGCCAAGATGTGCACTTACCTATTAGCCAGCCATCACCGTACTCTCCGTCCCTCATTTTCTGAAATATGCTGCTGTTCCGGAAAATGAAAGAATCGTGAACGGATCCTGGGTATTTCGCCACAATGTTTGTGATTATGGTATTGGAGTCGCACACTACCTGGACGTTAATAGAGTGTGTGTGTGTGTGTGTGTGTGTGTGTGTGTGTGTGTGTGTGTGTGTGTGTGTGTGTGTGTGTGTGTGTGTGTTTTCTGTTGCGGAACACATGCTCAGTTTTAGATGGGGGGATCAACTGAACATGTGTCCCATCAATTGCACCTAGGACATTTGGGAACTCTGCCATGTTATAGAACCCCAGTTTAATTGCACTGAGGGCATCCTGGTTATTTGGGAACCGCACATGACGCTGTACTCTTCGCACGAGTGACTTCAGGACTAGGGGAAGAGCAGGTGATAAAGCCGACTGTGACATTCCGGCTACAGAAGCCACTGTGCGCTGAAAAGAACCGGAGGCCAAGAAATGAAGGGCGGCCAGAAGCTTTGGTGCTGCAGGGATTGCGTGACTCCTTCTGGTTTGTGGTTCCAGGTCGTCTTTGATTTCCTCTAGCAAATCAAGAATAATGTGATTTGGCAGTCGATATGTTCGGACAATTTTTTCTTCTGACATTGCAAATAAACTAACACGCGTTGAAAAAACTCTCTCCTTTCTAACACGCTCTCGCTGTTGCCGTCGACGCCTCCTCCAAGCAACAACTATCGCAGCCATTGCAGGGCCGAAATGGGTTAAGACATGCTTTTCACATGCGTTAAATAACACTAGCAATCACCAATAACTTAACTACCGCCAGCCTTGGTAAATCACATTCGTGGTTTATTTCCATAATCTCCTCCCAATATTTTGCGCTTTGAAAGGGAAACTCCTATAAATGCATATGCAATAAGGCCAATGTGCAGAAAGAAGCGCCCACCCCACTTAGTCTAATCATATGCGCTAATGGCCCATTGCGCCTTCATAGTAAATCTTGACAGTTGCTTTTTAAGGCTGAAAGAGGGTTTGCGCTGGGGCAAAATGTTCGTAGATCTGCCCCTAAATGAACTAGCTCTATTCCAAAGCAATGCTATCCAAACTTTCCTAAATTATTTAATGCAACTCGGCCCTTGTTTTTTGTAATATTCCCACATGAGGTTTTATTCTGTTGAAAATGTGCTACAAAATTATTTTTTTCTGACTTTAGGAGGGTGTCATGTGATAGCTAATAAACATAGAGTTCTAATATGCAGGAATTACACAGCCAGTCGGACCAGCTTTAATTTGTGTAAACGTCATGAATGGGCAGTTCCTGCCCATTTGATTGACATGGCCAGGCCATGCGGACAGGCTTCCAGGTAAACTCTTATTTTAGCTTAGGCTACTTACCGTTACGTCAGTACAATTTAGACATTTAGGGCCGAAACATACCTCATGCAAATACGTGAATGTGGACGCTCCGAGCTACGCGAACAGTTTTTCTTTTGCCATGACATTTGTGAAATACAAGCCAGAGCGTTGCAGCGAGGGATAGCAGGCAACAACAGTAAACAACTTTCTTGTACGATCTGTGCTTTCCTCTGGTTTGGCTTTCACAAATTTCATGGCAAAAGAAGAACTGTTTGCGTAGCTCGAAGCGTCCACGTTCGCGTATTTGCGTGAGGTATGTTTCTGCCCTTACTCATTAGCAAGATGTTTTCAGCCGAGGAGGTAACAATATCATTATAAAAATAGCGACGTTTGTTTGTGATGTTTGTTTATTGTTGACAATAGTCTATTTATAATGTTTGACCAAACCTTGATCATGTAAATGGAGACTATGTTACATGCTCAAAGCATATAACTTAGTAATCTTAGCTATTGCTCTGTAAATTTGACCACTGTTACTTTTCATAAAATAATTCAAAATCATCAATTCGTAATTCTGCTCGGTTCATTCTGTAGCCATCAACCTCCAGTGGTCACAGCCCCAGAGTAAGGGTGAGGGGCAGTCGTGTTTGTGGTGGGCGAGGCAGGGCCAGGGGAAGAGGACAGCTTGATCAGAGTGACCGTGATAGAGTCGACAGACTCCGGGAGGAGAAACATTGCAATCTCAATGAAGTTGAGACAGATCTGCACTTTATTGCAAAAAATACAATCAAATCTGAAATAAATATTTTCCCAAAATAAATCAGAGATATAGGCTACCCTGAATTAAAAATTTAACAGACATCCAAAAACTCCCCATCCTCTTAGGAGAGGAGAGGACGTGCTGTGACCTGGCAGCACAATATATACCTGCCTGCCATTGTCTTAGGGAGTGACAGAGATTATTATAAACCAATTTTAATTTTTTATATTTATTATATTCACTTTATAAGATCATATGCGTCATTCTCATCATTATTATAATTTCTATTGATAATTATCATTTTTAATTGTACTTTATTATTTTACATTATTGTTATTTCTAAATCCATAATCAAAGAAAAGTTCTTGTGTTCATGTATGGTTACTGTTCATTCATTTCTAGTCTTTGCTGTTTTGTATTGTTCAATGTTAGATGTATGTCTTCGACTGTTTTAATGCAGTATGCTTTGGCAATACAGATGCAATGTATTGTCATGCCAATAAAGCAAATTGAATTGAATTGAGTCCACGGACAGGGAAAATATGTGTGAAACGTCACTACAATGCTCGTGCGTCGTCATGCGTGTCTGAGAAGAACAGGTGATAAGCAATTTTCGGGGAGCCTTTTTCTCCTAGGTGCTCTATATCGCCATCTAGTCTTCTGAACCTACATAGTATACCTTTAATAGCTATGCTACATTAATAAAATGGTAGGCCTATAGTAACTTTCCCTATTGTAGCTGGGCCTGTCATATTAAGTTCAATTATGCTTCGAACCTTGTTGCGTACCATGAACTTTGCATTAACGCCTGTATTGGCAAATTCCATTATACACTAACAACATAGGCTACATGAAAATACACTTGCTGAGGTGCTTTGCCATCTCTGTTTACTTTAATCTCAATTAGTTTGTATTTGCTGAAATGTGTAGCCTACATGTTCATATATGTTTATGAACATACTTTGCGGCATCAAATAATTTCTTAGAATGCTAATTGGACAGTTAACACTATACCCATAGAGCAAATTAATTTCAAGCGGACATTGTTCATTTCTGCGTGTTTACATAACGTTACTTACACCGATAGCTGTCCTAATATCAAGTTTATGGAATTTTAGGTGTGTAGCTAATTAAATGCGATAGAAATCGACCTAGTGTGTGTGCGTGTTTATCTATGTAGTTGCTTGGAAAATAGGCCTAGCTACTGCAACTGCACACACGCTCGTATAAACGAGTTAAAAAGCAAACAACAAATCTTGCAGAAATTAATCGAAATTCTAATTTTTATTGAAAACCAATGAACAATAAAAATAAACCAAATAAAGCGCTTTATTGCGGTAGTCCGAAATTATATAACATGCTGACCTATATTCTCTGTGGAAGTACGGCAGCGGAGTGAACGAGGCCATTGCAACTTGTTGCTCTTCTTTGTTGTTGTAGTCGACCAGTGCCGGCACTACATTCGTAGGTAAAGTATCGCTCCGCCGCCGTACTTCCACAGAGAATATAGGTCAGCACAAAGTAAAGGATTAAAACACTCAAAATAACCCCGATAGACTGTTGTCGTATTTTATTTGTTTTGGGTGCACTGTGGAGTGTTTAAGTGCGTTTGGTAGTGGTTGCGGTAGCATTAGCAACATGTGTATGTCCAAAAGAAGGAACAGCATGGAATTAGCTGAAAATGGTTTCCATCAATCAACTACATCATGGGTAAGTCGTAATTGAGACATTATGTCCAAAATTCCGAACTAGCAGGAGACAGGGCGCAGTAGATATGGTTCTGATTTGGACACAGCCTAAGCTCCACCAAGGCTCCACTCTCCTCCTCCCCTCCCTTCCTCCACATACTTCCAGGTAGTAGAGGAGTGGTAGTGGGGGAGTGGAGGAATATTGGGATGCACGCCCAGCGACCAAGTTGCTCGATGTGAGAACGCAGCGCAACGTTAACGTCACTGTTTTTAGCTTTAGTTATTATTTAGTTATCAAAGTCGACACTTAATACGGAAAATATTCATATCTATCACTTCACTTATGTTAATTGCATGACAGACTTTTTCACTATTTCATCTAATAAGCTGGGGGAAGAATAACACAGTGGCTTCTCATTTGAAGTTAATTAGAGCTTTACACGAACGTTAGAGAATTTAAAGTGACAATCTGAGAAAGTCTGCGGTACAAAAACAGGATTTTATTCAAAATAAAATCGCTTCTGAAGTAATATCTATGGTTAATTATTATCTTAAACACTTCTTTCCTCAGGTGGTTTACTGGCTTTCCCTCAATTTCAGTTTCTACTGAAGCCTTGCACCGAAGCTTGTATCACTTTCAGAGAAGTGTCTTCAGACGACAGTCTTTTGTCCAAGGTGGTTAGCTCCGTCCGCGGTGCGGCAAATTGAGATTGGTTGACGCGCGGTTTTATCCAGCGGTCTAGAAACAAATCCCCGCCCACTAAGCTCATGAACCAATAGAGGCCTGTCACCTATGTCACAATTTGTTTACGCCAACTGCTATGTTGGAGTAATGCCGGTGTTCCATAACGTTATGCAAACTTTTCATCACATTTAATAAGGAGGTTGCTTGATTTTCCTTTATTGCCATCATCAGAATTTGCTTTGTGCAATGCTTAGGCTACAGGTAGCTCAGCAATATAAAAACTTTACACAAAATATACAGTGCACAACATCACAAAACAATAATACCAACATAAACAATTTAAGGAGTCTTGGGGGTATACTACGAAGCAGGATTAATTACTGAGTAAAACCCGGAACCCTCCCAAATCTGGAACATTGACTGAAGTAAAAAGAGCTGTTCTGGGGTTTATTCAGTTATCCAGCTAGTACTAACTCAGTAATCCTGCTTCGTAGTAGTATACCACCTTGGTAAGTAAAGTGCTTGTGCAGTTCATATGGGAGCAAAGTGATACGTTACAGAATTAACGGTAGACTACAGTAGCCTACTTCAGCAATAAAACATATTTTAGCTCGATGGATAAAAGGCGAATCAGTTCACACAAAGTACATTTACCGTTACTTTCATTATTACTTTCAAATACATTGTTATTTGGTGCTAATATCGTTACGTTACATTTTATTTTCGCCCTCTTCTGGATTCTCTCATATTGCTCGCACCCTGCCTGGCCAGCACAGGTAATGTTTACAGTTTATCCAATCTATTTTTGAGACATCGTACAATGTAGCACCCCTAGCAATGTAATAATAGTTCAAATTAACACTGTTTTGATGTTCACAATATGCTTAACATATCGCATTAGGTTAACATTAATGTTTTGCAGGCATAGCAGTTGTTCACACAAATTATCTAGCTACCTAGCTAATCCTAGCAATTTCACTTTTAACTTCCTAACATTAAGATAATGCACATAAACGTACATTAGGCCAGCTAGTTATGTATATATTAACGGGCTAACTTTATAATTTGTTCATAAAACATAATTTACCATTAATGATCCGAGTCTATGCTGTAGCTACTGGTTGCTGTCTAAATTCAGCTCACTCCTCAGTGCTTTCAACCACCAGTCTCTTCTTTCGGTCGTAAAATTTAGTTTGTTCACCCTGCCTGGTGGCTTACTATGGTGGGTACTCAGATTATCATCTAAACGGACATTTTCCCCTTTTCCCAGCTTTATTCGCACATCAATACGCAGCGCAGAAGTTTGGCATTGTAGGACAGAAATCATAGTAGCGTTAGCTAAGCTAATGTTAGATATCGTTTCAAGATTGACTCGTTTCATGGAGTAGCAAACACTGCTAGTAACATTAAGCGTCTCTGTTAGAGTTGGTCCTCCAACATGGCGGCGCGTCCCTGTAACCATTGGTAACTACAGTGCTGGTTCTATGTAACAGGCCTCTATTATATGCAATTGTAGCTTATGTTGTCGTCTCTAACCGAACTCTAACTCACATTGATTGGACGGCAGAGATATTAAATGTGAAACCATCAGAACTATTGTTACGAAATTAGAATGCTCCGACTTTAAAGGGAGATAACACTGACACTCTGGGGTGGCTTTCCCGATTCCGATGTGTCTTCAGAATTGACGACACACTTCACAATCTTTTTGAAGACATGTCTTGAAAATTTCACGACTGTTTCCCAAAGTATATTGTGGACTGAATATTTCAAGACACACTTTCACGACAAACTTTGAGTAACACAGACCCGACAGGTTGATGTAGAAAAGCCGATTCACGCCACAGAAAGCATCACACATCGTTATCAGCCACTTTCCCAAAAGCATTGTAGAGTTATGATCATCTTTGAATATTTTTTTTCTTTGCTTTTCATTTTAAATCTGATCAAACCTAACTGACAAAAAAAGACAGAGACAAAGAGAAGAGCGAGAAAGAAAAATAAATATAATAAGTAAATAGTAGGCTCGTCAGGCAGCCTAACTCCTCCGCTGACAGTTAATTCATCTTTGGCGTAGTGGTTAGCGCTGTGGCCTCTCCCCCTGAAGTTCAGTGGTTGGAGCCCCGCCAGAACCTTGTTCGTTACACAAGCAATGAAAGAAAAACAAAATAATCTAATATGATCATAACTATATAATGCTTTTGGCAAACTGATAGGATCCATTTATTGCTGTCTACATTTATTGACATTATTTTGCCTATTGTGAATGTACAATGTACAAGTCAGCGCAGGTCACAATAAGTCCTTATAAACCCTATGATGGGATAATTGATTACACCTGCTCTAGACTAAGTTGTTGTTGTCGTTGTTGTATCTATCGTGTAAATTAGCGGCCTCTGTCTGCAGAGGTGGGACTTGCACGTAGTACCGCATCTCAAGACACACTTGATATGTCGCGACTAGTCCAATGTTGTCTTGAACTCATGACACATTTCACAATCTCTTTGAGTTACGAGCACTTTCGGGAAAGCGTCGTGAATGGCAAGTATATCTTCACGACACGGTTCACGACATACTTTTCGCTACGACATGCTTTGAGAAAGCCACCCCTGATTGGTTAATTGCATGTTACGCCCAAGACACACCTATAGACTAGAATAGAATAACTTTTATTTTCCCGCTAGGGAACTTCAGTTGTAGCCCCAGAAACAACAAAAAAGGCATAGACAGTGGGGCAGACCCACAACACACAAACATATCAAACAAAGACATTCAATATCATGACATGCAGCATTCATAATAATAATAATTCAATAATTCATGGCAGCATGGCTGTATTCCACTTTAATTCACTGGATTAATGAAATTATATTTGATATGTTTGTTTGTGTGCTGTGGGTCTGCCCCACTGTCTCTGTCTTTTTGTTGTTGCTGGGGCTACAACTGAAGTTCCCAAACAGGAAAATAAAAGTTATTCTATTCTATTCTACATAATCATTGCATTAATCAAACTAATTACATGAATTAAAGGAGCTATATGTAACAAATTTACTGTACTAAATCATAAAATGACCATGATATGTCATCAGAGATTAAGGAAACATGCTAAGTCGAAATACAGGCTTCTCCGACAACAATGCTACAGCCAGTATGTTCTCCTTTGAAATTTCCATTCCGGGTCGGAACGTCTGTATTTGTTTTGGACAACCAGATGTACTCCGGCACTCCGACAGCCGATTTACGAATGCCTAAGCTAAGTTCAACATCGATTTCATTTAGCTAGCTAGCTAAAGATTTAAATATATATATATGTATGTATATAGTTACTAGCTAAACATACCACTGACGTTAGCTTATATCTGTGTGACCATAAACATAGCCAGCCATGCATCTAGCTAACATTGACAGAGTTATACAAAATCCACATGAGCTGGTTTATAATTTGCAAACAATAAATAAATTGCAAATGTATAATTAGCTGATCAACTTACAGTGTAGGACTCGTCGCTTGTCATTGTCAAAATAGAATAAGCTCGTCTCAAAATATAATGTTGCGCTCGGCTCGGCCTGCGCTCATGTTCGTTCAGTGTCCTCATCCTGGCAACCTGCGTGAGCTTCAAGTCTGGGGAGGAGGGGGCGGGCGGAGACAACTCTCCAATATTGTGAATTTGGACTGCAGTACCCATTTTAAATGCTCGGTGTCAATGTTACATATAGCTCCTTTAAAGTGGAATACAGCCATGATTAAAAGTAGCCCCCTCTGTCCTGAGATGTCCAGTGTCATTATTAAGCAGTCCAACACACAATATAATTAATTATAATATATTTAATATAATATAATTAATGAAGAGCCTAAGTTCAGCCCATTTGACACATGCACTTTACTTTGCGCTCAAAATATCCGCCCTCTAACGAGCAAAAGTGTAGTTGGACACTGTGGCGGTTCTAGGATGTTTTGGGGTCAAATATATAAGCATATCGTCATTCAAGTTTTAACTATCCGATGCCCCTTAGCCCCACACACCACCCATTCACCCACACACAGTTACTTTTGAAATATACTGTAATACACTATTATTACACATGTAATTATCCTACACCCCTTATCCTAGTCCCCCACACCACCACCCCACTCATTCACACACCCACAATTAGTTTACCTTACTAATTGAACTTGGAATTTGAATTTGTTAAAACAGTGAACTAACATACTATGAGGTCCAGCAGGTCGATTTGCAGGCGGCCTGTCTGTCTGTCAGTCTCCCTCTCACCATTGTCTTTCTGTCCCTCTCCCTCCAAATCTCTGTCTCCATCATTCTGTTTCTCCTCTTCATCTCCCTCACTTATTTCTTCCTCCTCTCCTATAATTTCCTGCCCTTCCTCCGTGGGTCCATCACCTTCCCTCTCTCTGTTCTCCTCCTGTCCTTCATCTTTCCCCCTCTCTCCATCCTGCTGAATATCTGGTTTCTTCCTTTGAAAAAAACTTGCAATATTCCCAATCCCTCCTCTCGCCACAACCCCAGACTGGAAAATGCATAAAATGCACCATTTATACATGCTAAGAAAATCATGTTCACGTATAGAAACAAAATTTTTTTTTTTTAAATGTTGTACAAATGAACATTCGCCATTTTCCCTTGCTTACTGTACTAGTTATAGTCTACAGTAGGCTACCTAATGCACTTTCGGTTTAGAAGACACCTAATTTTTTTATCCAAAATCTCTCTTATAAATATGTTTAAGAAACCAAGTAGGCTACTTACCAGTGCATTCAGGTACAGCTGTTTTCTGATTAACCCTGAAGAGTTTATCTTGTTACATTTTGCCAAAGTCCCATACAGTCGACATTTCCACAGCGACCTATCACACCTAGGGCTGAAATACGTTGCTGTTGTTGTGTAAAAACATGCGCGCTTTTGTAAGTTTTTTAAAATTTTATTCTGAAATAAATGTATTCTGTTGCAAATGTCTGAATGATACAGCTTCTTCTTCAATTCAAACTTTAAACCATGGATATGCAGGGAATATTTTTTGAAATATTGGCATTTAAATAAAACTAGTAGAAACTAAAGGAAAATTGCCTCTGGAGGGCCAAAGTAAATAGAGTTAACAGATTAGCGTCAACAAAACCCTGATTTAGGTAGCCTAGCTATTCAAACAAGTGAAATCGTCGTGACAATTTGCTTGATAGATTATGTAGCTGGAATGGTGCGGTTGGTGTAACGTTCCGTTCTCATCCTGTCCGTTTTCCGTGTTTTGCCCTCTCCCTCCGTGTCATGTTTGACTTCCTTTGTCCGTGTTTTTCCCTGTGCTGCAGACTGGGCGTGTTCCCTCCGTTTGTTCTGCTCCTTTTCTCCACTCCTGTCTCAGCCTATCCCCTCTTTCCATTTCTGCATGCATTCCTCTCACTCCGCTCTGTTTAATTAAACACTCACACATTTGCATGCTTTTCCTGATTGTTACCAATTACACTCCCTATTTAACCCACCTGCTGTCTGCTATCCAGGGCCAGTTCATTAACTTTGTTCGACTCTGTAACTTTGTTCGTTTGTATCCTGGTCATGTTAATCCCTTGTCTAGTCAGCTTGTACAGTCTGGTTTCGTATTTGGTGTTCGTTCACCCTGCTTAATCGTGCAAACCACTTTTCAACAGTTTGGTTCTGTCTCGGTGCTTAAGGCACACTGCCAACTGCTGATTGCTAGTCTGTCCTGTTTGGTGCGGTCCTACCTGCCGCGCCTTACCTGCCTTGCTAACCACTATGTTGTTTTCTGCCAGTCTGCAGTTGTTTGCTATTCCCTGTTTGTGTTGCGGTACCCCCGCTTCCCACCTGACGTTGTGCCCGCAGCGGGGCACTCTGCTCTCCCACTCTACAGCTGTTCCTGCGTCCGGCCGTGGCTACCGCCACAGTTCTACGGTTACGGTTGCACCGGCTGCTGTTGTCCTGCTGCCACATCTGGGCCGACCCAAGGTCCGCTGCACTGTCCTGCCCTGCCGTATCTGCTGCTGCCCCATCCTCTGCTTCTACAACCCGGTTACCCGTTACCAGTAACACCCCGGTCATTCCTACTCCAGACTTTCATTCTTACCATAACCGGATTGTTGTCGTTTGTGTCCTCCCTCGCTTCAGGAGACAAGTCCGAAGCGTGGCTCATTGGATGCCTAGCTCTCCCTCTATCTGTCCTGTCTGTCCCGTCTGTCCAGATCCTCCAAGTCCAACTCCGGCTGGGAACGATTCCTGAGCGACCCGCGAAGTCCAGTTCCGGCTTGGAACGACTCCCGGGTGATCCGTCTAGTCCAGTCCCGGTGTGGGATACTCCTGAGAGACCCGCACAGTCCAGTTCCCGTTTTGAACAATTCCTGAGTGACCCGCGAAGTCCAGTTTCGGCTTGGAACCACTCCCGGGTGATCCGTCTAGTCCAGTTCCGGTTTGGAGCATACTGTAGTCCCGGAGATTCTCCGGACTTAATTATCTCTGTGTAAATTCTGTGTACAGCTTGGGACTGCCCCAAGCTCTAATAAATTACCTTTTCTTGTACCTCTGCCTCCTTGTCGTGCACTTAGGTCCAGCCCCCTGTTCAGGGTTGTGACAGTTGGGCTGAGTTTGTTATATGAGGCCTGTTCAGTAATCCATCCTTGCTAACAGAGTAATGAGTCCAATTAGGATCATATCTACTCTGTAAGAGTTGATTTAACATTGAACATTTTACTTTGTTGGTCAAAGTAAAAAAATTGTGGAAGCTGTATGCTTTAGCCCTGTTATTTTGATCTGTCGAGTGGGAAATATCAACAACACATGGATGTGATCTTGGCTTGTCCACTGCTGTCACACCCAGCTCCATTAATGCTGGATTGCTGGGTAAAGTGTTGTACCATTGGAATTCAAGACTGTCTCATGCTAACAAGTTGTCTGCTCACACGAGTTAGGATTTTCCCTTTTAGACTGCACAGTATTGCCAGTTTTTTTTTATTTTTTTTTTTACTTGTTAGAGTTTATCTACTCTCATTTACACTAAGAAATGAACTATCTATGAACATTCTCCTCACATCTTTGTGTGCTGTGTCAGTGTTTTCGTTCTGCATCTCAATTCTCCGGCGTTTGCCAATCAGGGACTATTCTGTGTCCCCAATAATACTATGTAGCCTACTAGAAAAAGGTCAGGTAGATTAACAGTTTCGTCAAGCTTTTTGTGGAGACAGGACATGAGAAGCGTCAAATGAGGTGAAAGGGTCTGTACTCCAATGAGTTCAATAAGTCTTTTCTTCCCAGGTCAAGGATGTGTCCCTACCTTACCCAAACTGCGCTGTAGCTACAGAACTCATCTGAAGGAACCCACCAGAAAAGAGTAGGCTACGGTGGAATTAAATTGGAGACACTCATAAGAAGAAGATTCACATAAGTGCAAAACCCAGTATGTTTGGGGCAATCTTCCTTTTTTTCTTTTATGTTTGTTATTGGCCTATTAGTTTAAAAAAAAAAAAAAAAAGTGCGCGAGGCGGTGCAGCCTATGTCCAATTCCCACCCCTAATTTAGAATGCCCAATTGTCCCACAACTGCGTTCATGGAGCAGCGCCTAACCTACATGCAATCTTTGGTAGCTGTCTCATATATACAGTGCATCCGGAAAGTATTCACAGCGCTTCACTTTTTCCACATTTTGTTCTGTTACATCCTTATTCCAAAATTGATTAAATTCATTTTTTCCCTCAAAATTCTACACACAACACCCCATAATGACAATGTGAAAAAAGTTTTTTTGAGATTTTTGCAAATTTATTAAAAATAAAAAACTAAAATTTCTCATTTACATAAGTATTCATACCCTTTGCTTTAACGTATTTTTAAAGTATCATATTTCATATTTGGTCGCATATCCTTTACATGTTGTTACTTCCTGAAGTCTGTGACCATCAACATCAAAAAACTGTCGATATCTTATTTTCAGGTGTTCACTGTTACAAGCGATACTATAACCTCTCTGCATTTGAATGGATCTCTATGGAAATTGGGGGGTGAGACTAGATTCAGCTGTAAATTACACTGGTACAGTATGGAACACATGGCTGGCTAAATGGCTGTAAGTTATCAAGGGTCTGAGCTATCAAATGAGCCCCAAACCATCACTCTGTTGCCAGATATGGAGTAGATGTGGATGGATCACTGCAAGGGTTATTTCTCCGGACTCATTTTCCTATAGAACTCTATGGGGAAAAAAGTCAGGAGAAACAACCCTTAAAGTGATCCATCCACATCTACTCCATATCTGGCAACAGAGTGATGGTTTGGGGCTCATTTGATAGCTCAGACCCTTGATAACTTACAGCCATTTAGCCAGCCATGTGTTCCATACTGTACCAGTGTAATTTACAGCTGAATCTAGTCTCACCCCCCAATTTCCATAGAGATCCATTCAAATGCAGAGAGGTTATAGTATCGCTTGTAACAGTACCTGAAAATAAGATATCGACAGTTTTTTGATGTTGATGGTCACAGACTTCAGGAAGTAACAGCATGTAAAGGATATGCGACCAAATATGAAATATGATACTTTAAAAATACGTTAAAGCAAAGGGTATGAATACTTATGTAAATGAGAAATTTTATTTTTTTATTTTTAATAAATTTGCAAAAATCTCAAAAAAACTTTTTTCACATTGTCATTATGGGGTGTTGTGTGTAGAATTTTGAGGGAAAAAATGAATTTAATCAATTTTGGAATAAGGCTGTAATAGAACAAAATGTGGAAAAAGTGAAGCGCTGTTAATACTTTCCGGATGCACTGTATATATATATATATATATACACTACTCACAAAAAGTTAGGGATATTTGGCTTTCGGGTGAAATTTATGGAAAATGTAAGTTCACGCTACAGTGATATTATACGTATCATGAAAGTAGGGCATTTAAGTAGAAGCATGCAATGGTGATTTCCTCATCTCAAACAATTTATTGAAACAAAAGACAACAACAGTGGTGGGTATACCACAACAAAAATGTCAATGTCTCAATAACTTGTCATGTGCCCCTGAGCATCAATTACAGCTTGACAACGACGTCTCATGCTGTTCACAAGTCGACTTATTGTCTGCTGAGGCATGGCATCCCACTCTTCTTGAAGGGCGGCCCTCAGGTCATTGAGGTTCTGGGGTACAGAGTTACGAGCCTCTACACGGTGAGTCAGCTGATCCCATAGGTTTTCTATGGGATTCAGATCTGGAGAAAGTGCAGGCCACTCCATTTGAGGTACCCCAGTCTCCAGCAGCCTTTCCCTAATGATGCGACCTCGATGAGCTGGAGCATTGTCGTCCATGAAGATGAAATTAGGCCTGTGTTGTTCATGCAGGGGCACAATGACTGGATTAATGATGTTATTCAGGTAGTATGGGCTTGTCACTGTACCATTCACAAA
The DNA here is from genome assembly GCA_029718625.1 of Synaphobranchus kaupii. Classification (NCBI taxonomy): domain Eukaryota; kingdom Metazoa; phylum Chordata; class Actinopteri; order Anguilliformes; family Synaphobranchidae; genus Synaphobranchus; species Synaphobranchus kaupii. The sequence continues at coordinate 2,781,658 of CM056385.1, forward strand.
GTGTAGGGCAGTTCTGTATTGACTAGACACACCTGCCCACACTGTAACACCGCCACCACCAAAGGGTCGTCTGGTGACAACAGTGGCTGATGCATAGCGCTCTCCTTGACGTCTCCAACATCGTTGGCGGCCATCATTTCTGCTCAACGTGAATCGACTTTCATCAGAGAACAGCACTGAGGCCCACTGGTCCCTCGTCCAGCGTAAATGCTCCCTGGCCCATGCAAGACGACGCCTGTGCCTGGTGGTGTGGTCAGGTACCCTTGCAGGTCGTCTAGCACGCAGACCACGCTGATGTAAACGGTTTCGAATGGTCTGACGTGACACTTGGGTGCCTCTCACCTCCCTTAAATGTGCCTGGAGTTGAGTGGCATTCATCATCCGGTTCCGCAGGGCACTGTTCACAATGAAGCGGTCATCAGTGTGGGATGTGGCCAAAGGACGTCCACTTCTATGCCTTTCTGTGACTCTTCCAGTCTCTCTGTATCTCTGTTGCAACCTGCTGATGACACTCTGTGACACTCTAAGCTCAGTGGCCACTTCCCTCTGAGAACATCCTGTTTGAAGCCTCGCAATGGCGAGGTACTGTTGATCAATTGTTAGGTGTCGTCTTGGTCTCATGATGTCAAAATGTGAACAGCATGATGAAGAGGACTGTTTAAATACCAATTCTAATTGAACCAGGAAATTTATTGGTCGATTCATGGATCAAACACCTGTTGTGAATTTTGCCGTTCAGCTCCTTGTTAGAGAACAGCAAGTTGTGCAAAAAGTACTGAAACATTGAATAGTTGGACATGTGCATTCAAAGGTTTAGAGAAGGTCAAATTAATTTCACCTGTAAAGGTTATAGTGCATTTTAGGTTCATCCTGAAATTTCACCCGAAAGCCGAATATCCCTAACTTTTTGTGAGTAGTGTATATATATATATATATATATATATATATATTATACTTTAAAACTTATTTGATATAATAAAAGTAAGTAGGCATAGCCTATGGGTAGCAATGATTAATTATCAGCCTATTATCCATTATTTGCGTAGATCAATAATTTATTTTTCATAATCACATAATTAGGGTCTTATTTAAATGCCCCATTATTTTAACTCAGAAACAAATCGTTTAATTTAATTACAAATTTTTCACCTAGAGTCTGTCATGTATTTACGTGCATGCAAACCACACTGATTTGAAAGCTCCAGAAAGATTGTTTATTGTTTAAAGCTACAAAGTCATCTTGCCAAGTCATCTCATATCATTTGTCTCTCACACAAAGCCTCAAATCCCACCTCCCAAAAAATTATTTGATTCACGTGGTAAATATCTACCTCTCTTGCCAACAATAAAACAATGACAACGCATGGTCGTAGCTACGTTGCAAGTTATAGACTATTGGCATCTAAAATAAAAGCGGTAATGTTAAAAAAAAATCATGATTAGCCTACTACACATATGCTGAAGCATACATTCTTATGATTGCATTCACTTACCTGCTATATAGGTGTGTGCGGTTCTAACTGCGCGTATTGAATTGTTGCAGGTTTTGGATCTTGACGCTGTTCGATGGTTATGCCACGGCGCGGAGCCTTCACAGTACAAAAGTGAATGACTTCAGCAGTGGCTGACCAACTGCTTTTCGCAGATTCAGTTTTATCTCGTTCTCTCCCTCTCGATATATTTGATGTAGGATACTATCTGTACGATTTTTAATTCAGTCACACTGATTTGAATGCAATCAGTGCACCAGGCAGATCCAGGTCAGTAAAGCAGGGACAATTGTACCTATGTAGAAATTAATTTACTCCGCTTTCTTTCCCTGTTGCTGCGCTAAGCATTTTCAACTACAGCTACAAGAAGGGCGAGTGAAAACGGAGCCTTTTCAAGGGAAGACTACATCTACATTCGTTCAATCCTACATTATTTTTACGAGAAAAAAAGAGAATGGAAAAGGCTTCTGTGTGTACGCGGTCCGGTTGCAGACCAGACCTCTGCACCCCTCAATGGATTTAAGAAAATGATTATTTGTTCATCAGTTTGGCTGTGGAGTGTGCGTTTGATGTTTTCATGGAATTAAGTAGCCAAATAAAAAGCATTAGGCTTCTTTACAAAATACCGCGCATATACCGCTAGCTACATTAGGCTACTGCGTTTTTTTTCTTCCAGCACGTACTTAAAAAGCAGAGAAAAGGACAAAGCAGTGGACTGCATTCATTCTTTCCCTCCTGCATGTAGTTTTCCCCCTGAGATACTTTTAAAAAAACTCCGAAATACATAACAAATAGGCTACACGTAAAGATCTACAAACAGACCAGGCGGAGGCAGGGAACCAAAGCAGGAACGTAACCTAATTCTCATGTGGAAAAAACAGGTAAGATTAACTGGTACCGATGTGTGTTGTAACTAAGTTAGATTGCAACCGTGTAGAGGCTGTTACTATGTATTTTGTCAATCTGATACAAATAAGATTCTGGGGTCGAATTTAATTGTTATTGACAGAGTCTTGTTTTATTTGTCAGTCATTTTATTCATGGTTTAATCAATGGAATCAGGCAACTAGGCTAGTTAATGCATTAGAAATATATTTCACCCCCTTTAGACCATGCAACTGTCCTGTTCTGCATATTGATATGAATGGCTGCTCAGAGTTTTTTATTGTTAGAGGAACCCTCTCCCTTGTTCGCTTTCCAGTTTCGCAGTCTAGATTTGTCTACACATTTGCATGTAATCGGCTGTCGACGAAATGAGTGATTTTTTCCTTCAACCACTTGTTTTAGCCAGCATGTAGACTTATGAATCAGGCCCGAAGGTAGCCTACCCAGCGCAGGTTTCCATAAACCTATTTTACTGACACGCAGTGAATCAATCAGTTTGACGCGTTATGACTATCCTGGTTGTTAATTAACCCATTGAATACCGGCTGATTGCAAGTGACTATAGCAACACAGTCTCCCTCGACGAACTGCCGAAATAAAACCAAGGGATGTTATTGGAATGCGTTTTTAGAAATGAAGTGGCAGGCTATATTAAAATGTATTAAAACAATATAGTTATTTCTGCAATTAATTGTACCATGGCTTTATTATAACTGCGTTAATAACGTCATGAAATGTGTAAAAAATGTAATATTCCTCAAGTTGTTTGTTTGCACTGCAGTCTTCTAATTCTGTTGGTTTGGTTTATTGTTCTGTGCCATTGCTTCTCCAGAAATGATTGTATTGTAATTAGATAAACAGAAAAAGGAGCATTACTGTTTATGCAAATTGTTACAGTAAGGTTAAGCGAGATGGATAGAATCATGAATTGGGATGATGTGATTCGATATGCTCAAGCCAGGGCTGCTGGTATCGAAGGTTAATTGTCGTTAGCCATCTCCCACACTGGGAGAAGGAGACTGACAAGCAGTAGACGTGATGAAGTTCAGTTTTCCTCTGAGTGTAAAGCAATTGGTGGGTCTTTCCACCGGCGCCCAGTGTGGCCAGCATCACCTTCACACAACACTCCTTGCTGCCACCTGCACAGGTTCTGAAGACTACTGGCTTCAGATTAAAGTGGGGACACTGGGACACTTAAGATTTCCCGTGCTGGAGATTTAATCAGTGTGTCACTTGACCCACCGAGACTGGGCCCCCTCACCTCTAACCCACACGCTCTGCCTCATGGACCGCCTTGGGTGATACAATTTCTCCCTAGCCAGTGATCTGTTTTGGGCTGGGATTCTGGTGGCCCGTTTTGAGGTTCTGTTACACTTTTTGTGTACTAATGCCATTCACAAATGGAAACCTATTGAGTCTTTTCTGGGAGAAGACCCATTGAAACAGTTTAGAAATGAGACCATTAAAATGTGTACATTCAATGTTGGACATTCAGTGTGTGAGTTGACATTTTTCTAACATGCATGAGCCTTGAAATGCTGCGTTTCAAAAAAAATTATGTGTGTAGACGTAGATGCAAAATAATACTCTTGATTTTTCCTGAAACATTCATAGCACACCCTATGAAGTTCATGCCATACAGAAATCTCTACTGCTCAGCCAGTGTTTGACCCTAGCATGCCTTTACAACTGACAGCAGACCAGTGTTTGACCCTAGCATGACAGCAGACCATTTGGCTTTGCTTTGGACCCTTTGAAATACAGTGGTGCCTGACTGGCTTTGTTCAGGGTCCCATTGATCTTGCAAATCAAGCTAAATGTATGACAGCCCTTAGAATTGTCTTTTTTTCTTCATTCTGAAGGAACTGAGTGAGGGTTTGCCATTAGTCTTACAGGGTCCTAAAATAGAAATCCATTTTGAACTATTGCTCGTTTGACTGAGCTAGGCTTATTCACAGTGTGGTCGAACCTCCTTGTTTTCTCCGCATTCAGAAGCAAAGCACAGGGCTTCAAAGCCAAATGGCTGGAGTCTTTGCTACACCGTTCACCCGATATGGATGTAAAAACCATAAAATGAAAGCTGTAAGTCTGCATTTTAGTCACTGTTCCATTTAAAATCCAATGTGCTGGACTACAGAGCCAAAACAATAAAAATTGTGTCACTGTCCTAATACTGATGGACCTGACTGTACCTCAAGAGATGTGATTGACAGAGATTGTCAGATTGCGATGGCATAAACATGTGATGAAAACTTTTGTTTCTATCCCATAAGTGGCACTGTAGGAGGGCTTACGAAGCCTGCATAAAATAACCAGCATTTTATTCCGTTTAATTCTGTTTTTAATTTCATTTATTTTATTTAGTTTCCTTCCTCAAAGTGAGAATGAATGCAAATCTCACTGCAGGGAGTCGTCTGCAGACTTTTTAGAAAAAAAAAACATGGGGGATAATTTCAGATATTCTCCCTGAAGCATCCACAGAATATTCAGACTTCTAATTATCTGAAATGCACATTCATTCTTATGGACATCTGGCAAGTGCTGACTTTTGGCTGCAAGCTGTGTGAACAATGGTACTAGCTGATGTTGACAGTTCAAATTCTTCATCATGCAAACTTACCAGACACTCATTTTAAAATGTAAATTCTATACTATACAGAATTTATATATTTTATGCATAATGACACACACACAACTGTATATATATGGGCCATTCTACAGAAGTCGTGCAAATTGAGGGTTGGAGAAAAGTGTAAATTTGTATTCTTTTTGCAAAATTATTTTATAATATATGTGTTACACTTTATCTGAGATACATAAATATACTAGATGTACAGTGCAATCACATGTAATTTTTTCAGAATAAGGATGAATTTACTGACTGCTACTAAAAATGTCACAACCGAAACATGGTGTAAACCCTGCTTTTGAAATAAAATGACATACCCAATTGTTAAATTTAATTCACCCCTTTGAAAATGACATTTTTGAAAAAAAATCTTGACTGCTGTTGAATTTGAATCAATTACCCTGAATTTTTAAATCAAATAAAACATTGGATTAATTAAATTAAGTGAAAACTCCGTACAAATGTTCTCTATAAAATGGACAGATTTGATCGAATTTGATAGATTCTTATTTATGAGATTATATATACCCTCACCAGCACAATATCTTGGATATTTGATTGATTATTCATATTATCAAAATTTTAACAAAACAGCAGGTGTTTCGGTTGTGACCACATTGTTGCGGTTGTGACATCTCTTACTGAAACCTGAATTCCAAAGTTGGGACAGTATGTAAAATGCAAATAAAAGCAGAAAGCAGTGATTTGTAAATTCTCTTGTCTATATATTTAAATGAAAAACGATATCTAAAATATATTTAATGTTTTACCTTAGCAACTTCATTGATTTTTGTAAATATACGCTAATTCCGAATTTGATGCCTGCAACACGTTCCAAAAAAGTTGGGACAGGGGTATAGAAAAGACTGGGAAGGTTGTGGGAATGTTCAAAAAACACCTGTTTGGAACGTTCCACAGGTAAATAGGTGAATAGGTGACAGGTCATGCTATCATGACTGGGTATAAAAAGAGCATCCACGAAGGCTCTTGCATTTACGAGCAAAGATGGGTTCGCCAAAAACTGCATGAGCGAATAGTCCAACAGTTTTTAAGAACAACGTTTCTCAACACACGATTGCAAGGAATTTAGGGATTTCACCATCTACAGTCCATAATATTAGTAAAAGATTCAGAGAATCTGGAGAAAACGGGCAAGGCCGTAAACCAAAATTGAATGCTCGTGACCTTCGATCCTTCAGACAGCACTACATTAAAAACGGCATGTTTCTGTAATGAATATAACCACATGGCTCGGGAATACTTCAGAAAACCATTGTCAGTAAACACAATTGGTCGCTGCATCTACAAATGCAAGTTAAGACTCTACTAACCAAAGCGTAAGCCATATATCAACAACATCCTGAAACGCTGCCGACTTCTCTGGGCTCATCTGAGATGGACTGACGCAAAGTGGAAACGTGTGCTGTGGTCTGACGAGTCCACCTTTCAAATTGTTTTTTGAAATAATGGACGTCGTGTTCACCCCGGCCAAAGAGGAAAAGGACCATCTCGATTGTTACCAACACAAGGGTCAAAAGCCAGCATCTGTCATGGTATTGGGGGTGTGTTAGTGCCCATGGCATGGGTAACTTGCACATCTGTGAAAGCACCATTAACGCTGAAGGGTACATATGCATTTTGGAGTAACATTTGCTGCGATCTAGACAATCGCTTTTTCAGGGACATCCCTGCTTATTTTCAGCCATAACAATGCCAAGCCACATTCTGCACGTGTTACAACAGCATGGCTTCGTCGTCAGAGAGTGCGGGTGCTAGACTGGCCTGCCTACGGTCCAGACCTGTCTCCCATTGAAAACGTGTGGTGCATTATGAAGCCCAAAATATGACAATGGAGACCCCGGACTGGTGAGCAGCTGAAGTCTCATATTAAGCAAGAATGGGAAACAATTCTGCTTTCAAAACTACAACAATTAGTGTTGTAGTTCCCAAAAGATTACTGAGTATTGTTAAAAGGACAGGTGATGTAACACAAAGGTAAACATGCCCCTGTCCCAAATGTTTTGGGAGATGTTGCAGGCATCAAATGTAGAATGAGCTGAATAAAGAATTAAATGTAGAATAAAGTTGATTAGTTAAAACATGAAATATCTTGTCTTTGTACTGTTTTCAATTGAATACAAAAAGGACTCGCAAATCATTGCTTTCTGTTTTTATTTACATTTTATACACTTATACAGCTTTTTTGGAATTGAGGTTTGTACATGTGCATTGATTGTCTCACTATTTATTGTCTTTAATAAGAATTTACGGACAAGTGTCACCAACCGAAACAGGCCTGTCAAAACAATACCATTTGTTTCGGTAGTGACTGTTTCGGTTGTGACAATTTTGGCTCATTTCGGCCACAAAACAAAAGATTTAGCAAGCACATGGTTAGCAACCACTTCTCTGTGCAGATGCACCTTCCTTTTAATCAAATCTACAGTTATGAAATCAACTTTTTTTCTCTAATATGAAAACTTGCGTGTTTGGGTGTGATGTCTCTTAAAACCACAGACAAATTTTCATACTTTGAAGGACCATTATATCAATACGCTAAAACCTAGCTACTCACCATGTGGCCTTGATTCATATGAAGGCTGTATAATTTCCTGGTTAAAAAACGGGGTGTGTGGCTACAAGCAGGTTCACTGCACAGACTGAAACAGTTTTTTGTGACGTAAAAATTGGGGACAGCATTTTTTCGATAGGTTTTTTGAATTAAAAAATTTATTACAAAATTGATTGCATTATTTTAACTTATATTTGATACAAATTCACATGCTTTATTGAATGAGACAAGTGAAATAATTGGCAAAAATATTTTGGGTATTATTTTTTAATGCACCAGTTTAAGGGTTGATAGTGGGGACAGCCATCTCCCAATAGGAATTTATACTCCCAAGAGTATAAGTGTTGATTTTGGATAAATGTAACTATTATTACTGCAATTTATATCTTGGATTATATTAACATGATCTAATGAATTATATAGCATTGTAAGATTTTATTGGTCAATTTCTTACTTTTATCAGAGAGGGACAGCAATTTGCATGACTTTTGTAGAATGGCCCATACAGTGCATCCGGAAAGTATTCACAGCGCTTCACTTTTTCCACATTTTGTTCTGTTACAGCCTTATTCCAAAATTGATTAAATTCATTTTTTCCCTCAAGACATGGCTGGCTAAATGGCTGTAAGTTATCAAGGGACTGAGCTATCAAACGAGCCCCAAACCATCACTCTGTTGCCAGATATGGAGTAGATGTGGAGGGATCACTGCAAGGGTTATTTCTCCGGACTCATTTTCCTATAGAACTCTATGGGGAAAAAAGTCAGGAGAAACAATCCTTAAAGTGATCCATCCACATCTACTCCATATCTGGCAACAGAGTGATGGTTTGGGGCTCGTTTGATAGCTCAGACCCTTGATAACTTACAGCCATTTAGCCAGCCATGTGTTCCATACTGTACCAGTGTAATTTACAGCTGAATCTAGTCTCACCCCCCAATTTCCATAGAGATCCATTCAAATGCAGAGAGGTTATAGTATCGCTTGTAACAGTACCTGAAAATAAGATATCGACAGTTTTTTTATGTTGATGGTCACAGACTTCAGGAAGTAACAGCATGTAAAGGATATGCGACCAAATATGAAATATGATACTTTAAAAATACGTTAAAGCAAAGGGTATGAATACTTATGTAAATGAGAAATTTTATTTTTTTATTTTTAATAAATTTGCAAAAATCTCAAAAAAACTTTTTTCACATTGTCATTATGGGGTGTTGTGTGTAGAATTTTGAGGGAAAAAATGAATTTAATCAATTTTGGAATAAGGCTGTAATAGAACAAAATGTGGAAAAAGTGAAGCGCTGTTAATACTTTCCGGATGCACTGTATATATTTACATGGAAATACTATGTATATTTTGTACTGTATGACATACTGGATCCTGACACATTTCTTTTTTAATTAAATCATTGTATTTTGTAAGACTGGGTGCCCACATACATAGGCGTAGGTTTCATTTCAACTTTTGGGAGACGAGCGACAGGGAGACATGTCACCCATGAAATTATTGGGGGTAACATGTCTCCCTTTATCCCCCGAAACCTACACGTATGCCCACATACCATTACAGATATCACCTGTTTTTATTTATTGTATTTACCCTTTATTTTACCAGGAAAGTCCCCTTGAGATTAATATCTCTTTTACAAGGGTGTCCTGGCCAAGCAAGACAAGACAACAAGACAACATTCAAACAATACAGTTTTACCTGCTGTCACATTACTGTCAAATACATATGCACTTATCTCTAATTTTTTTTATTTACTTTAGTTTACCTTCAGCGACTCAAAAGAGAATTCCTGATTAAACAGGAAACGTGGGCTGTACTACAGACTAATGGGCTGATTATTAATGAATGACAGACTAAACCCGTACAGGAAGCACCTGCCAGATAAACGTGCTGAGAGTGTGCTGTTTGAGCTGTTTGCTCTGACAGGTTTAGCTGGTGATGGGCCTGGACAAAGGCACAGCAGTCTCCCAGTGTGGTCAAAGTTACTCTCTACTGTGTGTTCTGAGGAATATGTAGCTTAAGTATTTTCCTATTGAACTCTATGGAAAAATAAGTCAGGAGAAGAAACCCTTCAAGTTATCCATCCATATCTACTGTATTTCTGGCAGCAGAGTGATGGTTTAAGGCTTGTTTGATACCTCAGACCCTTGTTGACTTACAGCCATTTAGCCAACCATGTGTTCCATACTATTCCCATGTAACTTACAGCTTAATCTAGTCCCACCCCCCAATTCCCATAGCGATCCATTCAAATGCAGAGAGGTTATAGTATTGCTTCTACGAGTACCCGGAAATAAGATATCAGGAGTCTTTTGATATCCTTTCATACAGAATCATGATGGCATCACCTATTTACCTGTGGAATACCTGTTTGACCTGTTTTTTTTTTCACAGAATGAATGAATTCTCTAATTAAACTCCACACTGCTATTATTTTGAACACGCCCCTTTCAATGAATGAGTCAATTACTCAGAACAAGCAGCGTGCATGTCATGACAGTTGGGTCTGTTGTTTTTCTATTACACTCACACAAGTAAATTATTTGCCATGCAGAAATATCACTACTACTAATAACAATGGTTCATCAGGTTACTGATGTTGAACTGCTATTTTTTTTAACACCACTGTACACTTCATCATATACCTGTTATCGCTATTGTAATCATTATTTCACATTTTTCATCGAATATATTTCACAAATAATTACATGCACATTGAACAGCGACGTATAATAGCCTACTGGATAACTGAATACTCCATTTTATTGCAGAAGGACTAAATGGTCCTGCTTAAGCCCAACGGATTTTATTCAATTCTGTAATATGCACACTGTTTCTGATTGTGATGAAACCATAGTGCCAGCACTTGTCAGGAGTCTACTGTTATTTTACACAGAATCTGTAAAGTGGGGATATTTGCTTGAACATATGATATCATTTGTTTAGCTAAGACAAAGGTAAGGAGTATAAACTGACACATAAAATCTATTTTTAAAATGTCAAAATCTCAAGTATAAGTGATATATATATAGAAAAATAAGGAAAATGTCTCATCATAATATTATCTCAAAGAGCCATGTTCAGAACATTTTCCAGTCCTAAATATACACCTACGGGAACAAATAGTACTTGAGCCCCATTTCAAAGCCATTCTTAGAGCCAGCCTTCAGTGATGGCCCTTATATCATTGGGTAATTTAAATTAATGGGATGAAAGTTTCTCTTTTCGTTCCACCAAATTACTGTGTGACATCCTCAAAGTTTCCCTTTAGTGTCTGTGTTCTGTAATGAGATATTGTCTTTGTGCAGACATTTAACCAATTTATTGCCAGAACTGTCCAAGGACAGTTTCAGCTCACTAAACATGAATGAGCTATTACTGATGTTATTTCTGGACTTAAACAAAGAGCAATAACAACATTTAAGCATGCCCATGTATAGAAAGAAACTGGGATGTATGCAACTCTTGGGTATCCAGCACCAAAAAAACGTTACTTCCTTTTAAAGTGTCACCTTAAAAACTGATGAGGTCGCAATAAATTACTTGTCTCACTGCGAGCAGTAAGAAAAACACTGCTGCCAAAACAAAAGATAGATGATTGTAAATGGCATAATGCAGGACTGCATGGCGATGGGTGGGGACGCAATGGTCAAAACCGAGCTTTTTGCGCTGCTACAGTGACAGTGCCAACCATTATCACGAGAGTACATAACAATACATGAGTATTGTTTATTTCATTCATTATCATAAAGCGTTTCAATAAAGCAGTCATATTACCTATGGAGTATTATATTATTTTACAGCATTATTTGAAATATACCCTCATTCCTCTGTTATAATTGATATTAGATCTAGTATAGTGTCAAATTCTTATGTCAATGCCGGTTCTTGTAATGGTATTAAATCCTGTATACAGAGGGAGTTCAGTGCTATGCAGACACATATCTTACAACATTCTTGATGGTTCATCTCACTGATGGCACCCAACACCAACATATCATTTTATCCAACTGATTAAAGATGAGTGAACCTGCAGGGCAGATTCACCCTCCCACGAAAACCATACCAAACAGAGAGGCCCATCAGTTCCTCATTCTCAGACCCTCAGTATCACTGCAGCTTTTTCAAGGCCCCGGCGGAATGTTGTCTCTCCTTTAGATCTCCTCTGCATGCACAGGCACCATTCTGAACTAAGGTGGAGAAGTTTTTTTCTTCTTTTTTCTCTATTGTATGTATTTTGTCTAGTTTTATTTACTTTTTTTTGTTTTCTTAATTTAGTTTTTGCCTTTGTTCTGTGCCCCCCCCCCCCAGAGAGGTTTCACCATGTTTTGCTTAAAGTATAATTGTAATTACAAATAAAGTTAACCTCCAAAGAATGGGGTGGTGGCGGGAATATGTATTTAAAAAAAATGTTTTTAAAAGGTGGAGGAGTACACAAGCCCCCTAGGAGATCAGAAGATTTACAGCTACTACCAGGCACCAGAGGACCCCACCACACATCCTCCAGGGCTGCCTTATTTCCACCTGCCAACGGCATAACTAATCTGTCCAATTGCTTTCACGCCGCAAGCTTAAGAAGCCCATCAGGAGGGCAATTATGACAGATGCTTTGCCTTAAACCTTGTGCCAGATCTGTGATTTATATATATATATATATATATATATATATATATATATATATATATACATACACACGAACATACAGTTGTAGTCTGTAATTATGTGGACAGTGAACATTTTTGTAGGTATGGTTCTACTCCAGCACATTGGATTTAACTACAGTTTGTTCTGGAACAAACACATATGACAAATGAGATGAGTATTAACCTGTACCAAAGTGATAATGAGATGAGCATTAACCTGTACCAAAGTGATAATGAGATGAATATTAACTTGTACTAAAGTTATGAGATGAGGACTACCCTGTACCAAAGTGATGAGATGAGTACTAACCTGTACCAAAGTGATAATGAGATGAGTATTAACCTGTACCAAAGTGATAATGAGATGAGTATTAACCTGTACCAAAGTGATAATGAGATGAGTATTAACCTGTACCAAAGTGACAATGAGATGAGTATTAACCTATACCAAAGTGATAATGAGATGAGTATTAACCTGTACCAAAGTGATAATGAGATGATTAACCTGTACCAAAGTGATAATGAGATGAGTATTAACCTGTACCAAAGTGATAATGAGATGAGTATTAACCTGTACCAAAGTGATAATGAGATGAGTATTAACCTGTACCAAAGTGATAATGAGATGAGTATTAACCTATACCAAAGTGATAATGAGATGAGTATTAACCTGTACCAAAGTGATAATGAGATGAGTATTAACCTGTACCAAAGTGATAATGAGATGAGTATTAACCTGTACCAAAGTGATAATGAGATGAAGACTAACCTGTACCAAAGTGATAATGAGATGAGCATTAACCTGTACCAAAGTGATAATGAGATGAGTACTAACATGTACCAACATGATAATGAGATGAGTATTAACCTGTACCAAAGTGATAATGAGATGATGATTAACCTGTACCAAAGTCTTGATGAGATGAGTATTAACCTGTACCAAAGTGATAATGAGATGAGTATTAACCTGTAGCAAAGTGATAATGAGATGAGTACTAACCTGTACTAAAGTGATAATGAGATTAATATTAACTTGTACCAAAGTGATAATGAGATGAGTATTAACCTGTACCAAAGTGATAATGAGATGAGTATTAACCTATACCAAAGTGATAATGAGATGAGTATTAACCTGTACCAAAGTGATAATGAGATGAGTATAAAACCTGTAGCAAAGTGATAATGAGATGAGTATTAACCTATACCAAAGTGATAATGAGATGAGTATTAACCTGTACCAAAGTGATAATGAGATGAAGACTAACCTGTACTAAAGTGATAATGAGATTAATATTAACTTGTACCAAAGTGATAATGAGATGAGTATTAACCTGTACCAAAGTGATAATGAGATGAGTATTAACCTATACCAAAGTGATAATGAGATGAGTATTAACCTGTACCAAAGTGATAATGAGATGAGTATAAAACCTGTAGCAAAGTGATAATGAGATGAGTATTAACCTATACCAAAGTGATAATGAGATGAGTATTAACCTGTACCAAAGTGATAATGAGATGAAGACTAACCTGTACCAAAGTGATAATGAGATGAGCATTAACCTGTACCAAAGTGATAATGAGATGAGTACTAACATGTACCAACATGATAATGAGATGAGTATTAACCTGTACCAAAGTGATAATGAGATGATGATTAACCTGTACCAAAGTCTTGATGAGATGAGTATTAACCTGTACCAAAGTGATAATGAGATGAGTATTAACCTGTAGCAAAGTGATAATGAGATGAGTACTAACCTGTACTAAAGTGATAATGAGATTAATATTAACTTGTACCAAAGTGATAATGAGATGAGTATTAACCTGTACCAAAGTGATAATGAGATGAGTATTAACCTATACCAAAGTGATAATGAGATGAGTATTAACCTGTACCAAAGTGATAATGAGATGAGTATAAAACCTGTAGCAAAGTGATAATGAGATGAGTATTAACCTATACCAAAGTGATAATGAGATGAGTATTAACCTGTACCAAAGTGATAATGAGATGAGTATGAACCTGTACCAAAGTGATAATGAGATGAGTATTAACCTGTAGCAAAGTGATAATGAGATGAGTATTAACCTGTACCAAAGTGATAATGAGATGAGTACTAACCTGTACTAAAGTGATAATGAGATTAATATTAACTTGTACCAAAGTTATGAGATGAGGACTACCCTGTACCAAAGTGATAATGAGATGAGTACCAACCTATACCCAAGTGATAATGAGATGAGTATTAACCTGTACCAAAGTGATAATGAGATGAGTATTAACCTGTACCAAAGTGATAATGAGATGAGTATTAACCTGTACCAAAGTGATAATGAGATGAGTATTAACCTGTACCAAAGTGATAATGAGATGAGTATTAACCTGTACCAAAGTGATAATGAGATGAGTATTAACCTGTACCAAAGTGATAATGAGATGAAGACTAACCTGTACCAAAGTGATAATGAGATGAGCATTAACCTGTACCAAAGTGATAATGAGATGAGTACTAACATGTACCAACATGATAATGAGATGAGTATTAACCTGTACCAAAGTGATAATGAGATGATGATTAACCTGTACCAAAGTCTTGATGAGATGAGTATTAACCTGTACCAAAGTGATAATGATATGAGTATTATCAAAAGTCATGAAAAGAGGAAAGCATGGAGATAGATCAGAAGCACCCCCCCACCTATATTTGAAACATGGTGGAGGTGGTGTTATGGCTTGGGCATGTATGGCTGACACTGGAACTGGCTCACTCATTATTCACACATATTCATTGTTGAATTTCAAATTCAATGTGCTGGAGTACAGAGCCAAATCAACAAAAATTGTGTCACTGTCCAAATTCTTGCACTGCATATTCTCCACTTTTCCTTTTCTTTTTCATTTTTTCCTGCAATATAATACTAAGAAGGTTTCTATTGCAGCCACAGTGGCTCTATAGGCAAAAGTGACCCAAAAAGATGTAAAATTTTACCATGGCTGTCAACAAAAACATGGTTCAGATTATGAACTTGAAAACTAGGTTTTTTTTCTCTACCCCCCACACTTCACATTTTCATGGAACAGCAGAGGTCATCTGAGATAAATGCACCTTTTGGGCTTGCATATCACGGAGTTTCAGAATAAATTGGAAAAAAAGCTCCACAAAGAAATTCGCATTTAGAGTTGTTCAGTGCTGACATTGACTAAATGCTTTAATGTGTATTCGGCTTCTTGTTTTCTTTTACAACATAAATCTAACACAGCTTGTTCTTTATATTATGCAATTTGGTGTGTATACAGATTACCTCTAGCTAGTTGTCGGTAGTGATGTCACGATGGTGTCATAGAAGGTTTGGAACCAGAGCATTACCATAAAAATGCTCTTGTATGTGATTATCATGTCTGTTGTTCTCAATGACAAACAGGAGCAGAACTCATATAAGAACACAAATAAGTGAGTATATTATTTTTTTTTTTTTGGAGGAAGGAATAGGGTTTGTCAAACAAATTAGAAATTCCAGCCATATCTGTTTGTATTAGCATGTGCATGATAGGCAGGGGTGATTAATGATGCATAACAACATAATCTTGCATTTTTGGACTTTTAAAACAATTTTGAAAACAAAAACTGTCTTAAAGATGAAATATACAAATATACATATGTTTTGCATAACACGATGGCTAATAGGTTTTTTAAGCAATTTGCATCTGTGCGCATTCAGTGTGTGTGTAAATCTTTTCTCAACAAAAGAAGTTGTCATGATCTTGCATCATTAGTTATTTAGACAAAATAATTCCCCACTGTTCTCCATGGCTATATGGATAGTAGACAATGCATTAATTGGCTTTAGCCTGCAGTGCAGAATAATGCATTTAACAACAAGACAATACAACTATTTTCTGATAATATCAAGTTAAAATATTCAAGTTAATCATGTTTTGATAGAGTAAAACAGCCTATTTATAACATCAGGCAAAAAATAACATTAGGGCAATGATGGCTAACCTGGTTATGTCCTGTCATTTGCAGTAATATTTCATGGTGTGGAAGTGGGCAGCTGCTGACTTGAAATTGAATGTCTCATAAGTTTTTAGTGCATCTTGAGATTTGCATTAGCCATGTTACCTTGTCCTCCTGCAGGCGGCTTCTCTGTGTGGTTTTCATCAGATATAAAGCAAGTAAAGAAAGAAAGAAAGAAAGATAGTTGCTTCCTGCTGGTGGGTGATTTGGGGTGAGAGAAATTATTTCTCGCTGTGCTTTTGAGACAAAATAAGTGAAATGCATATTTGAAATTGTAAGAGCCATTATGTAGGCTCTAGCCATTAAATATTAATTTATTTTTATAATTTTTTGCTTTCCAGAATGTTCATGATGTTTTATATTTCCCAGACTTTGACCATTTTTACCAGCCAAAAACGGGTGATTTCTGGCAAAGTCTGGTATTATTTATTATTCAAGTTAGCTTAACCACTTCACGCAGATGCTAAATTTGGTCAATTCTCACCTATTTAGGGCGTGTTCTCTTTAAGCCTTTATAACTCTCAGTATAGGGGGATAGATATCTATGGCTCCAAAAACCTACCCAAAGCCTGTCATAAAATGAATAAAATATATGTGTGTAAGAATAATGGTACTGGAAAACAGAGTGGTGTCTTGGTGTCCACAAATTGTAATTGACAGTACAATTGGTGTCCAATATTTAACACATCTTTCCCCAAAAAGAATTAATATCGACAGAATAAACATGAAAGTATTCGTACATACCTCTATTCACGCAATTTGCTCCACATCAGCCACTTCCTAAGTGGTTAAACTTGGTGCTACGCTCCACTGCAACATTCGTAACCAAGACGCCATTGTAATGAATGTAGTGACCCGGAGTTGAATTTCTGATTTACGGGAGTATGATGGGATAGCGTATGACCTCAAAGCGATCTAGGTCACTGATATTCGAGCCGAAATTGTATACTTCAGTGCAGTGGGTGATGTTACCTTCGCAATGTAAATTTTCTATCACATAACATTCGTTACAGGTTTGACACCACGTTTTCGTAAAATAGTCAATTTCTATTATTATTGATTTTTGCATTATTGAGGAGTATTTATTTTTCGAGGTTAGACATTTCAAGGTATTATTAAGATTGTAGGACCTTTGTAAAAAGGGAAACGTTCTGATTTTATTTTAGGCATGCTTGAAATTTGTAAGCCTATTTGGACACGACGTGTAACGAATGTTAGGCACTTCTTTCAGGGTATTTTTCGTGGAATTACGCGATCGTTTTGAAATGCACCACCACGCATATTTTAATTTACATATTGGTCAGCACAACTACAAAATCGTATAATCATGCACGTTTCAGACGGCTGTGTTGTTGTTTCATCTTCAATTTGACAAAAATCATGACACCTTTTTTGACGCCATTTTTAACAAAATTTTATACAGGTGTCAGAATGCACATTATAAGTATGCTGATGAAGATTGAATGCAGAGTTTATAAAGGCTTATTACAAAGGTTATGGAAATTATTTAGATTTCATAAAGGTGCTATGAAGTCTATGAAGTGTTACAGTTCTGTTTATTGCGATGTCTATCAGCTTGGGGATGTACTGTAAGGTGATAGACATTGCAATAGACATTGGGCCTCATTTATCATTCAGACGTACGTTCAAATCTGATCATAAAGTGAGTGCACGGCCATTTTTAGGGAAATTTCCGGATTTATCAAAATTAACGTGGGTGTACGGTACGATGAAATCTCACAACAGCTCTCGAACTTGCGTATGCTTTTCCCAGTGGCGAGACAGCGACATTGCGTGCAATGAACAGTGAGGGAATAGTTGTGTAGCCTAAAATGAAAACAAATCACTTTTGTTCAGAGCACTGCGGAGTCAACAGGTGATAAACAAAAAGGTGCTCTTTGAAAAACATAGGTTATGTGAGCTTTAAAATCAGAGTTCACCTTAAATGGGTAGCTGATCATAAAAATGACACGTCCCAGTCATTCAATTTATGAAAATATTAAAAGCAGTTAATGCATCTGGGCAATATTTTAAACTTTACCTATGCGTTGTGGCTGTAGACGTAGCCTACGTTGTGTAGCCTAATTGTCAAAAATAGTATCTGAATAAGTTGAAGCTGATTAAAATGATTACATCATAGCCTCTGTATAAGTATTTGGAGATAGCCATATGAAAATAATTATGCTACGCCAGTCACGTTGTATGCAAGACGCAAAACTGTTTTTATATTTTTTCTATAAATCCAATCTAGTTTTATTAGCCTAGAACACCTAATGAACGTCGCAACCGGCGTGATAGAAATCTTGATGAATCAAGTCACAGTCGCGTCTTCTATCACGTTACACGGCCACTTTCTCAATGATATCCCCCACTCACTTATTTGCAGATGAGAGGTCCGGGATGCCAATTTCTCCCATACTGTCTGGCAGAACTTTTTTTGTGAATGTTTATTTTCTTTTTAAAGCTCAGCTGTAGTTCGCAATTCAGAAGAAGCATTTTAGCCCTGGTTATCCCCTGCCACATAGCGGCTTTTGAGCTAACGTTAGGCTACTAATGCTCCCAATAAGCACGTTTATTTTCTTGTCCATAAGCATTTAAAGTTTACCCTCACAGAAAAACCATTTGCTTTCCTGTTGCCTATAATACTGGAGAAAACCGCATTGGCATGTGCGTTTTAAAGGAGATGGCATTGCCAAATATAATAAAATGGGCGTGTGAGTATGGTAATTCATAATGATGTGAACGCGCTTCCTAATATACAATCAAGTCTGATTTATCATACATTTACGCTCAGATCAGTGATTTACACAAGATTGATGAATCAAACGTGAGAATTTCATACTCAAGCTGGATCCGTCAAATATACGCTCTTTTTTACGACCATATTGATAAATAATGAGGCCCATTGGGATCACATGGTGAGCTTGTAGGAAGGGTGGGGTGCAAAGACAGGGCATTCAAAAAAACAAAACAGAGTTGTTGTCTAAAGGCGGGCTGGAGGGTGTTGGTGGGATTAAGCAAGACAATAACACATAGTTACTGTATATGTTGAGCAAGAAAGTAACACAATGTTAATTTCCTTTTAACTATACTCTAATGTGACTTCAGAAAAGCTTACAATCTCTGTAATTGGAATAATTGTGTTTTGTGTGATCAAAAGCTTTTTAGTCAGTGAACAGAGCACATTAATTAGATTAGAATGGGTAGTTTTCACAGAGTCAGTGGGCAATTGATTGTGTTTTCCTATGAAGCTTCAGTATGAAAGTACCTGTCAAACTGATTTAATAACGGCAGACGAACCGTGGTGTAATTGGCACAGATACACTGATTCAGCACAAATGTGCTGGCCTGGGGGGCATTCTACGAAGCAGGATTACGGAGTTAGCTGGATAACTGCACTGAGTAAATCCTGAAACAGTACTTTTTTAAGTCATGTTCCAGATTGGGAGGGTTCCGAGGTAGCTGGATGAGTGCATTCATCCAGCTAACTCTGTAACTCTGCTGCACAATATACCCTCCAGGGTTTTACCTATCCCTGTTTATCATGCAAACATATGTAAACAGTGCTAATCAGCTACACTGTACATGTGCTGATTCTAAATGTTTATGTTGTGCTTTTTTAATAGCTGGGAAATTTATTTTGTTCATTTGTAATAGTAGTACTTATGCAGTTATACATTTGCTAACTAACTTCCTTAGTGAGTAGATGTGCCTCTTTGGGTTGCAGTGATCACACTCAGCTCATTGGGAGAATCTCAGCCAGTCTGGAATTAAAGGGCTTGCAGAGCCATTTTTCCATCAAACGGTCTTGGACAGCCTCCTCTTTCCACACCCTGGATATTCACATTATAGAATCTGTCATGTTGGTTTTCCGTCAGCGATAATGCCTGGAAACATAAAAAATGGAAAGTTACTACAGAAGTGAAATGAAGCAAGTAAGGCCACCATGGTTCAGAAAGCAAATTTAAAGAGCTCCAGCAGTCCAATGGCCGCGGGCGAGTCCAGGCCGGCGCTGCCACTGTCCTCCACCGATCCACAGGAAGCTCCTGTCACGGGTATCTTAAGCTGCAAGTTATTGTAATTGTGTTTTTGTTTTTTTTGTAAATTTCTTCCTTGATTTGTGGGTGGTAGTTTTATGCTTTGGGTCAAGGTGAGGGTTAGCCGTATGAAAATATTTGTCATTTTATTTTTACATTAAAAAATTTCATTGTGGATTGTGGGTCTTTTTCATACGAAAAAAACACACATCAAGTAATTAAAACTGACATATTCATATGGATTTTCCTCTTGCACACAGGATCCGAAACCGCCACAAGTTAATAGTTTCCAGTTCGATTTCTGCGGCATTCGTGTCCGTTGAAAAGGCTTGTTGACCAATCAGATTTCTGGATGTATTCATGTGAATTTACGTAGCAACCGGATGTAACGTAGACACATGCAGAAATTTTTGATACTCGGTAAACAAACAGTTTGTCTGCTGCTTTTTAATGTATGGCGCTACCAGCCGAAGCAGTGCCTTAAACTCGCCAACGGACATCCTGAAGTACGTTTTAAAACGGTCATTTTGATTTCTGGAATGAACTTTGAGAACTCTCCGTGATCTTTTAGTTTCTGGAGGATGGAACGTATACAGGTTTTACTGGTTTTAGTGAAAATATATAAAAAACTCTTCGTCACTGCTACTAGTTGAGTCCATAGCCCCTTTTCTAGTTTGACAGGTCAGTTTGTTTTGGTTCTCTCTGTAGCGTGAAACGTTTGAGTACGTAAAACCCAATGCATTTTTTCTGGATTGTCGTACTCGATATTCGCATCGGACTTGGTGTGAAAAGGCCTTTAGTCTGGCCTGAAAACAAGGATGATGATTGGCTGTCAAAGGTATCCTGTGGCACTGGAGCTGGGACTCCAGGCATTGGCTCCATCGTTGCCCTGTAACCAGAACCTCCTCTGCCGCCTATAGGGGTGTATCCGGAGCTGAATACTGTATTTGGGAAAGCACAAATAATGCGTTGGAACAGATATTTTTTTCTACCCGAAGTTGCTCGTTAATATTCGGATTCTGAAAAAAAATAAACGAGAGAGAGCGAGAGAAGAGAAGGAGACTAATTCGGCACAGCTAGCTATCTGCCAGAGATTTAATTAATTGAGATAGCCACTAACAGGTGTGATTAACACAAATGCCCTATCAAAATCAGCATTATAAAACCAAACTATGACTTAATGTTTATAAAGATATTTTGCTAACGTATTACTCTAGATCAGGAAGGTCTCCTGTATGCTATTGATAGACAAGTGTATGTTACGTGAACGTTACAAGTCCACAGTGTGGATTAATTGCAAGTTGAATGTTAAACAATCTGGGTAGAAACAAGCATTCACAGAATCCATGATATAGGCTAAATATATTCATTTTAATTAAGTTACCACAGTGCTATTGTGGCGAATATGTACCTACATGCGAATCCACTTTTGATGTTGTTTTCTCTCCACCCATTAATCAGCACAGCAGCTGAGAGCTGGCTCAAGCTGGAGATAGCTAACATGTACAGTAGCTAAGCTGAAAGTTTAATGAATGAAATGGATAGTGGGTCGGAAACGGATATTTCTCTCGACTCCACCACCAGGCAGTCTGTCATTAATTTTCTCGTACGGAGGGTGAAAGCGAGTGGCTGACTAGCTACACTGATTGTAGCTTGCTCTGCTGCAAGTGCAAATGTTACGCCATTAACGCCAAACCTCAGTGCTCAACGCAAAGGCTAACGTTAATGCCAGTGGGCTCAGTCTGCAACAAGCACTGAGAGGACAGGCTGTGTGAGCTAGGAGCAATACAGGGGCAAACCATTGAGGTATGGGGGTGGGGGGTTTCCATCTTCATATAGTAAAAAAAAGTACAATATATCACATCACAACAGGCAGAAAGGTTTGTTATTGTGGAAATAGTTTCCATTCAAATGTATAATGGAATGGTTTTATGTTTTTATAAAACTGCCTTTTCATTCTGAGTTGATTATATATTGTACCTCAGATTTTTTCCAGTTCTTATCCAAAATTATTGTTCAGTGTCCCCCAGTTAGGGGGTGGGGGGATATATAAATAAATCCAGAATATAGTTCTTATAAAAGATTTTGAGAAGAAAAAAAGACAGGGAGGGGGGTGAATACTCATAAATTGCAATAGCAATTAATTTTAGATTAGAAAATATGACATTTCCTATACGCAACATCACTTCCGGTTGAAGCCCCGCCCACTTCCTGTTTTTATCCGGATACAGATACAGATAATTTTGATGGTCCAACAGATACAGATACAGATACAGATAGTGGCATCGCTGCACACCCCTAGCCGCTTATGTGCCGAGCGCAATGGCAGTCACTGGTGGGATATGTGACCTTAATGCCCCCTCCCTTAGCTCTAATGTAGAAGTGCGCTGCAGTGTACTGTGTGGCTGGCCTTGTTAGGCACAGAACAAATTGGTTTCATGTTGAGAAACAGGTCTGAATAAAACAGGGGGTTCATGCCTGTTCACTGTAACACTGGTAAGGATCCCAGCGGTTTTCACATCAGGTAGTTACTTGCACTGCTTGACTGTTACTGCAGGGAGATGTAAACTGCCTACTCTGTGGTGAGGCAGAAAGAATTTACACGTTGAATTCACAAAAAAATATTTTTGTTCCATTTTTCTTTTTTCTTTCTTTTTTCTGTTGGAAAGTAGTGTAGTGTAAATCCTGTCTGAGTGACACTTGAAATGATGGGCTCAGTGTACCTGTGGATTAGCATCTGTAAAAACCAAAGACCTGTCAACAGGTGGATTACTGTGTTTATAAAAATGAGTGATCGCTATAAAACTGTAATTTTAGTTTCAAGAAACAGAAAACCTAAAGAGAAACAGCCTTTTTACACAAGTATGCAAAAAAATTGACAGAAATGTGTGCACGGCATGTAAAATACTATTTCCCATAAGCGCTGGTTTGCCTTAGGAAACCAGACAAGGGTGAATTGCTAAAAGCTTCATTGCTTTGGATTTCTGTTACACCCTTGGTTCCAATTTCAGGTCAGGTTCAGGCCTCTAAGTGTATGTGATGCAATACATTTTCTGAGTTCTACCTTTTCTGAAGAAGATCCCTTTTCTGAACATTGACTAAAGATTCCTGAGAATCCCTTTGATATATGAATCTGTGTTTTATTCCAGGCATTACATTATGATTCACCTGGGGAAAGAAAGTGTTTGAAGTTGGTAGGGGGCGGGGGATGTTCATTGCTGCTCCCCAGGCTGTAGGATTTTCTGTTCATCTCTGACATTTAATAAATTCATCATGTTTTAAGCCAGTCCTCTTTTTTTCTATCTCCCAACTTGGATTGCCCACTGGTATTCGTGAGCCCATATAATTACTGAAACATCCACCTTAATCTCAGGCGAACATATTTTACACTACTCCAAACTGCATGCTGCCAGCCTGCATCGCTCTACAAACCGTCAGACTGCATCTCTCTACATACCGTCAGACTGCATCTCTCTACATACCGTCAGACTGCACCGCTCTACATACCGTAAGACTGCATCTCTCTACATACTGTCAGACTGCATCTCTCTACATACCGTCAGACTGCATCTCTCTACATACCGTCAGACTGCATCTCTCTACATACCGTCAGACTGCACCGCTCTACATACCGTCAGACTGCACCGCTCTACATACCGTCAGACTGCACCGCTCTACATACCGTCAGACTGCACCGCTCTACATACCGTCAGACTGCACCGCTCTACATACCGTCAGACTGCACCGCTCTACATACCGTCAGACTGCACCGCTCTACATACCGTCAGACTGCACCGCTCTACATACCGTCAGACTGCATCTCTCTACATACCGTCAGACTGCATCTCTCTACATACCGTCAGACTGCACCGCTCTACATACCGTCAGACTGCACCGCTCTACATACCGTCAGACTGCACCGCTCTACATACCGTCAGACTGCACCGCTCTACATACCGTCAGACTGCACCGCTCTACATACCGTCAGACTGCATCGCTCTACATACCGTCAGACTGCACCGCTCTACATACCGTCAGACTGCATCGCTCTACATACCATCAGACTGCATCGCTCTACATACCGTCAGACTGCACCGCTCTACAAACCGTCAGACTGCATCTCTCTACATACCGTCAGACTGCACCGCTCTACATACCGTCAGACTGCATCTCTCTACATACCGTCAGACTGCATCGCTCTACATACCGTCAGACTGCATCGCTCTACATACCGTCAGACTGCACCGCTCTACATACCGTCAGACTGCATCTCTCTACATACCGTCAGACTGCATCGCTCTACATACCGTCAGACTGCACCGCTCTACATACCGTCAGACTGCATCTCTCTACATACCGTCAGACTGCATCTCTCTACATACTGTCAGACTGCACCGCTCTACATACCGTCAGACTGCACCGCTCTACAAACCGTCAGACTGCATCTCTCTACATACCGTCAGACTGCATCACCGTACATACTGTCAGACTGCATCTCTCTACATACCGTCAGACTGCACCGCTCTACATACCGTCAGACTGCACCGCTCTACATACCGTCAGACTGCACCGCTCTACATACCGTCAGACTGCATCTCTCTACATACCGTCAGACTGCATCGCTCTACAAACCGTCAGACTGCATCTCTCTACATACCGTCAGACTGCACCGCTCTACATACCGTCAGACTGCACCGCTCTACATACCGTCAGACTGCACCGCTCTACATACCGTCAGACTGCATCTCTCTACATACCGTCAGACTGCATCTCTCTACATACCGTCAGACTGCACCGCTCTACATACCGTCAGACTGCACCGCTCTACATACCGTCAGACTGCACCGCTCTACATACCGTCAGACTGCATCTCTCTACATACCGTCAGACTGCATCTCTCTACATACCGTCAGACTGCATCGCTCTACATACCGTCAGACTGCATCGCTCTACATACCGTCAGACTGCACCGCTCTACATACCGTCAGACTGCACCGCTCTACATACCATCAGACTGCACCGCTCTACAAACCGTCAGACTGCATCTCTCTACATACCGTCAGACTGCATCACCGTACATACTGTCAGACTGCATCTCTCTACATACCGTCAGACTGCACCGCTCTACATACCGTCAGACTGCACCGCTCTACATACCGTCAGACTGCACCGCTCTACATACCGTCAGACTGCATCTCTCTACATACCGTCAGACTGCATCGTTCTACAAACCGTCAGACTGCATCTCTCTACATACCGTCAGACTGCACCGCTCTACATACCGTCAGACTGCACCGCTCTACATACCGTCAGACTGCACCGCTCTACATACCGTCAGACTGCATCTCTCTACATACCGTCAGACTGCATCTCTCTACATACCGTCAGACTGCACCGCTCTACATACCGTCAGACTGCACCGCTCTACATACCGTCAGACTGCACCGCTCTACATACCGTCAGACTGCATCTCTCTACATACCGTCAGACTGCATCTCTCTACATACCGTCAGACTGCATCGCTCTACATACCGTCAGACTGCATCTCTCTACATACCGTCAGACTGCATCGCTCTACATACCGTCAGACTGCACCGCTCTACATACCGTCAGACTGCATCTCTCTACATACTGTCAGACTGCACCGCTCTACATACCGTCAGACTGCACCGCTCTACAAACCGTCAGACTGCACCGCTCTACATACCGTCAGACTGCACTGCTCTACATACCGTCAGACTGCACTGCTCTACATACCGCCAGACTGCATTGCTCTACATACCGTCAGACTGCCCCGGTCTACATACCGTCAGACTGCATCGCTCTACATACCGTCAGACTGCACTTCTACATACCGCCAGACTGCACCGCTCTACATACCGTCAGACTGCATTGCTCTACATACCGCCAGACTGCAACGCTCTACATACCGTCAGACTGCATCTCTCTACATACCGTCAGACTGCATCGCTCTACATACCGTCAGACTGCACCGCTCTACATACCGTCAGACTGCATCTCTCTACATACCGTCAGACTGCATCTCTCTACATACTGTCAGACTGCACCGCTCTACATACCGTCAGACTGCACCGCTCTACAAACCGTCAGACTGCATCTCTCTACATACCGTCAGACTGCATCACCGTACATACTGTCAGACTGCATCTCTCTACATACCGTCAGACTGCACCGCTCTACATACCGTCAGACTGCACCGCTCTACATACCGTCAGACTGCACCGCTCTACATACCGTCAGACTGCACCGCTCTACATACCGTCAGACTGCATCTCTCTACATACCGTCAGACTGCATCGCTCTACAAACCGTCAGACTGCATCTCTCTACATACCGTCAGACTGCACCGCTCTACATACCGTCAGACTGCATCGCTCTACATACCGCCAGACTGCAACGCTCTACATACCGTCAGACTGCATCGCTCTACATACCGTCAGACTGCACCGCTCTACATACCGTCAGACTGCATCTCTCTACATACCGTCAGACTGCATCTCTCTACATACCGTCAGACTGCACCGCTCTACATACCGTCAGACTGCACCGCTCTACATACCGTCAGACTGCACCGCTCTACATACCGTCAGACTGCATCTCTCTACATACCGTCAGACTGCATCTCTCTACATACCGTCAGACTGCATCTCTCTACATACCGTCAGACTGCATCGCTCTACATACCGTCAGACTGCATCTCTCTACATACCGTCAGACTGCATCGCTCTACATACCGTCAGACTGCACCGCTCTACATACCGTCAGACTGCATCTCTCTACATACCGTCAGACTGCATCTCTCTACATACTGTCAGACTGCACCGCTCTACATACCGTCAGACTGCACCGCTCTACAAACCGTCAGACTGCATCTCTCTACATACCGTCAGACTGCATCACCGTACATACTGTCAGACTGCATCTCTCTACATACCGTCAGACTGCACCGCTCTACATACCGTCAGACTGCACCGCTCTACATACCGTCAGACTGCACCGCTCTACATACCGTCAGACTGCACCGCTCTACATACCGTCAGACTGCATCTCTCTACATACCGTCAGACTGCATCGCTCTACAAACCGTCAGACTGCATCTCTCTACATACCGTCAGACTGCACCGCTCTACATACCGTCAGACTGCATCGCTCTACATACCGCCAGACTGCAACGCTCTACATACCGTCAGACTGCATCGCTCTACATACCGTCAGACTGCACCGCTCTACATACCGTCAGACTGCATCTCTCTACATACCGTCAGACTGCATCTCTCTACATACCGTCAGACTGCACCGCTCTACATACCGTCAGACTGCACCGCTCTACATACCGTCAGACTGCACCGCTCTACATACCGTCAGACTGCATCTCTCTACATACCGTCAGACTGCATCTCTCTACATACCGTCAGACTGCATCTCTCTACATACCGTCAGACTGCATCGCTCTACATACCGTCAGACTGCATCTCTCTACATACCGTCAGACTGCATCGCTCTACATACCGTCAGACTGCACCGCTCTACATACCGTCAGACTGCATCTCTCTACATACCGTCAGACTGCACTGCTCTACATACCGCCAGACTGCATTGCTCTACATACCGTCAGACTGCCCCGGTCTACATACCGTCAGACTGCATCGCTCTACATACCGTCAGACTGCACTTCTACATACCGCCAGACTGCACCGCTCTACATACCGTCAGACTGCATCGCTCTACATACCGCCAGACTGCAACGCTCTACATACCGTCAGACTGCACCGCTCTACATACCGTCAGACTGCATCACTCTACATACCGTCAGACTGCATTGCTCTACATACCATCAGACAGGAGGACGTTGTCCAGTGAACACAGACAAGCTTTATGGCTAAAACCCTTCCTCTCTGGGTGACACTGTGATCAGTTACAGGGCTGCCGGCGATAGTTGGCAATGGCGCATCACTACATTCAAAGGCAGTGCTTTAACCAGACCTGCCTCCTGGCAGCCCTGTTAATCTAGCGTGTTCAATCCAGTTCTATTAAGCAGCCCAGTTCTAGGTCTTACACCCCCTCCGTCTTGGACCCTTGGTACCCCCCCCCCCCAAAACACACACATACTCAGCTTGCAGATGTGGAGATGAGTTGCTTGGCAGCGGGTGAGCGTCTCCCCAGCTTCCTACACGCTCCACTTGAGCCGGGATTTGTGATATGCATCTGAGACCAATTACCGTGTGTACTTTTCTAATGCTGTTCTTAACAGTGCCTGGAGACTCGCCTTGTGATTTATTGGGAGAGGAAGAGTGTGTCTCCAACTCTCTCTCTTTCTCTGCAACAAGCTCTGCAGCCTGCCACTCGCACTAAAACTTTCTTCCTCTATCCGATAAGGTGGGTGTGGCTGGGCCTGGGATGCCTTCCATCCGTACCCTCAGTTCAGTCGAGTAGGGCAGACATGATCATTCAAGCTATCTGGAGCTCCAGTCTTCACTGTACAATCAGGCTAGCTCTCTGAATTCAGATTGCATATGGTTTCTCGTCATCCTTTTAGAACAGAGTAGAATGTAACAGAAAATAATTAATAGTAGACCAAAATAACTTGAACAGTAGATGGATTTTTTTGTTGTTGTGTGAACCCAGAATGTTCCCATTACTGGCACTGACTTGGTCACAAGGGAGATTTGCATTGAGTCTTCAAGACAGCAGTGCCAAGTTATGTTGCTTTCTCTGACATCAACACTAAATACTGAGGACGGAAACACAGAAAGGGAGAAAGGAACACGCCATCCTCACTGATCATAGCAGCCAGGGGTATTAACTGTGTCTTTGTTTTATGTGTGCAGTTTTATGAAATAATAAAGTTGTATTTTGTGCAGCAACATTATTTACACACAGGTTTTTCCCCACAGTCATTTTATCTCCATCCCGGCTTATTGCCAAGTTAAGTCCTTGGTTTTTATTTGGCAGTTTAACGCGGAGCATGGTTCATGCCCTGTTCTAATCTCAGAGGCTAGCATAATGCCATGTACCATGTGCTTAACATTTATCACCCATTGTCATCCTTGACCATTTGAAACCACTATTAAGTAATGTTAAATTATTGATAGAGACAAGTTCCCATTTCTGGCTACACAAACCTAAATTAAATAAAACATCACTCCTTTTTAAACACAAAACATGATTTTTTATCCATGATTAACTTTATTTTTATTCATAGTTTAAACAGGCTTGAAATAGCTCAATGCGAAACCTACTAAAAACTTTTTTATGCTTTTGCCTAGTTTTTTTCCTCCATTTCTGGAGTGCCCAGTCCTATAAAATTTAATGAATTCTCAAATACGCAACAAGTAGTATTGGTGCAACACTGGGTATCAGTTTTGCTTTCTCTTCCCAACATGCATTATGCTAGTGATTTAAAGTAAAATGGAGGCTGCATTTCAGTCCTATGGAACCTGAGCCGAGTTATTCTGTCCTTCAAACCATCAGCAACACAAACCCTAAGATGTTAAAGCGAAAAATGTACCTTGGAGTGAACGTACAGCTGATTCTGCTCTGTGAAACAAACCTGTGCCTTTTCTCTTCATAAGGCATTGGGGGACTTAAATGCGTCAACTGTGAAGCACTTGCGGTCATTTCTCTGAGCAGTAACAGCTCACTTGGGGAATTGCAGAGTGAACTAAACTGACAGTTTTCTTTTAAAGGTGAAACACCTTCACCCGGCTGCATAAAGACTCACATGGGAGGGGGATTCTGCTATGTGCAGAAAAACCAGTGGGCTCACCTGCATGCGTTTGCCTGCTTCCATAGTGATGGCCCGGCGGGTTAAGGGGTGACCCATTTGACAAAGGATGAGTGTACTGGTAAGAGTCTGAACAGAACTGCATGACAGTGGAAAGCCCTCTACTTTCTACTTGTGAGCACTCTGTACTGAGTTCTGAGTTCCAAGTTAAAGGTTCCAAACTTAAGGTTCAGACTCCAGCTCTCAGCAAATCCCAGCACATTGTTTTGCCCCTTGGTGAACCGACTCTTGAAAACACCAGTAAGGAATGGGGCTCACACGTCTGTGGCAATGGGAATTGTATTGGGAGATGAGTTTGTAATACTTGTGAGCACCTGGGGCTCTACTATTACACCCTGTATATAATATAAAGGTGAGCAGTCAGAACTCTGTTCTACCTTACAGTAGGGCTGGGCGATATAGCTGAAAAATTATATCTCTATATTTTTAAGCCTTTTGACAGATATACGATACATATCTCGATATTAAGGCTTTCCTATGAAATAGCTTAACAGTGTGATTTTCAATCAGAGTCATATACTTAATGTAAGCTGCCTTTATTTTGTGCAATTGTATGTACATAGCTTGTGCACAACTTCTTTCAGGAATTGCCTCAATAACACAGAATAACAGTGCCTGGATAAACTCATGCTTGCACTGAACAATGTTCCAAATGGCTACATTGTTTCAACACCACGTGTGTGTGTGTGTGTGTGTGCGTGTGTGTGTGTGTGCGTGTAAAAAAGTAATCAAATGCAATAAAAAATTTATACAACTTGTTAACAGTGGGATACATAAACAAAACTAGTGCTCACTAAATGATCACAAGGCAGAATAATAGACAATAGACAGAAACGTATACTTGAAATAAAAAAGGATTTATGCCTATTTATTGCAATCAGTGCACAGTTGCAGATGTGCACAACTTGTGCATTACTTCTTTTAGAAGCTGACTCAATAACAGTGTCCAAACAAACTTGTGCTAAATATTGTTCCAAATCTTTAAAAAAAAAAAACCTGTGTGTGTGACTTTGGATAATCTTGCCTAAAGCTGTTCTTGAACCTGAAGGTAGCCTATAGCTTTGGGAGCGCTTCCGATGGAGCGCTAGCCTCTCTATGGCTATGGCCGAAACAGTTATGTCTTCAATGTGCTGCGTGGTTACGCAGCCAACTCGCAGTTGTTCAATAAACTAATTTGGCCGCATAACGTTATAAAGATTTTTTAAGTACTAATTTGGCCGCATAAAAAGCGCAGTATAAGCAAAACGCAATATTCTCGATGTTTTCTGAGCATTGGGGGGCCCCAAGGGCTGAGGTTTAGGGGTTTTGGGGTAACATGATTCCCCAGTCTCTAGAATCACCTCTGGGAGAGAAAACCTGTGAAAATCCAGAGCCGCTGCCACTCGTTAAACAAAAAGGCTGCCAGATTTCCTGTCAAAATGAGATTTTTGTAGACCGATGTCACTGATGGAGCTTACTGTAAATGGTTTAGTTTTGAGTTATTATATTGAATATTCGAATAATATTCGATGTATCGCCCAGCCCTACCTTATAGCATGAATACCACAGGGATAAACATAGGGAGTCAGCCTAACTGGTCCTGCATCTTATGGGCCTGTTTAATGGAGACCACAGCTTGGTCCCTGAAGTATTCACCTTACAGTCATCATTAAACATTACAGCTAATTGGAATTTCAAGTAAATTTTTATTATTTCTGGTTTTCTCATGTGGCAAGGTATATGAACGCCAAAGAGGGTGTTGAGTTGGGCAATCCATGCCAAGCGCACACCATGTCAGCCTTGCATACACAACACTTGGCGCATTCAAGCAAATGGGTTCCATGGGTTTTGTTTTCACGCATAGGTACCAGAAGAGTTACATCAGTCCGTTGACTTCTGTGTTATTTTGACACAGAATCGCCAGTAGAGACGAGGCAAGGTGACATCCACTTCGTGCCATTATAGCGTTTAAGAGGAAACTAGAATTTCTTTCTGCTTTTGAGTGGTCTTATGTGACAACATTTGTTTTCCACAACGGGTCAATAAAAATGAAACTGTGGCTTGTGTTCTAGAATGTTAGTACACTTTACCACCCTATGCCCTGTTACTATATGAAAACAATGAGTTTGTGCTATTTACCATTTACAGAAAATGAATGTCAAAGGCTATAAAATAGGCTATAGTTGATATATTTTGATAGATACTGTATATAAATATGTACCTGACCTATTGCATTTATATATAAGTAGGCAATCATTAAATTAGTGCAGAGATTAGCATTGTAAATCCATCACTCTCCCATGCTCCATGTGTTTTTCAATTGGCTCAAGGAGGAGCAGGAGGAAGAGGAAGAGGAGGTTAGCAAACTCCTCCACTTTCATTACAATCTTAATTAGCCTAATGAGCAGAACGAGAGGCGGCATTAAGGGAGGCAGGGGTCTGTGGGTTGAGCAATTACATGGCCAGTCCTGGAAATGGCTTAATCTGCAAAAGTGGGTGGAGATTGGAATCTGCTTCCCGCACTCGCTCACTCTATCTCCTATTGATCACAGAGCAAAGGGAGCGGCAGGCTGCGATTACACAGTCTCCTCCCAGACCTGACATCCCTCAGCACCAGCCGCACACTGACACCTTTTTTCCCCTGGGGGGCGTGTGTGGGACTAGCCTGGGTCTGATGGCCAACCATACCCCCTGTCCCTCCCCTCGCCTTCCTATCTGCCCTGGAGGAAGCGGCACACTTGGATGCCCTATGAGGCCGATACCAAGGTTCAATCGAAACTGTCCACCTGTCAGCTTATCACAAATTACAGGCCTGCCACAGGTTGTTGTTTTTCCCCCCTAAAACTATTTATCGGGCAATGGTTCAGTTAAAGTTCTAGATTTGAAGTCCCCCATTGACAGTACTTCTCTTTTTAAATTGGAATAACAGCAACAAAACTGTCTGTCCAGATTCTTTATCACTGGTTTCGCAAGATTTAGAATATATGACCCACAGTGGTAAAACATTCACAACGTCAGAAAATGTATTTTGAGTTATTTAAGTTCAGATCTTTAAAATGATACGCGACAATCAGGAAAATAATGATGAAGTTATGGCTTGTTGAATGTTGCTACTCCTTGAAAGTAAGTTCTGAGAAAAAGGCTGTTGAAGTTTTGGAACTTTTTCCTGAATCCTATACATTTTCAATGAAAACCAGCAATATTCATGCATTTAGAAAAACAGAAGCTAAGTAAAATGGCCACACATTAATAATGCTATACTGTAGGAGTGATTCAGTGCTGAACAAGGTAAATATATAAACATGAATATTAATATTTAGATAAAATATTAATGAAATAAAACGATAAAAATAAACTTCAGACTGTAAAACATTTCCTAGGGATAGATACGAAATACTAAAAGTGAAATATGCAAGTAAGATTAAAAAAGATAACACTATGTACAGAAATTAAATCATGGTTTTATTTGTTGGTTGGCTGCAATGAAAACAATAATATACAATGTGTTTGCCGGTGACCGGCCAGTGAATAGAGCCAGGGAAGGTGGAACTCCAAATATGGGCATAAATGTCACAGCCGAGGTGAAGCTAATCCTCGGCACTTTTAGTGGATGAAGAGGGAGAGAAAATCACTGCGAAAGTAAATCTAGGTGGTTTGCGATAGCATAGGACTATATTGTATGTTGTAAAGGACATGGCACTAGTGCGTGAGATTTACCCAGAAAAGCACAAACAAGCGTAGATTTCATTTTGAAGTCGCAATGTTTCAACTCTAGTTGAGATTCTCTATTTATTTCAACCAAGCACTCTAGGGGGCGCGGCAAAGAATGCACATCGGGTATGACACGCAGACACAGGGACACCAACGCGGACAAAGGGAGAACACTGCAGCCAATAGGACAGGCCCCGCCTACCTGCAGTACTTAATCCAGAACTATGTTCCTGCTCGACCACTTCGCTCTTCTACAGCAGGGCGACTGGCACTTCCCCCCCTCCATGTCAAAGGCTCTCGCTTGTCCCGACTGCGGAGTTTTTCCACATTAGCTCCTCAGTGCTGGAATTAACTTCCCATTCCCCTACGTTCTACTCCAACCCTGCCTGCATTCCGTCGAGGCCTGAAAACACACCTCTTCAGACTCCACCTTGACTGATATCCTCACCTAGGAATATCAGTTCCCTGTTCCCTGTGTTTTCCTGTCTGTTTATTATAGTTTATAATAGTATTTGGAATGGTAGTGTGGTGTTGCTGATTTGCCCACAGCTTACTGTGAACTACAGTCGATGTTCATTGCTAGGGATAGCTGCTACATTATGCGAAGGATGTGCTTTGCCTTGTCTGTTCTGTAATGATCTTGATGATGTCTCTGTATGCACTTACTGTACGTCGCTTTGGATAAAAGCGTCTGCTAAATGAATGTAATGTAATGTAATGTAACAAGCAAACTCCACACAGAAAGGGCCTCAAACGGGATTCGAACTCGGTACCTTTTTGCTGTGAGGTGATAGGTTCCCGGGTTTTCAATATTACCACCAAGGTACATGTATATTGTATTGTGATAACTGTGACAGGCAGTACTATTTTGTATATTGCATGTCTATGTATGTCTCCCCACCATGGCCCTCCAACAATCAACCAATCATTTGCATTTCTATAGTGTCTGTAGCATGCCTCTTCGAATGGCACATTTCTGGTTGGGTGGGCCGGAACCAGTTGTCTCCAGCCATCCACGTGTATTCACTGTATCAACCCTTTGAAATGTAATGCCAGTTACTGTATTTAAACCACACACACACTTCAGTTTTCAGAGATATTCTCAGCACAGGCAGCCTGTATGTTCTGAGTTTGTCTCCCCTTGCACATTGTAAATAAACCTCAATTCTCTTAAGAGAAGTCGTCAGTGTGTTCTTCATAGTCCTATATTTGATTCCACGGAAAGGGCAACAAAAAAACAGAGGCGACAGTGCTAACCACTGCACCACCGTGCCGCCCTGAGTTCAACATTTCAGTGAATTAAAGTTTATATCTCAAATATTGCGATTATATTAAAAAACTGATTTTGAAGTATCGGCCGATTTTCAGTGTATATTGGCTCCAATGCGCAACATCCACCTTCCCTAGTAGTGGCGGGTCACATATGATTGGGCATTCTTCCAACGTGGTGACTTTTTAGGAGTCCAAGCAGCAATTGAACCTCTGTTGTGAGGTTGTATGTATTAGTGAGCATCCTGGCCGTTGCATTCATACCTTTTCAGTAAGAACATTATTTCAATAGCCATTCAACTCCAAAACACAGTGATGCAGGTCCATTAACTATAGTTATTTAACAGTTTTGTATGTGGAAAAGTTCCTGCCCACAATGAACACATTTTAAACATGGAAAAACCTAAATAAAAACAAACTATACAAACACCTACATATTTTCAATTTGTTTAGCGTGAAGCAAGTTCACCTTTCCAGCAGATATATTAGAATTGGATTAATGTAAAATATTACAATAGATTGACATTTAAATTAAAATAACAGTTTCCCATAATCCTAGCTCACAGAAGTCCTTTGTTGAGATATACAGTGCCCTCCACAATTATTGGCACCCCTGGTAAAGATGAGTAAAAATGGTTATAAAAAATTCACCTTTTGATGATTTAGCTTAATCTCACACTGAAAATATTAGAAAAATCCAACCTTTAATTGAAGCAAATTTATTCTGAGAAAAAAAAATCCCTCATCAAGAAATAATTATTTTTAACAAAACCACGTGCCACAATTATTGGCACCCCTGCATTTAATACTCTGTACAACCTCCCTTTGCCAATAAAACAGCACTGAGTCTTCTCCCGTAACATCTAATAAGGTTGGAGAATACAGAGCAAGGAATCTGAGACCATTCCTCTTTACAGAATCTCTCCAGATCATCCAGAGTCCTAGGTCCTCTCTTGTGCACTCTCCTTTTCAGCTCAGCCCACAGGTTTCCAATGGGGTATAGGTCAGGGGACTGAGATGGCCATGGCAGAAGCTTGATTTTGTGTTCATTTAACCATTTTTGTGTGGATTTGGACGAATGTTTTGGATCATTGTCCTGCTGGAAGATCCAACGACGACCTAGTTTTAGTTTCCTGGCAGAGGCAGGACAGTTTGTAACAGTTCCAGTTGCATCGAACTTTTTAAGTATTGCCCTAACGGTAGATATGGGCATTTTCAGGTGAGTAGCTATTTTTTTATAGCCATTCCTTGACTTATGAAGTGCAACCCACTTTTCCCTCATTTGATTTCCCTCATTTCTTTCCCATATTGATGTATGAATAAGGGAATATGGCCTGTGCCACCTTATATTTATACCCCAGTGAAACAGGAAGTCATGGATTACTGCTTGAAAGTTACTCAACACTCTGATCAACTTTATAAAGCAAAATATAAATGGAAAAAATGCTTGAGTTACATTTTGTTCATAAGAATTTCTAGGGGTGCCAATAATTGTGGCACACGTGGTTTTGTTAAAAATAATTATTTCTTGATGAGGGATTTTTTCTATAAATTTACTTCAATTAAAGGTTGGATTTTTCCTCATTTTGTCAATGTGAAATTAAGCTAATTCACCAAAATTATAACCTTTTTTACTCATCTTTACCAGGGGTGCCAATAATTGTGGAGGGCACTGTAGCCCCAGCTGTGATTAACTCCCTCTGAAAACTGTGTGAGCAGTCCTGGAATTCACTGGAAAACCAGAATTTATTTTGAGCATTCTTCTAGTATGGGGACATTTTAGGTCCAATAAGGCAATCAAACCTCTTTTGTGATTATGGTTTACTGTATATCTGGGCACATGCATTCACACCTCTGATGTGAAAATTATAGAGAATAACATGCCATTGGAAGACCCGGTCTTTTGAAAACTTTCTGAACCCACTTTTCAAGAAGTCTAAATTCTGTGGAGCGTGAAAAGGCTGCCAGGTTGACAGGGTCAGGTTTCTGATCCGTCTCTGCCCACACAGGTCCTTTCCATTCCTATCAGAGACATTGATCTGGTAACTGCAGAAATGGTACCATCGGGGTGAAGCTACCATGGGTTTCTGATGTAACAAAGTCTCTTTTCATTAAAAACATTATTGCAAGAGCTATTCAACTAAACGCAGTGATGCAGGTCCAATAACTATACAATATTCATTCCCTTACTATACATTATGTAAGCAGTATTCTTAAAGCGTAATTCCACTGAAAAACAACATTAACCTTATTTAACAGATTAAGGCACAACTAATTAAGTCTCTAAACTACAGTGCTGTCAGTGGGCGTGAAAGTTACATAGACACGTAGTCGGAGCCAGCGAGGGGGAAAGCAATGCCACGTCTGTTACTGTTCTGAGGAGGGACACATCATAGATCAAGCTAGCCATCATTGCCATTTTATTATATTGTCAGAAAATTACATTGACACATTGTTTCCTAAAGATATTTTGGCAAAAGAAACCAAACAGGACTCAAGTACTGTCGTTATGCGGTTACAGAGTGGACAAATGATCCAACTCAGCGGTCTCCGGTATCATTCCCTGACATGTCCTTATACTTATGTATGTTTTACCAAAGATACCAAAAGTAGATAGGTTAACTGAAGGGCTGTGTTTTCCTAAATTAATGGCCATATTTCCCCCGTTTTTCTAGAGACTGAAAGCTAATGGTGGTGGTATTTTTTCAGTAGAACTGTTACATTAGTGGCTAACTTGCCAGCGAGTAACGTGGCCTCTCTAGTCTCAAAGAGACGCTGCAAAACTACCAGTAAAATGCCCAGCCCAGCCCCTCGGCCGCCGCTCCGGTAATGTTATTCAATGGGCGTGGCAACCTGTGACTGGCGCTGTCTGACATAAACTGTAAGCGACTTGGCCATTGTAGTTCACAGTAAAGCAGGTACCTGGTACATGTGCAGTAGTTTTTGGCTCTATCTCTGCTCTCACTGCAGGTAGAAAGTTGACTGAGAGCTCATTTTAATCAGGAGGAGAGCTACTTTTATACAAATCAAACATCATTTTTCGGTGGAATTACCCTTTAAGTCTCTCTCTCGTGTTGGTGTGTGTTAATCAGTTATTGCTTGTATCTTTTTGGAAATAGCTGCTGTTGAAATATGGGGTAGGTTTATAGATAGGACAGTGAAGTGAAATCTGAAACTGGATCTAAATTAACTGATTTACATCATCTGCTGATGCCATTCTTCAGCTATATAGAAATTTGGAAAAAGGCAAGATAGAAAGAAGGTATGCCATGTTTCTGGCTTCCTGAACCCAATACTGCATGGATCTACCATGCACTTTCAATCCCCGACGGTATTACCCAATCAGAAGACTTTTGTCTTCGTTGATGCTTTGCATGATAGCTTTTGGGGTCCAAGAAGCCTCATTCTACCATCACTAACAACATTAAATCAGTCTCAAGTTGGATTAGTATAAATGTCATCATGAACAGGAGGAAGCCAATGGCTGAGTATTGGTCTTTACTTCTTCACTGAACAGGTTATTAGGATTATTGATGTCTGTTTGATCTCTTCAACGGAACCCTGAGGGTTTTATGTCTAACCCCACCTCCCTGAAAAAATGAGAAATTTTATTTTACTTTAATTGAAGTAAAATCTTTTTTTTTTTAAATCCCTCATCAAGAAATAATTATTTATAACAAAACCACATGTGCCACAATTATTGGCACCCCTAGTAATTCTTATGAACAAAAATGTAACAAGCATTTTTTCCATTTATATTTTACTTTATAAAGTTGATCAGAGTGTTTAGGAACTTTCAAGCAGTAATCCATGACTTCCTGTTTCACTGGGGTATAAATATGAGGTGACACAGAGGCCATATTCCCTTATTCATACATCAACATGGGAAAGATAAGAGAACACACAAATCAAATGAGGGAAAAGTGGGTTGAGCTTCATAAGTCAGAGAATGGCTATTAAAAATAGCTACTCACCTGAAAATGCCCATATCTACCATTAGGGCAATACTTTAAAAGTTCAAAGCAACTGGAACGGTTACAAACCTGCCTGGAAGAGGAACCAAGTTTATTTTGCCCCCACGTACAGTGAGGAGGATGGTAAGAGAGGCAAAAAAAGGATCACTGTTCGAGAATTACAGAAGTAAGTAGCTTCTTGGGGTCATCAAGTCTCCAAAACTACCATTAGATGTCACCTCCATGCCAACAAATTATTTGGAAGGCATACCAGAAAAAAGCCTTTCCTGTCATTTCACCACAAACGTAAGCGCCTGGAGTTTGCTAAACGCTACTGGAACTTTGACTGGAACCGTGTTCTATGGTCAGATGAAACTAAAATTGAGCTTTTCGGCAACCAACACAAGGTGGGTTTTGCGTAAAAAGAAGGATGGCTATACCAAAAATAACCTGATCCTCACTATTAAGTATGGTGGAGGTTCCATGATGTTGTGGGGCTGTTTTTCCTCCAAAGGCCCTGGGAACCTTGTTAGGGTACATGGCATCATGAACTCCATGAAATACCAGGACATTTTATATCTGAATCTGGCTGCCTCTGCCATGAAACTAAAACTGGGTCATCGTTTGATCTTCCAGCAGGACAATGAACCAAAACATACATCCAAATCAACACAAAAATGGTTAACTGAACACAAAATCAAGCTTCTGCCATGGCCATCTCAGTACCCTGACCTAAACCCCATTGAAAACATTTGGGCTGAGCTGAAGAGGAGAGTACACAAGAGAGGACCTAGGACTCTGGATGATCTGGAGAGATTCTGTAAAGAGGAATGGTCTCAGATTCATTGCTCTGTATTCTCCAACCTTATTAGATGTTACGGGAGAAGACTCAGTGCTGTTTTATTGGCAAAGGCAGGTTGTACAAAGTATTAAATGCAGGGTTGCCAATAATTATGGCACATGTGGTTTTGTTAAAAATAATTATTTCTTGATGAGTGATTTATTTTTTCTCAGAATAAATTTACTTCAATTAAAGGTTGGATTTTTTCATTTTTTCTGTGTGAGATTAAGATAATTCACCAAAAGTAGAATTTTTGTATAACCCTTTTTACTCATCTTTACCAGGGGTGCCAATAATTGTGGAGGGCACTGTATATATACAACCCAAAAGTTGGGACAGTATGTAAAATGCACATAAAAGCAGAAAGCAGTGATTTGTAAATTCTCTTTTACATATATTTAATTGAAAACAGTACAAAGAAAAGATATTTAATGTTTTACATTATCATCTTGATTGATTTTTTTGTAAATATACACTAATTCCGAATTTTATGCCTGCAACACGTTCCAAAAAAGTTGGGACAAGGGCAAAAAAAACACTGGGAAGTTCAAAAACACCTGGTTGGGACATTTCACAGTTGATGCTATCAGTACTGAGTATAAAAGCATGTCAAAAGACTCTTGATATCTTATTTTCAGGTACTCTTACAAGCGATACTATAACCTCTCTGCATTTGAATGGATCTCTATGGGAATTGGGGGGTGGGATTAGATTAAGCTGTACATTATACGGGAATAGTATGACACCCATGGTTGGCTAAATGGCCATCAAGGGTCTGCGGTATCAAACGAGCCTAAAACCATCACTCTGCTGCCAGATATGCAGTAGATATGCATGGATCACTTTAAGGGTTGTTTATCCTGATTTATGTTTCCATAGAGTTCAATAGGAAAATGAGTTCAATAGGAAAATTAACCCTTTTTTTAGGGTGAAGCAAGTTTACCTTACCAGCAACAATATTAGACTTGGATTAATATAAAAGAAAACATTAGATTAATATTTCAGTCAAAAAAAATTACATTTCGGGAAAAAAAATACTTTTTCCCCTATCTTCTGGAGGTTCTTTGTTGAGATTGAGCCCCAGCTGTGATGAACTCCCTCTGAAAACTGTGTGAGCAGCCCTGGAAAGCGCTGGAAAGCGCTGGAAACCAGGCTTTTAGTCCCTTGGACCTGGGCTCTCATCACAGAGCTTTGATTTGTAGGTGATGCAGTAATGAATGAAATGTCAGTCTGACTGCGGTGCAGAGCTGCGGTTTGGATTGAAAGGCCGCTAAGCCCATGTGGTGCTGGAGCACAGCGGTGGTAATGAGGAATTCTGCGCCACATCGCAGGAGGGTACAAGAGCAGGGAAACCAACAAGACCCATGAAAACACAAAGCACATAGGCTGCAGTCATTTGTGAGCTCAAAAAACGAACAGTTCAATACACAATGAGTTCTCTTGCATTGCCACTTTACACGTCCCATGACATTTTTCACGCTGTCTTTTTGAACTAAAATCTAAATCAAATCAAAATTTATTTCGATAGCGCAT
The DNA here is from genome assembly GCA_029718625.1 of Synaphobranchus kaupii. Lineage (NCBI taxonomy): Eukaryota > Metazoa > Chordata > Actinopteri > Anguilliformes > Synaphobranchidae > Synaphobranchus > Synaphobranchus kaupii. Next base: position 2,823,040 of record CM056385.1, read on the forward strand.
TTCACAAGCAATTTTCACAATACACTTCACAGAAAACACAGCCTAATCCCCCACAAGAGCAAGATAAAGGCAACAGTGGCAAGGGAAAAACTCCCTGGTGGTAGATAGGAAGAAACCAGCCTCAAAGGGGGAACCCATCCTCCTCTGGTCGGCTCAGGGTGTAAATTTTAATGACCAACTTGGTCAATCAGCCAATGTTCATGTTAACTCAACCTTCATTCTGTGGCCCAAACATTATTCTATGATAACAATTTCTTCGTAAAACTGGTAACATGAAGACAGGGAAGGATGTAATGTTGGCTACATAGTAAACCAGCTGCTCGATTGATAAACCAAGTGAACCGAGTAAGATCCATGCTGAACTATTATAGAATGTTAAATTATCTTGAACTCTGTTTATGTGAAAGCACATGTTGCCTATAATCAAAAATCAGGCACATGGGCTGCTGGATGGCTCATTGGGTTAAGTAAAGAGTAGCTATACAGTAACAACAGGTATACTGTCAAGGTCCTCACAAGCCAAAAAAGTATAGTGTAGTAATTTTTCTGTTTAATTTCTAAGTCTGTGTAACCCAAGAAGGATCGCTCAGAAGCTGCAATCGTGCGGCTGTAGCCTAAGCTACTGTTATGCCAGCAGACCACACAGTCAGACATATAGCGAGAGGCACATTCAGAATCAATCAATTTAACTTTATTCTTGTTTAAATCAAACAAAAGTTTTCACTGCCTGCTGACAGGGGGTGCAACCACACCCCCGTACCTGTACACACTGTTCCTGTAAAGCTCAGTCCTGCTAAAATGAGACAGAGAGATCGACCGTAAAAGTTATTTTGTGAAATAAAACAAAGAAAAAAAGGTGGTTGGGTCCTCATGGGTACTCTTGGGTATATCAGCTGCAGTGACACATACCTGAGATCTGCAACAATTGTAATGCAAATACCCCCTGCCAATAATAGCTTAACTCAGACTCAAGGTTCTATACCAGTTGTCTATCATAGGAAGCATCAAGTGCACAAGCGTGTTTGCTCTGTACATGTAGTTTACACACAGCAGGCTTGAGTGCAGTCTTTCTCAGTAAGCATTTCAGATACAATGCCTGGAGGCAGAAATTTCAGATTTTATCTCATACCCTGCTCTCCTATTTTTATGACCTTTTTCAGCAGCCTGATTAATCAGATTTTTTTTATTTAAAAATTTGCCCCCAACTGCATCCTGTATATCCAATTCCCTCTCCAATCTGGAATGTCCAACTGTCTTCAGTGCGTTCCATGCATGAATGACCCTGCCAATTTGGGAAAGCTGGGACACCTACGGTTCCCCTCCGAAACACGTGCCGTCCTACAGCTTCTTCTTTTCGCGTCACAGATCACAGCTGAGCTCGCACAGAGCGGTGTCGGAGGAGGGACCTTTCATATGCGCCTTTTACATGCAGTCTTACGAGCACCCTTATTGGCCGGCGGGGGTTAATAATCAAATCTTTTTTTAACGATTTACCTAATAAAGTAATTTAGCCTACGGTGGTTGAACACAATAGCCTATATGCGACGTCTTCAAATTAATAATTTTGGAGAAGCTGTGCTGACACGAATCGTCTCTCTGTAAAAGCGAATATAATCCAGACACTATCAATTAATCCATGTAATATTGGGCTGGTATGATATACCAGACGGCAGACAGTCAATCATAGCCTATTTTTACATATTTTTCTTTTTATGACAGCTCTTTCCTAAAGTTAGCAATGCAAAGTTAAATTTGACCAAGATTATATTCAAATAAGATGTACTCATTCTAATAACCATTTATGCGAAAGATGCTGTATTTTTAATAATAATCTATTGGCGGTACTAGACATAAACCACCTTTTTTCTGAACAAAGTTGCGCGGAAAAAAATGATTAAGTGAAAACTCTAAATACGCGTATCTCACATGACTTGCAGACACGCCTCATTTTCATCAAATCTCCACCCCCCGCGCATAATGCATAATTAAGAACGCAGTGTAGCTCTGGAGGGATTCGTACTGGGCCAGTACGATTACTGTATGTCCGGCCTTTCAGACATCCAAGCAACACAGGCTTCCAAGCACTCAGCCTGTAGTAATCAGCTCCTCATTCCCAGGAAAATTAAGTGGCAGTTCTGAGCTGTTGTGTGAAACAATGACAATTACATTACTGAGGGTCTTAGTGATGAAACGGACCTCATTAAACAGAGCTCTGTTTTAAGAGGGGGTACATACGGCACTTCAATTTCAAGTGCATTAACACTTGTCTAAACCGGCATGCACAACAGAATCAAAACTGGGAGGAGGGGCCAATCAAATCACTCGAGTGCCTGGTGTTTATGTGGGGGGTGGAAAGAGAGGAGAATGAGGAGAGAAAAGGCCCTGAATGTTGACTCAAATCCTGCCTCAACTGCACTGCATCATTAGTGTTGCCCCAGTATCCTTAGAGTAATATGAAAACTTTCTGTGGAGTGAAATATAAGTGGTTCCATCCTTGTGGTAGTGGCAGGGTAGACACTGTGATATACCTAACAAGGTCGTACACACCCCTTCTGTACAACCTCTGTACTTCTCTCAGCTCTGATGAACCGTTTTTTAAATGAAAACTGTCCCATACATACGCTCAACCTGAGAACTGGAGAGAAGTTGTACAGAAGTTATTATAATATTATAATATTACAATATTTCATAGGGGCTCAGAAGAAGGTTTGGACTTGTTAATGAAAAAGTAAAAGGAAATGTGGGAGTTACATCAGTAGAATAAAACTGGAAAAATACGCTGTGCTCTTGAAATACACTTTTTATTGCTGATGTCATTAGTTATCCCCTTTCACCTTCAGGCTCATTGGGCAGTTACAGTTCATTCATGAAAGAGAGTTGTGCAGCTCTGGATAAAGGGGTAAAAATAAGGTAAAACTGTGGTAAAAAAGTTACACTGGCTTCTTCTAGCATCATCATTACCCTGAATCAAAAAGCAAGTTAACCATTGCAGAATAGCACAGAATAGAAAAACTATATTCCCAAAGGAACTTCAATTGTGTGATCAGTGTCAAACATAGTAAAACAACAGTAATCAAAGAACAGTAAAAATTCTGAGGACAGTTCATTACACTGATAAGTACTGCTACAAAACAGACAGAAGGCAATACAATCAAATGACTAAATAAGGTATCCCAGCATCCCGAACATTTATGGGCCTATTCATTTTAAGCCCAAAGAATTGTGGAGTTTGGCACTGTAGTCTAAGCCAGGGGCAGGCAACCCAGGTCCTGGAGTGCAGGTGCGTTTCTGGTTTTTGTTCCATCTGAGCTTGATTGGAAGAGTTTGATGGTTGATTAAAAGTCTGAGCCTGAATATTCTGAAAGGTGAAATGCAGAGTGCCTCCAGCACATGAACACCTGCATTCAGTACACCTGATTAATTCAAATGAATGCGCTTATGTAGTTATAGGTTTGGATGGAGCAAAAACCAGGAGCACTCCGGCACTCCAGGACCAGAATTGCCTACCCGTGGTCTAAGCCTTGATGGCAGAAGCTCATAGCGGTTTTTGAGAGGGTGGAGTTATAGTTGCCTTTCCATTCTTGCATGTGTTCTTAATTTCACCTTCTGAAATTAGCACCTACGTTTACAGGCCTGGGTAAAAGCCGGAATGGATCAGCGGAAGGAAGCCCGGAATGGCTAATAGTGCTCTGTGCCAAAAAGGACCTCTGTTCAAATGCCTGCAGCACTTGCTGTGGAATGCACATCAATACAATTTTAACAGTTTCTGAATGGGCATCACATGTAATTTCAGTTGAGCATATAATTTTCATGAAATATAAATTTGAAATATATGAAAAATTGATCAAAACTAATAGCACTATGAAACATATTTCAGAGCCCCTCATCAGCCTTTCCAAGTAAGACATCAAGATAAGGATTTCACCTTTTCAAAGTGCAGTCTTTTGTTTAAAATGAGTATATTGACTCACTGATGACCCAATTATAAGTGGATCAAAATGATATTTTAATGGAAAAGGCCTGTTGGAGCCGATAAGGATATATTTCAATATCAAGCCCCAAAAATCGAATTCTTCATTCACACATCAAAGCACGAAAGCTCTGGATCTGCCCTTCAAATACATGTATATGATGATATGGGTTCATGCTGAAATTGTGGATTATTTGGACTGAAATCAAGTCTGACCATTACATCTACCATAGGTCAGTTATCATTCAGAGACCCTTATAACCCTAACAGAATAAGACATCAATATGAGATTTTCACCATTAGAAAGGACTGAGCTCTTTGTTTAAGATGAGTATATCCAGTTCTTGATGACTCAATGATAAGTTGATCAAAATCACATTTCAATGACATCCACTTATGTAGTTAAGATGAAATGGTGTTCATTTCCAAGCCCCACAAATCATATTCCACACATCAAGGCATGATGTATACCAAACAAAAGCTCTGGATCTGTCCTTCGAGGAAATGTACATGATGTTATGGGTTTGTACAGAAAATATCTATTATTTAATGATTGAACACGTACAGATCCTTTCCAAAAAATTAGAATATCATGGAAAAGTTGTTTTTTTTCCATAATTCCATTCAAAAAGTGAAACTTTCATAGATTATAGATTCATACCACACAAAGTGAAATATTTCTAGCCTTTATTTGTTTCATTTTTCATAATTTTGGCTTACAGCTCCAGAAAACCCCCAAAACAGTATTTCAAGAAATTAGAATAGTGTCGAAAATCAGCATTTACTTCAGTTATTTCAGAGAATGAGTGGAGTGGCTTGACTCGAGGAATCCGACAGTTGTAGCCCCTGTCCCGGATACGTCTGTACGTGGTGGTTTTTGAAGCACTGACTCCAGCCTCAGTCCACTCCCTCTGCATCTCCGCCAAATTTTGGAATCGTCTTTGCTTGACAATCCGCTGAAGCCTACGGTCATCTCTTTTGCTTGTGCACCTTCTCCTGCCACATTTTTCCCTTCCACTAAACTTTCTATTGATATGCTTGGACACTGCACTCTGTGAACAGCCAGTCTCCTTAGCGATGACCTTTTGTGGCTTACCCATCTTCTGGAGGGTGTCAATGATGGTCTTCTGGCCAATTGTCAAGTCTGCAGTCTTCCCCATACTGAACCAAACTGAGATAAACTTTGCAGGTGTTTTGAGTAAATTAGATGATAGTGGGACACTCAGTCTAAAACATTCATTCTCTGAAATAACTGAAGTAAATGCTGATTTTCGACACACTATTCTAATTTCTTGAAATACTGTTTTGGCGGTTTTCTGGAGCTGTAAGCCAAAATTATGAAAAATCAAACAAATAAAGGCTAGAAAAATTTCACTTGGTGTGTAATGAATCTATAATCTATGAAAGTTTCACTTTTTGAATGGAATTATGGAAAAAAAAAAACTTTTCCATGATATTCTAATTTTTTGGAAAGGATCTGTATATGTCTTGGTGATGTGTGTGTCCTAATTCCACACCAAACCCCAAAAGACTGTGTTCCTCTTTACTCCCCACAAAGTGTTACACATCAAATGAAACTGCGCAAATTTCTCTTTAAAAAGAGTCTTATCAAACTCTGGGGTCTAACTGGCTCTAATAGTGAATCCAGTTTCAATCTACAGATATTTAGATAAATTAATGGTCCAGTATGATTCCAGTCATGAAATAATACGCTGTTTTTGTGAAACCCGTAACATCATATACATGTACTCGAAGGGCAGACCCAGAGCTTTCATTTGGTATACATCATTCCTTGCTGTTTGAATGAGGAATGTGATTTTTGGGGCTTGGACAGGAAATGGACACCATTTCATTTTAACAGACTGATGTCATTAAAATGTGATTTTGATTGACTTATCAGAGTCATCAAGAACTGAAGATACTCATATTAACCTGAGAGCTCTGCACTTTCTAAAGGTGAAAATGTCATCTTGATGTCTTATTCTGTTAGAGCTATAAGGTGATCTGAATGATAACTGACTTATAGTAGATAAGTAATCTGGTAATGGTCAGACTTGATTGCAGTCCAAATAATGCACAATTTCTGCATGAACCCATAAGATCATGTACATTTCCTTGAAGGGCAGATCCAGAGCTTTCGTTTGGTATATATCATGCCTTGATCTGTGAATGCAGAATGTGATTTTTCGGGCTTGATATTCAAATATATTCATATCCTCTCCAACAGGCTTTTTCCATGAGAATATAATTTTGATCAACTTATAATTGAGTTATCAAGGATTTAATATACAAATTTTAAAGAATAAAACAAAAACCTGCACTTTCAAAATGTGAAATCCTTATCTTGATGTCTTGATGCTAATGCTATTAGTTTTGATCAATTTCTCATATTTAAAATTTATATTTCATGGTAATTTTATGCTCAAATTAAATTACATATGATGCCCATTCAGAAACTGTTAAAACTGTATTGATGTGCATTACACAGCAAGTGCTGCAGGCATTTGAACAGAGGTATTTTTTGGCACAGAGCACTCTTGGCCATTCCGAGCTTTCCTTCCGCTGTTCCATTCCGGCTTTTACCCAGGCCCTACATTTACTCCAGTTTTCGAGTGAGCTTTATCCAATTCCCTTTTATTTTAATTTTATTTTTATTCTGTGAAATAGTGACGGTGTCACGGGTCGCTGTGAAATGTCTAGCTGGTGAACTTGCTAGCTACTGGCAAGGTCAACCTCACAGTTGGTTGGTCTGCGATATGGTCATGGTTAAGCCACTCTTTTGAAAACTTTTTTTGAAAACAAAATTCGGAGCGAATAGCTGGTTTTAGAATGCAGAATTTGAGGGTATAAACATAGTCGATGGTGCTGGATTTCACTCAGACCAGTTCTTTCTATGATTCCTACGAACTAAGCATGACCGTTCCCCAACATTTTTCAAAATAAAAGTTACATACTCCAGCTTTAATTGGGATTTTTGCTTGGGTTCAACAGAAGCTCAGTACGCAAACATCAGTTAATCTTGAAAAGTTTGTGAAAACGTTTTAAAGAAAGTCTTAAGAACAAATTTGTTCGGAGAGTGATTGGTGAATGAGGCCCAATGATTTTATTTCCGCCTGTTTCCCATTGTCTTAAATAAACCCCAAACTATATACAATACAGACATAGTTCAAAGCTTGAAAGAAAGAGCACCGTTGTACCAAAATGATTAAATCCCCTGACCCTATGATTGCTGAGTCTCAGTCAGTAAATATACAGGACATATGCAGTATATTCTGAAAAACAATTTGTATTTTCTTTATTCTGTAGTGATTACATGTACTTCTGACACTGGACAAAGCCAGATTTCTTTTGGGAAAAAATTTGACATGTGTTTTCCCAAAGATGAGCCCAAGTGTCCCCAAAACCTCTCCAAATTGGAACATTGTGCATATCTTTTTTCCCCCAGCCATATTCCACTTCCAGATTTGAATTATATCAAGGGCGGTACCCTGTGGAACCACACAAACCACATATTCTTTATTTACCCATTCTCTCTTTTTGGCTAAGCCTTTTATTTTAGTCAAAAGGTGTCCTTTTTGTGAGCTTCTGTGCACAAAACCTATTCATAATGGTTACTTATCACACATACTAAATTAACTTAGAAACAATCAAACCACTTGGTTTTACCTTGCTGTGCATTTTGACCTACTTCTTGCGCTCAACTGTCAGGAGAAGGGGAGGGAAGGGGAACCAGTTGTAAGTAGCCCTCTAATTTGCATATGCAAACAGTGGCTGTGTGAAATGAGGCAGAACCTCAGGCACTACCAAAGACAGTGGAAAAGCTTTTTACACAGGTGCCCATTCTTGAAGCACAAATGATGATGATAATGATGATGATGATAATAATAACAATAATAATAATCAATAGCAAAACTAATAGTAACATATGTAAAAAGAAAATATAAAGAGTTTACACTCATAAGTCCATAAGAGGATACAAGCTATGTTCATAAGCCACTTCCTTGACTGAGTCGCAGCTCTCTAGTCCGGACTGACGGTTGCTTTCGCTGCTGCTACTTTCATTCCTCTCCAGGTCCTTCAATAATTCATCCAAAGTGAAGGTTTTCCATCCTTGTCCATGTCTATTTACCCTTGCTTGCCTGATTTGGTTTATGCAAGCATTCGCTTAATCAATCGATAGAGCGTGCAAAAAGCTTTCACTTGTGCACTCTGTAAAGATCTGCAAGTAGCTCAGTATGCAAGAGGATATCTAAGCGAATCTTTCAGCTAGAAGGAAGCCATAAACTGTGTTCGAAAGCTGTGGAAATAAGCTTGAAGAATATGAGACTGTCAGGTTACTTTAAGTCACAATAGGTAGATCATAGAGAGGGTCTATTTTTTCAGGTATAAGCTTGCTTTCAGGTGATTTACTCTGCACTGGAATGTCTGATTGAGATAATTGTTTCACTGTTTGTAAGTTAAGAAGTTGCTTTTTTTAAACGGCACTTTTCACTTTTGAAATTGTATTTAGGTACACAGAAGTGCTCATTTTCAGGTGCTCCTGAAAACGTTTTCAGCTCAATAGAAAAGAATGCATCGACTTTCCCTAGCCTATGTCGAAAGAGTGGATTGATTGTTTACGGCTTAGGGGGAATTTCTTTATGTCAATACCAGTACAGTTGGATTAGCAGCCGATTGTCTTATTGCGGATAGTTTTTGGATTATAATCATAATTGTCAATCCTCCTTTGGTGAATACAGCCTTGTTATTGCTTTTTGTTATCAGTATTCTGTTATTTATTATTGTAAGATGTGTTCGGGACGTTTCTGGGCGTGGCACTTTTTTCTGTGTGGGGAGGGGTGGGTGTGGCAATAGACCCTGTTGGGTGGGATCAGGTTTCAGCATGGGCCGTTTGTAGCCAGCTGGCTACTGCAGTGGGAGTGGTGAAGAAGCCAAGTATCCTAGAGAGTGAACTTTTGCCTTTCCTCAATGCGACAGCTGAAGTTTTGGAAGGGTTTGAAAAGTGAGGAATTTTGCAAGTGTTTTCTGTTGGACCTGTAAGTACCATTACTAGCTATCTAGCTAGGTAGCTAGATGGCCAACGTCAGGTACCTTTTGTATCAAATTAAAATCTTTGTATTTCAGAACTGTTGTATTTGAGAAAATAAATAATATTTGTACACAAATCACTTCATGAAAAATAATTTACTTTACAAGGGTATTAGCTAGCTATGATAGACAAGATATGGTCTGCTAATATTAGGCTACTTATTCCACATACTATTTTTTCTGTCTTTACATCCCAGTTAATGTACAGAATAATGATAATACTGAACAAGTGCATAATTTTTTCAGCCAGACATTTAGGGCACTGAGCCGGTTGAATTTCTCACTGCCAAGGTTTAAACCAGGAAGCAGGCTTATTGTCTTTATCTGAGAAGGTACTGACCCTGAGCAATGTGAAATTTTCATACAGTCCAATTATTCCCTAATTTTTTCTCTTTTCTTTACTTTCCTTTCTCTTTAACTCAGTTTTGAGAAGATAACCTCTCTCCCCTCTCTTCCCTCATCTTCTAGTCTCTCTCTCTCCTTCTCTCTCTCTCTCTCTCTCTCTGCTCTTCAATATTTCCATTGAGCAATAAAGGCCTATCAGGTCAGCCTGAATGTAATTTTCCCCCATTTAGAGGGTTACCTCAGAGAATGAAAGCAGAACTTACTCAAGTGATGTGTTAATGCAGTCAGAGGCCTTCATCCTTAGAGAGGAATATAAAAAACAGCTTCCAAACAGGAAGTGTGATTAACTGCCTGCAAATTGTGCTAATGATCTGGTATGATCATCACTCATGCTGGAGTGCATTCTGGCAACACAGGCCTTGAAGCATATCAGAACCCAAGGAATGGCCTTTGACCTGCAGAGAGTTAATGGCACATAACGACTCATTGGACTCCCTGCGAATCGGGAACCAACCAGAAAATGCAGGAAGATCTGAGATTGTCTCTCACATCTCTCAACAAATCAGTGACTGTCAAGGACTTTCTACATAACCAGAGATTGACTCTGTGCAGTGGAACTTAATTCCCTTTATCTGTCTTGCAGGAAAGATGGAGAAAGTACTCTTCCAAGATCACTACAGGGGTATCTGGGACCCATCTTGTTTCTTTGGGGTTTTTTGGGAGAACCACTGGACGGCTACTATGCTGATTGCCCTTACCAAGCATTTTTTTTTTTTTAAACTTCCTTTGTGAAGTACTTTGAGCTGCTTGTTTCCTTGTATGAAATATGCTCTCAACATAAAGTGTATTATTATTATTATTATTATTATTATATTATACATTTTATTTTGTTTTCTTTTTAAAGAAGTGGGGTTCTTTTTTTAACATGCTGCATTCCATGTTTCTGGACCCCTTCTGTGTACCAGTTCCTGATCCTTTTTATGGTGGTATTTAAATCTAATAAATATTTAATATGCAATAAAGATGGCTACCTGAAGATAGCTGTGCTACCTGTGTTACAGCATCTAATGGTGTTTGCAAATTGTGTTCCATGGATACGTGGTTACGTGGCTGCTTGACAAATGGAACTAACCATACAGAAAGGAGATGAGCATCCTGTAGCAGGTGAAACGAGGATTAGCACCCGTTAATTGTTACACGGAACTGGGCTTGGCACAGAATGCACAAGTAGCACTCATAGACAAACAATGAACAATGGCTAGAGGTACTCTCCCTCAGTGTGGTATGACACAGCACATTTCAACCAATCAGGTCTTCTTCAGGCTTTATACAGTGACTGTTTGTTGACTGTCCATCTTTTTGGAATGCAGCTTGCACCTTCAGAAAGCACACAGTTTCAACTCCTTGGGCAATTTACATCCAAAGGGCCTTACCCAACATACAACTCAGAGACTATATGACTGTGACAAGCCAGATGTTGTACAGTTAAGGCATCCAGATTGAACGGCTGTCTTGTATGCAAGTGATGAATAGGGTCCGAATTGCTGTATGACATCGCCACAGTACCATGGCATACGAGGCATGTACTTTTACCACACGGCCAACTCATTGAAAAAAGGGAGGCATTAGTCACCGACCCCGCTTCACCAGCCTGGCTCAGCAGAATGACCTCATGGGAGTCCCCATTTGATTTTACACAGGGACTGTGTCTGAATCAGAGCCCTGTTCCCTGTCCACTGTCCCCTGTCCACTCAGACCCCTGTCTACTATGTGCCCTGTCCCCTCACATTGCAAGCAGTGTGCGAAAGAAATCCGCGCAAAACTCTTTTCAAACTAGTGAGGAAGTAGTTTGTAATATCTTTTTTTAATTTTTTAATTTTCATTGAAAATATCAATCAGTTAACATATGACAATTGTTACAAAGTGTAGACTATGAATAAAGATAGAATTAACAAAAATAAAAAAGAGTATTTCGTAATATGACCCACTCTTGTACCATAGATATGCATATACACTCTACGTCTTTTACGTTTTTACATCCGAGTTACTTACTGAAATTGTTGGATGAGTGCACAGTTCTGCAAATGAGTGTGCTCCGAATCCCCTCAACAAAACCCCGGAAATAAGGGGTTCATCCTGCTATTTTAAGTGCCCCCATTTGTGAAAAAAAAGTCGCCCACTCAAAAGCTTTTTGACGAAGTGGACTCAAATATGTGTACTCAAAAGGGTGTAGGGCTCTGATTCGGACAAAGGTGCACTATGCAGGATTTGGGATTAGCCTGGCTGTGGTTTTGTGTTACAGGTCCCACAGAAAACACACCAATTCCACATCACTTTTCATACCCTTGCTAAACTTCAGCTGAAAAGCAAATACTAGGTTGACTCTGTTTCTTGAACGTGGCGTCAGCTTGTTGTTTGGCTTCACTGTACTTACGCTTCTTCACCTCCGCTATTGCAGTAGCTAGTCACCTACAAACGCTCTACTGAGACCTGATCCCACCCCACAGGCTCTGTAGCCACACCCACCCCTCACCACACAGAAAAGAGCTTCATGCCCAGAAACATGTCCTGAACACATCTTAGAAAAACAAATATAGAGGAGCACAGATTCTGCAAATGTGCGAGATAGACAGAGATTGGCATTGCATCATAGATATGACTGAGCATGGTTATTAGGTGTGGTTGAAAAACCACACCTATTGTTATCGCTCAGACTGACCGTTATTATTCTTCCGCCGATTTTTGAGAACCTATCTCCTCCTACACCGTTCACACCATCGACACCATTCATACCTCATATTATACCTTTATACGCCCTCCAGGTTGCTATTACTTTTTACCTTTATACCATATACACTTTTTGAGATATTTGACATTTTACCGCCAAAAAAATGAATGGGGGTCAATGGGCACGTGCAGTAGGCTAGCTCGTGGTGAGAATGCTCAGTGTGAGCACTGAGCTGATTTTTGAATCCCTTAACGTTCTGTCAACAACTTTGGAAAAATGCTGACGAGAAATTCCATAGCTAACAACGTAGCCTACTTCCGTCTGCAACTGAAATGATCATATTCACTTTAGCTTTCAAAAATAATAATCATTGCCATACAACAAATGCTGCATCAAGCGCAATGCGCTCTTTCGCCACAAACACGCAGGCTATTAGCCCTATCTACGGTGCTAGCCTAGTCGTCAATGTCCCAATTATAGTAGCCTATTCATATTTCTCTGAAATTGTAAACAACTTTAAACCCTCAAAATTCCAATGCAGGTTTGCTGCAGAGTCGCCGCTTGTGCACACATCAACCTCTCAAGTTGCACTGTACGATAAAATAGCCCAAACCCATTTACGACCATCTTGCCACAGTCTCACAATAACATGCATAAAATGTACCGTTTCTACACACCACAAAAACGTTGTTCCAATATAGGCTAGCCTATAGGCTATTATTAAAAATTTTAAACTGTTACAAATAAACATTTGGTGCATTTTCCTTTGCGTAGGCTACGCCTACCCAATGTAGCCTAGCTACTTTCGGTATAACGTTAACATTTTTTTGTACAAATCTCTGATAAACAGATTAAGGAACCAAATATCCTACTTCGTATCGATTATACAACTGGTTTCTGTTGAATGTTGAAGAGATTCTTTTTCCATTTTGCCACTGCCCAGCAACGTTGATGTTTCCACAGCGCTATCGCAGCTGTAATAGCCTACGTTGCTGTTATGTAAAAACACGCGTGACGTTACTTTTTGAGGTATATAAATACATTGGGCTACGTATTTTATCCAAATTATGCACATACCTGTTCCGTTGTATTATGAATGTAATGTATCTGTATGTGATCATTCTGACATCGTAGCTATCAGCAAGTGTTTTGCTGTGGGTCAGAAATAGTCAAGTGAGTAGGCCCAGCTAGGCTACTGTGGTTAAGTTAATTACCAGGAAAAACAAACCTTTCACTCTGCATGAAAATGCCAAGGTGCCAGTAGACTGTTGTTAGCAAAATGCAATCGACTATGACATAGACAGCAAATAAACTATCCGCTACACATGATTGGGTTATAATCTCAGGTTTATGCGAGTCAACAACGTTAAACTAAGTTACTATTTGCCAAACAATGGCCTATGTTTAATTATTGCTTTAGATAGCTGCATGCTAGGTAGGTTGAATAGAACGCTGAATTCAGCACAGGATATGTGGCTTGGACTTCACAAAATGGTGAGATCTGTAATCGGAATCAGAGTTTGTTTAATATAGTGGAGAAATCAGTAGATGAGCATTTGGTTAAAACGTAGGGAAAAATTGTATGAACCCATATTTTTCTACAAACACAACTACGACTGTCTCCGAATAGTCAGAATCAGCACACACTACTATTTGAGTATGCCAGTTGAGTATACTTTTTTTGAAAAGCTGTTAAATTAGGCTAGCCTTACCTGCGCGGCCAAATTGAGTGTTCTGAATATCCCCAGATGATATAGCCATAGAGTGTAAAGGCAACTGATATAGCCTAGGCTACTTATGTCCAGGTTTACAGTCAAGCCGGAAAGTCTCCCCACCCCTTTCACCTTCTCCACGTTTTATTACGTTACAGACATATTCCAAAATTGATTAAATTCCTTTTTTCCCTCAAAATTCTACACACAACACCCCATAATGGCAATGTGAAAAAAGTTTTTTGCAAATTTATTAAAAATAAAAAAATAAAATTTCTCATTTACATAAGTATTCATACCCTTTGCTTTAACGTATTTTTAAAGTATCATATTTCATATTTGGTCGCATATCCTTTACATGCTGTTACTTCCTGAAGTCTGTGACCATCAACATAAAAAAAACTGTCAATATCTTATTTTCAGGTACTGTTACAAGCGATACTATAACCTCTCTGCATTTGAATGGATCTCTATGGAAATTGGGGGGTGAGACTAGATTCAGCTGTAAATTACACTGGTACAGTATGGAACACATGGCTGGCTAAATGGCTGTAAGTTATCAAGGGTCTGAGCTATCAAACGAGCCCCAAACCATCACTCTGTTGCCAGATATGGAGTAGATGTGGATGGATCACTGCAAGGGTTATTTCTCCGGACTCATTTTCCTATAGAACTCTATGGGGAAAAAAGTCAGGAGAAACAACCCTTAAAGTGATCCATCCACATCTACTCCATATCTGGCAACAGAGTGATGGTTTGGGGCTCGTTTGATAGCTCAGACCCTTGATAACTTACAGCCATTTAGCCAGCCATGTGTTCCATACTGTACCAGTGTAATTTACAGCTGAATCTAGTCTCACCCCCCAATTTCCATAGAGATCCATTCAAATGCAGAGAGGTTATAGTATCGCTTGTAACAGTACCTGAAAATAAGATATCGACAGTTTTTTTGATGTTGATGGTCACAGACTTCAGGAAGTAACAGCATGTAAAGGATATGCGACCAAATATGAAATATGATACTTTAAAAATATGTTAAAGCAAAGGGTATGAATACTTATGTAAATGAGAAATTTTAGTACTTTATTTTTAATAAATTTGCTAAAATCTCAAAAAAACTTTTTTCACATTGTCATTATGGGGTGTTGTGTGTAGATGTTTGAGGCAAAAAATGAACTCAATCTATTGTAGTATAAGTCTGTAACGTAATAAAACGTGGAGAAGGTGAAAGGGTGGGGAGACTTTCCGGCTTGACTGTATATAGAGGATATTTCGCATACTGCATGTCACTGCAGTATAGACTACAGTAAGCAGTATGCTAGTACACAGGATGCAGTAAATTGGGCATTCAAAATGCCTTCCTCTACAACACTATTATGACCCAACAATACTATGCCAGATTATTTGACATTACCTTTTTGTGCTTTTATCACAATACATTACTTCTTTGTATCACTTCCAGGTTCTTTAGACTACTTACCACAAAATAGGTTACATCACCATATTTTAACACTTTCACTAGATCCCTTTATACCGCATTAACAGTTCATACCATTTCCACCTTTTATTTTCCACCTCACACTATACCATATTACCATCTTTCTATGCCATTTCCAGCCATTGATATTTGTGAAGCAACCACACCTACAATTTCTTTAGCAATTGTTAATCTAGTTTTATAATATTTTCAAGGTACAAATCCTGCATAGTGCACCTTTAAGCTGTGTGAAATGACCTCTGATTGGCAGAATTTGGCATGCACCCTTGGGAAAGGGGGTGGGTTCAGGTTAGGCTAGATGGCGGGTTTAAAGAAGCCTCCACCTCTGTACGAAGGGAACACAAGCTCAAAGCTAGTCAAGCATAATTCCTTGTGACATACGTATAGTGCATTGCAATTCACAAAGGAAAGGAAAGAACTTTGTATTTTTTCTCCAACCACCATTGTGAGAAGTGGGTCAGGTTTCCCAGAGCAATGCATGAAGGAGTTTGAATGAAAAATATAAGCAAAAAAAAGGCTCAAGGCACATTGTCTTTCCTGAGGCAGTGGGTCACTGAAACTGCTACGGTAAACAATCTGCTTTGAGGAACGCTGGAGTCTAGTTTAATTACGCCGCCAATGGGAACTTTCTCCTGTGAGATCTCAAGAGGAGTGAGCCACCATCCAAAAAAAGAGGAAAAACACCCTGAATTATTTATTTGCTTCCCAGACACATTTTATTCAAGGCAGGGACAGGGCTTACATCTCTCCCATTTATATTTACACAGCTAGCTATTTACTGAATCGATGGAGGTTACGTATCGCGCTCAGCAAGAACCTTTTGCCCACTGTTGTAAATATCACTTGCTAAAGCAGGATGTTTATAGATGAAATTTAGAGTGTACAAATGTATGCCAGCAATGCCCCCACCTGGGATTTGAACTGGCAGCCCTCCTTTTACGAGCTCATTCCCTAAACCACTGCTTCGATAATGTGCAGAAGCATTTTTCAAAGTCATCCTCATCATGAAACACTAATGAGAACTTCAAACTGCCTTTCCTGTGCATTTCCCCCCCTCTGAGACAGCCTGGAAGTCACAAGGACAGGAAGTTAGACTCATATTGCCATCTCAGCAATACACCTGGCTGTCCAGAGATGCCCACCTGGGTATTAAAAAACTCACACAAGCAGCCATCAAAAACTAAGCATTCCCAGAAGAAAAACTAGAGTCTGCATAGCTGGAGTATATGATTATGGTGGTTTAATGAAGGGAATGATTTTAATTGCATTATTCATGACATAATTTGCATTGTCTTTCTCCTCACATATCCTGGTGTTGATACAGTGGGTTGCAAGTTTCCTGTTGACGCCTTAATCAAAGAAGGGGAGGTGCGGTCTCTGTGCACTCTTGCTGTTTGGGAATGTGATCCTGCCAGTTGCATGTGTACCCCTGCTGTCTTTATTCGGAGGCTCTTCCCTATATAAAGTTCCAATAGTGTCCTTTCAAGGTGGTTACATTTGGTAGACTCTGTGTCTCTTTCTTCACTTTCTTTCCATGCCCTCTCTCTTCACTTTTCCAATACCAACCACCCCCTACTCCACCCCTGCTGTCTCACGCCCCCATGCTCTCTCTCTTTCATCTGTCTGTATCCTCTGTCTTCACCCTTCATCCACCCCCATTAGCCGCTACTCCCGTCTCCGAGGTTAGACCTTCAAGAGAGGCACCGGAATTTCAATTGCCAGAGGAGATTCAAGCTCGGCCTCTTGGGTAAACTCATAAATGTAATTAGGTGTCCTTTCAGTGCTGTTCCTTTCAATTGATGGAAAGAGTAAGTCCTCTTTCTCCTCCACTCTCTCTCTCTATGTTCCTCTACCCTCCTCTCTGTTTGGCACTGACATTCCGCAGCTCGGAGTGTGACATGAGGGTCATCTCCTGGGACTGGACTCCAGACTGTGAGACAGCACGTGTTGGCGTGCCCCACCTGCCCACCTGCTGCTCCCGTAAACAACTGCATGCCACCACAAAAAAAGGAAGGCAGCAGGCTAGCAGAGAAAAGGAAATTAAAACGCAAGCGCTCAAGAAACCGGAATGAAGACTTTTCTCATGAGAAATCAATGAGCAGGCAGAGAAAAACAAACTATGGGCACGTGTTTAGCCTGCAGTTCACTGTGATGTATTAACGCTCCATGATGAGCACATTCTCCCTCAATTAACATAAAGCAGTGTGATTTGTGTCCAAATCCGATCAGTATTACTGTGACTGCAACACAATCGGAAGAGGGAGGCTCTGTGCTTCTCTGGCTCATGTTTGCCTGAATTGTTTTCATCTAAACTGTTCTGCCCAAGAGTACAGCAAATACTTGGTTACAGTTTCAGACTTGTGCTCACATAAAGGATGTTTGGGTAAAATGCACCACACTCACAAAATCATTATTCTATCACTATTTGTGATTGTTGTAGTTTTCATTTTGTGGGTTTCGGTTTTGCGTTGGCTGTTTTTACCGCAAGCTTTGCCAACTTCTACTCGGCCCTTTCGTCCTCTGGTACCTGCAGCTATTCTTTATTATTATGGCCTTTGCTTGTGTACTACGCTGATTATTTTTCTATAACAGCTGAGTTAAAGAAAAACTGAAGGCTCTGTATAAGCAGTACATTATCTTATGACTTATACTGTGTTTATGCTCATACATTGCATAAATGGGTGGCCATGAGTTATGTAAGTAAATTCTTTATATACTGGCAGATACTGTATATTTTAAATGATGTCATATGATTTAAAATGTCACAAGCATACACCGTATAGCGTATACCTGTACGTTATATCTGATATTTTGAACTTCATATTTAACCCATAAAACAGGTGTGAAATTATTTTATTTTTTATTTTTATTTTTTTAAAGTATCCAATATTTTTTTTTTTTTCACCCAATTTTGCTGTGTAGTTATTCCTGTGCAGCACTACACTGAAAACCAGTGCAGGACAAGTCACCTGACAACCCCTTTACATCGTGTACATGTATACTTTTTCTAGGGTGAGGAGAATTGATTATGGTGAGAGCCGGAGAATTGCTGAAGATTATTGGCAGTTTTGGCCTATTGGCCTCATCTCTTGCTCCAGTAGTTTGAACCAAATCACCGAGCTGTGGCAGCTAATGTAAGCACATTAACGTACGAACGTAACGTATGTCCTTTCTCCAGTAAACAAATGCTGCCACGGATCTGAAAGGGGTTACCATTCCTGAAAAGCTTCCCTCTGTTGTCATATAAAAGAGGCATATTATATTGAGAATGCCAGACAAAGGCTGTGTCACATGACAGGACCGGAACAACCGTGCGTTGCGTTTGTCACAAATTGCTTTTCAGCTGGCTCGTCTGTGTATTTTTGGAAAAGCTTGCTGTTCCAGATCCAGCCCCAAAATTAATATTTTCAGAATTTTTCCCCCTAATTTTTATTCTCCCAATTTTGTAATGCCCAGTCACATTTCTGGTTCCATCCCATGTAATTTTGGGAGGGCCTAGGACAGGGATGGGCAACTCCAGGCCTCGCGGGCCAGTGTGTATGCAGGTTTTCGCTGCCACCAGTTACCCTGGCTCAACACCGAATCACTCATAAAATAGACCACAGTAAAACGCATGCTTACAGGCACACGAACATTCTTCAGCTGCTGTTCATCTAGCAGAATGTAGCTAAAATATCAGATTGTGTAAATGCGAGGCCTGGGGTTGCCCATCTCTGGCCTAGGCACTCTCCTTCTGAGTGCAACTGCTAAATGGCACCAGCTGATCTGCACAGCCATGATGTCACAGGTGTACACTTCATGACACAGGCAAATTGGAGGTGCCTGTTCGACCAGAGGAGTCACCCATATGCAGTGAAACTGGAATAACCCTGCCAATTGAAGCCCTCCATCCTACAGCCAATAAGGCACCGCCCCATTGGGCTGCTGGCTACAGCTTGCACCAGCAAGGTCAGGGCTCGATTTCAGACCATGGGGTACATCACTGCACTGAAAAATTAGTGCTTTAACAGGACGAGATGCCAACAGCCCTGCAGTGCATTACTATTGATGGAGTTTCAGCAACTTTTCGCATGGCCTTTATTATTTTTGCAAAGTACCATGCATGGTGAAGTCCTTTGGCAAATTTGCACATTCACTCTGCAGTAGCCTATCATTTAAACAAAAATCTCAACTCCTTTGCTATGATACTGATTTTACATACAGCGCCTTAGGTAAGCATTATTCCCAAGTGTGAACTGTTACTGAAATGTGGATAAAACTGTGGTTCCAAGCTATGATTAATCATTGTTAAAGACACTTTTTGTTTGTGGTATTTTAGAAAGTAAACATCTCTCTGTTTGGCCCTCCTGGGCTTGTAGCCAAAATACTGTTGTTCTGTATTTGGGGTCAGCCAACATGCTTTCAGCCTATCTCTGTTCGCTGTGGAAACATTGCTGACTCACAACTTAATGCGGGTCAACTTTCCAGAACTTCTCTGCAACCTCGACTACTCTGAATTATGTAGCAATCCAATTTTTTTTATGTGTCACCTTCACTTGTAGAAAACTCAGGGGTACATTTCAGAAACCGTCAAGTACTGACTTTATAGTGGTTGTTGGAAATGTGGCATTGGAGGTGCACAAAGTGCACTTGGGGTCAGCAGAGTGATTATGCCACTTTGGGCAGAAGGGGGTTATGGGATGTCTGGGTTGGGGGAAACTGTTGTTGTTTGGTTGTTGTTTTGCTGGAGAGCATACATTTATTTGTGTTCACTTGTCAGTTTTTCCTCCAGCATCAATATCCTGACACGACAAGAATATTCATGTTGTCCCTGGCGGTCTGTCTGGACTGTCAGGACTCAGGTGTGCCTG
This sequence comes from Synaphobranchus kaupii, assembly GCA_029718625.1. Lineage (NCBI taxonomy): Eukaryota > Metazoa > Chordata > Actinopteri > Anguilliformes > Synaphobranchidae > Synaphobranchus > Synaphobranchus kaupii. Next base: position 2,843,231 of record CM056385.1, read on the forward strand.
CTTATCATATCTTACGTCTCTAGTTGGAGTGTTGGGTAGTGGGTAAATATTTTTTGCTATTGTTTTGTTTATTTAAAAAATGACACATTTTGGGCTATCAGAATAAATGCGACTTATAAAAAAAAAGGTCTGGTGTACATATTCATAGTAAATAACATTAACAACAAAGGCATACTGAACTTTATTAGAACATAATATCGTATAGTGACCTAACAAAATCACGACATCCAGAACCAAACGTTTGAAAAGTTAAAAAGCTCCATTCATGTTATTTTAAACTTTTTCCAAACAAAGGTTTGGAGGAAGATCCGGTTGTAGCTTATGAGGAACTTCCTTGTTTCGTTCTTGCCCCAGTAAGGGTCGCACCACAGAACTGTATAAGAACTCCCACCCACTTCCTGAGGTGTGCGTTAGTAAACAAACCGAGGACGTTAGCAAATAAGTTAGCAACAGTTGCTAGTTTTCTCAGAAAATAGTTCTTCAAATCAAATCAATCAATATTTGTTTCAAACGTTCGGTTCTGATTGTCGTGATTTTACAAACATCGGTATTCTAGCAGGTAATTTCACTCAACTATTGAATACTTCGTCAAAAAAGGACGTTTACTTCTGTTTTTAACAACAGAAGTTGAATAATTTTAGTACAATCATTAAATCTGTGAAGTTGTGTAATCTTCAAATTTGGGCAAAATATTACTTCCATGTGAGACCAGTGGTAACACACTGGCCTTTGTTTGAATCTGGAGCTGCGCCAAATAGGTAAATTACAAACTGGCAGGCCTAACAGCCATTACCTACATCAACATTAAGACTTTCAATTGATGACTTTAATTGAATGTAACAGATTGGCATTCAAAATTAAAATAGAATAAGAAGACCATGTTGTATTCTCTAACCACGCTGGGCTTGACCTCATGAACTGTTTTCTGTTTAGGGGAAAGACACCATGACCACTTTAAGATTTATATCATAGATAAGCCAGCACCTCAGCGTGACTTAATTGCCTTTGTGCCTGTGGAGTGGAGGGGGCAGAGAGAAAGGCAGATCCTAGGTCAGGTCAGCAGAGCAGGCCTCTTGATAACCAAGTACTATTGAATGGACTATGAGCAAGTTTTCCATATCACATTATACATTCTCTATCTAATCTAAAAGCTATATACCCGACAGTGTTGTATGCGCGTACACCATTTTTATATAGTAGTGGGTTAAGCAGCCACAGCATTCTAGCCTGTAGTGGGTGTTGGATAAAGGTGTCAACAGTTAACCTAATTGAAATTAGAGTCATCAGCCAGACAGTGGTCACTGCAGGGGCTTGGTTTAGGGTACTGGACTAAACGTTTTTTATAAGGTTCCAATTTTGAATCTGAAATGGAACACTGCAACAGCTGTTGAACTCTAAACTGAGCTACTTAACCTGAATAGGAAACATATCTAGCTACTTACAATATATAAAATTAATTCAGGCCTCAAAAGGTGGCTTGAATAATGGAGTTGTGCCTGCCAAGTCAGTTGTATTAATTTACACTGCAGCAAAATTCTGCCTCACCCCTTTAGTCCACAGCTGTCTCTTCATTAAAGCGAAACCTTGCTGTGCCTCACAGAAACTCTCTTGGACCATCTCCCTGTACGTTCTGCTGACTGAGACGATGGTACTTTAATTCAGGGCAGGAGAACGGGGTTGGGGGTTGAGCTGTGTAAGCGAGGCTGCCAAAATCCGTGGCCTGATTGAAATCGCTCCCACCCAGCCGATCTCGGATCAGCATGTTTCCTCTTTTTATTATTGAAATGCCACAGTAAGAAAAAAATTAATAAATCAATAACGGCACTACAGCTCAAGCTCAATTGTTGCCCCCGTCTGGGTTACAACAATCCCACGCTGTAGCATACGCAACGGCGGCGCGGGGGAGTGCCACGTAAAAACACGGGGGGAAAAAGGCTACAATTTAATTTAATTAAGGTTCTGTTCCGGTTCAGTTTTTCTTCAGCCAGGCTTACACTCCATTAAAACTGATGGATGTATACAGGTTTCTGACAGTTTGTTGTGGAGAGATATACCCTTGATGCCAGCCTGTGTGTGACGAACACAACGGCAAGAAAGAGGGCCCTAGAGCAGAGGCTCCATGTCACCTTGCACACTCCGCTGTGGGTACGGGTCAATGTTCAGTGCCTAAAAACCGTTTTCCCCTACAGCAGCTTGTTTTACTGTCCTGCTTTCTGTCCAATTGAAAATCTGCATGCTTTTTATTTATTCCCTTGGTGTACATGCCATTACTTAGGATATGAGTAGGTAAAATACATTCAAAACAGCATGACATTTTATGATTACTAAACTTGCTTTAATGTGATTTTAAAAAGCCAGCGCTGTTGGGTCTAAATGCAAAACTGGGGAGGAGAGTACGGATTAACAGTATATGCATATGAATTACCTTGTGTGGTTTATCAAGGCTGGCAACAATTGCAGAAGAGATAATTGTGCTTGTTTTTATCCTTTGGGGAAAGCTGGTCTTAACTTTGGATCAGTCATGAGAGTACTGACATGGCTGCTGTAATTGTTGTCAGAAGATATTGTTGGCATCTGAGATTACAAATGTGAATGGGGAATACCCTGCTTCCAGAATGAGGCACATTTTTCACAAGACTCATATTAGATTGCAACAGTCTTAGTACTACTGTCTCTCTTATTAAGTATAACTTAGTTATACATGGTGTACATTTGTACAGCTTTTGCAAGGAAGTTTTTTCTCACACAGGCTTCCTAGTGCATGTAACGTCTTACCAGGACTTGTGGTAGAAGCATAGACCTTTAGGGTATTTAAGGCCAGGCTTGGCAACACGGCTGTTGATGCAGTCTAAATTGCACTAAAAACAATGATGGGATAAATGTGCTTTTATCCTTATTAAACTTGCTCAAGTTCTTACATTTACTGAAGCACTTCAGGTCAAGAACCTGTACAACAGTACTGCCCTGCTCAGGAGCTGCATAGCAAATCCCCTTTTTCCTCAGCTGCTATATGCCACACTGCTCTTAATTACTCAGGTGCCACGGAAGGTAGTGCTCTGATCTGCTGATTGAATTTCTTACAAATGCTGTCAGTAACCGATCCCTGGTAATGTTTCTGTCAGTAACCGATCCCTGGTAATGTTGCTGTCAGTAACCGATCCCTGGTAATGTTTCTGTCAGTACCCGATCCCTGGTAATGTTTCTGTCAGTAACCGATCCCTGGTAATGTTGCTGTCAGTAACCGATCCCTGGTAATGTTGCTGTCAGTAACCGATCCCTGGTAATGTTTCTGTCAGTAACCGATCCCTGGTAATGTTTCTGTCAGTAACCGATCCCTGGTAATGTTTCTGTCAGTACCCGATCCCTGGTAATGTTTCTGTCAGTAACCGATCCCTGGTAATGTTTCTGTCAGTAACCGATCCCTGGTAATGTTTCTGTCAGTAACCGATCCCTGGTAATGTTGCTGTCAGTAACCGATCCCTGGTAATGTTGCTGTCAGTAACCGATCCCTGGTAATGTTGCTGTCAGTAACCGATCCCTGGTAATGTTGCTGTCAGTAACCGATCCCTGGTAATGTTGCTGTCAGTAACCGATCCCTGGTAAAGTTGCTGTCAGTAACCAATCCCTGGTAATGTTTCATTTGCGCATGCTGACTAGTCACACAAACATGGGCAGCAGCATTAATGGGGCTCAATGTTTTCAGCTACTATGTGTTCGTAAGAACACTGTTTTTAACTAATCATGGTGTTTTTTGGTCACGCAGAGGAGCAATTGTCTGTTGGTTCTTGCAAGACAGTGACAGAGTACATAATTTGTCATGCGGAACTGCAATTCCATTATGAGATTCTTGAAGACTCACTCCCCCATCACTCATTGTATGGCAGTAATTCAGTGCTTAAAATATGGCTGATTTCATTGAAAACACCTACTACATGATAATAGAGCTTAATTTGCTGGGGGGCGGTGTTCATTTAGAAAAATGTAACTAACAGGGGAGATAAATAGAGAAAATGAAAGGGAAATTGAGGAACAGTGGCTTAATCCTGCTACTTTTTAATCAGCTCTGCGAGGTTTTGCCAGTCACATGTGGCTCTTGATGATCCTTCAGTGGGAGTGACAGTGATGAACCTGATTAATCCCTTTGTCAGAAAACTCCACACAAATGGCCTTGTCTGCCCCTGCACTACTGTACAAACCTCTGGTGCAGTTGGTCTGTCCAGCTTGGCATCCTGGCTTCAGCATGGACCATTACACCCCTTCACGCAGATGACAAATTTGGTGAATTCTCACCTATTTAGGAGGTGTTCTATTTAGGGCTGCAACTAACGACTATTTTGATAGTCGATTAATCTATCGATTATTGAAACGAATAATCGACTATTCGGATTATGAATCGCACAATTACTCAATGGCTCTTATTTAGCTATCAGCTTTTAAATTTAGCTTGAGGTTGTTTTAGGCATGTGCTAACTAACAATGAAGACAATAAAGATGAATACTTCATTCAAAAATACTTTTAATGAACTTTGCTGCTGATACAAAAGATAAATAAAAATTCCAATATCAATTTCTTCTGTCAAAATTTAAAACCAAGGACAGGCAAAGTAGCAGAAATAAAATATAACAAAACTACAGCGGTTTTCCCTTAATCAAAGCATATTTCTGGCATCAATACAACATACATTTTAAATTTATAGTGCGGCTGCAGTACAAAAAACTTATTACTGGACTATCATATTAGGCCAGCAGTAGTGGTGTAATGGACCGTAGTTGATTCCCCCCCACGGTTCAGCACGCATGTGAACCGCGGATTAATTTTTGACGTTTTTAACCATCATAGTGTGAAATGCAGTTTTACTGCCGCTGTTACTTTTTAAAGTCATAATTCCCTAAATCTCGATGAAGAGTTGCAGTTATTTAAAAAAAGCAGTTGTATGTTCACGTGAACGGGGCATATTGAAAAAGCGAAGAAGAAAAAAGAAAAAAAGCGCAGTGACAGTCATGGCTAGCGGAGGAGCGGAAGAACTTGAGGCCTCCCGCATCATTTAAGTCGTATGTATGGGAGCATTTTGGCTTCCCTGTAACATATAATGATGACGGAAGAAGGGTGGTGGACAAAACCGTTATGGTATGTAGGCATTGTGCCACGTTACTCCATTAAAAAAATCTACATTCAAGCCATATTTTTTGTTCTTTTCTTGATTCTAGAATCCTGTGTAGATATTGAAATGCACATTGAAATGCGTTCTAAATAAATGTTGCCCCTCTATATGTCCAGTTTCACGATAAATGGAGATTTATGAGTTATTAGGGCTGTCTCTTTTTCCAAAAGTCAAGTTCGAACGAGATCAGACAAACCCATGAATCCTTCCAATCAATTTGAATGCAACGCACATTGGGTACGCACGCATAGACAGTAGAATTTATTGCCATTTAGAAAGTATAAAATTCTCCGGTGTTCTCTAAACTTGTGCACTCGACAGCAACACATTCTCCGTAAATGTCGCCACGATGACAATGATGCAACGTTTAAGATTGTAAAGTTAAGGGCTCATTTGGAATGTGAACTGGATCATTGTGAATAATAGGTTATTATTTGCTACTGTATGTTCAACACCATTAACAATTCATTGATCAAGAGAAAATGTGTTTCAAAATAGAATACGTTACAGCTCATAACGTGAAGTAACATGGCTTTTAACATTAACATTACCGACTGTAGCTAGCCAGCTAACAAGCTAACTAGCTTATCCAGAACGTGCCTCCTCTTCAGATGCTCCAGCAAAACTGATGCGCTCCCATGCCAGGCAAGGTCAGCTTTGCAGTTGCAGTTCACAGCCTTTTTGGCCGCGTTAAGAGTGAAATGCGCATATGCACCTCTCAACAAAGATGAGAAGGAAGCAAGATGTCTCACTCCTTATCTATTTCCATCATCAGCTCCGGAAAAAACGATGTGTTTAATTCAGCTCCACAGTGTGAAAAACACACGCGATGACATCACCAACGAATCGACAATCAAATTAGTTGGCAACTAATTTGGTCATCGATTTTCGTCGACTACGTCGATTATTTGTTGCACCCCTGGTTCTATTTGAAGCTTTATAAAAGCTTTACAGTGAGCACCATAATTCACTGGACAGTGACACATTTGTTGTTATTTTGGTTCTGTACTCTAGCACTTTGAGTTTGAAAGGATACAATGATGATGAGGTTGAAGTGCAGACTGTCAGCTTTAATTTCAGGGTATTTTCATCCATATCGGATGAACCGTTTAGAAATTATAAAACCTTTTGTATGTAGTCCCCCCCATTTTCGGGCATCAAAAAATATTGGAGAGTTTAACATAATGTAGAATAAAGTAATACATTTTAATATTTGGTCGCATATCCTTTGCATGCCATGACATCCTGATGTCTCTGACCCAACAATATCAAAAGTCTCTTGATATCTTATTTTTTGGTACTCATACAAGTGATACTATAACCTCTCTGCATTTGAATGGATCTCTATGGGAATTGGGGGTGGGACTAGATTTAGCTGTAAATTACACTGGAACAGTATGGAACACATGGTTGGCTAAATGGCTCATCAATGGTCTGACGTATCAAACAAGCCTTAAAAACTCTGCAGCCCATGACTTCCTTTGTCCATAGAGTTCAATAGGAAAATTTGTCAGGAGAAACAACCCTTCAAGTGATCCATCCATATCTGCTGCTGCATATCTGGCAGCAGAGTTATGGTTTGAGGCATGTTTGATACCTCAGACCCTTCCTGACTTACAGCCATTTCGCCTACCATGTATGTGTACAAAAGGGTTTATAATTTCTAAACGGTTCATCCGATATGGATGAAAATACCCTCAAATTAAAGCTGACAGTCTCATTGTCATTGTGCTTGAGTACAGAACCAAAATAACAAAAAATGTGTCACTGTACGATGAATTATGGTGCTCACTGTAACTCCAGGTGTGAGCATCACAGAAACTTAGAAATGGCTTAAATTAAGCAAGACATTCACAATACTAATATTACGTTCATTTATTTTCATAATTTAGGTCAATATAAAGTGCCACAAATGGCACTTTAAATATTTTGGATGTAAAGTTATTTAGTTTGCAATGAAATACTGAACTATTACGGATATTGTTGGCTTTATCTTGTTGCTATGGTGGAATACAAATTTTTGGTGGTGAAAAAATATTTTTATGAACTCACAGATAGAAACTATTGTTTTTTGTAGTTTTTTGTAAAAACTTTTCAAAACACTGTCAAAGTAATGTAGAATAATTATTTAATGGTCATCACATAATATAACAGGATTTATATATATTATATTATTTATATTTATATATATTTTTCCCATTCATTAAATGTTTTTTCACTGGTAACATTGCTTCCAGTCTTTTCACCATTTTCTTACAAGATATTTTTTTTTACAGTGTAACCATTTCAAACACCATTTCAAAGTATTTGGGATGTTAGTAAATCGACCCCGGAGTTTGACGTTTCCACTCCTAGTTTGGCTGTAGGGGCAATGACTGTCTCAGTTTAGCAATCTCATGACGCTGTCGCCATGGCCACTAGGGCCTCTGCGCAAAGGGGTTAATACAAACAATTCAAAGCTCTATCCATAGCCAGTGTTCTCCCTGCTAGGGAGGTAAGAGTGCTGAACCAAACTTTCACAATCAATATGGATGCCACCGGTGGCTGTGATCTGTAGGCAAACTTTTCTCGGCTGAGCCCCAAAACTAAGCTCTTGATTGGAAAGCCGTTAACTAACTCCTCTTCTGCAGGAACAATATATCATGTGTTGTGGAAATAGCCCAGGAATCTAGACGGAAGGAAGGACGTAAAACACAAGGCCAGCATAGGTTCAGAATCATTTATTCTTATGCTATACCAGCATCACAGGGCCCTGGAAACTCTGCCTGCAGAAGTCTGCCTGTTGGTCTGTGTGTTTCTCTCTTGTAGTCAGTGAGTGTTGACTTTAGTCAATCGTCTGTCCAAAGTTTGTGTAAACATGAGCATCAATACTTTAATCTTCTTGATTTAGCTAACAGTTGCAATCCTGCGTCTGGGGGTCGTTGTTTGTTTTTCCTCTCCTTGGGTCCAAGGCAATGGATTATTGGCTCTTTTTGATAAGTGATCCTTCTCTATCACTGACGCCTTCTGCTCTGCTGTGCAACATCAGCATGTATAAGCATATTATATGCACATAATCTTCAGCAAAACACTTCACCTTAAATTATGAACTTGCTACTACATTATGAGGAAAGACCTTCATATCTGAACATCAGTAATTAGATTAAAATTAATTACAATATTAGATGCTCTTTCAACCTGAAACTGAACTGTGAATGAGTGGTTGCAAGTTCATATTTTCTGCTTGATGCATTTAAATTTGGTATTGTGTTCAGGCTGGTTTTTAAAAAGTGTACATTTGAGTGATTAAGTAATGTAACTGCATATGCACCTGCAAAACTGTCTACACTAAGCAATTACAGTATCTCTGGTGTAATCAGAGGCTGTTGGCCCATGGTCAATGTCTAGTGTAGAGTCAGGCAGTGATGCATTCAGTTTCTTGATTACTGGTGCACTTTGTGATTGCTGTTATAGCACTTTTCCTTTTGGCTAGTTTGAACATTAAATTTACATTTAGTCATTTGGCAGACGCTCTTATCCAGAGCGACGTACATTAATGCATTTTCAAACTTGGAACAAGTGCGTTATAACAACCCTAAAAGGTAAATACGATTTCAAACACCAGGCGCAGTCAGTATGATTTTTTGTTTTTTTGGGGGGGGCACACGATATCGATCATTGGCGTGTACAACAGTAAGCCAATAAGTAACCTTAAGTATTAAACTAGCAGCTTGAACCACTTGAACACACTCCCTTGGGGCACTTGATTGGCTATTGTGTGTTTATTGTAGCTTACTGTCGCATACGAGGGCACTTTGTTTCAGCTTGAAGGCGGTTTGTGTGTCAGAATGCTATTATTCAAGCCTTATTATTTGCGCTGTAAACATGAGCTATAAATGTTAAATGAATACATTTTCATGCAATACTGTTGTGTTAACCTGGGACTATGTTGATGCGCTGATTTGACTGTTGTAACATGCTACAATTCTCCAGGGAGACTACACTATACGTAGGATAGATGGCACCACTCTGCAGCCCATGCGCTATCCCGGGCTCAATGTCCTCGCACGCCACTTCGCAATCGTGGCAACTGAGCAGCCCTTTCATGCAAGCACGGGGTCAGCGGCTGTAACATAGCATGAGTTTACACTGTCCAGTCTTTGTGGCTTTCAGCGCCTGTGCTTTGTGAGAGCTTCAAAAGCCGCTTTCAAGGGTAAGTACACTCTAGATCACCTTTTTTCTGCTGTAAACAGAATTTCAACAATTCTGAAATAATATTGCATATCATAAGAAACTGGTAGAAAAGTGTCTTTGTACTGCCCCTAACGGTTGAAATGTACTTTCTGCTCCCCACACTGCCCACGCCCAAATCGTGATGTCAGAGTACCTCTTTGGAGGTACCTCTACATCATATGTATAATTGTGGTCGCCCACAACGGCACCTGATTGGTTAGACCCACTAAGCTCCATATTTTTAGACCGGAACAACGTGGCGTCCTGTTCATAAACTTCATGAAGCAATCACTCTTATTCCACCTAAATAGTCCACTAAAATATGTTTCTGAAAATATTTGAGATGAGAAATAGGCCATGCAGTTGCTGAATCTTGATTCATATTTGATGTGCAACGTCTAGTTTGACAGTTTGATCGAGATATACAAAATCATTTATGCAAATGACAATGGACACAGATCCTCCGCCACCACCGCTCTCCTTCGCTCACCCCACAAAGTATTTTTAAAAATTACGTAGTAGGCGGAGACAGGCTGAGACAGTGGGTGTAGTTACTCTTTAATCAAGTCAGTTTTAGCAATGCATAGACCTCCTTTGATCAGGTGGATCTCCTCCAGCAGACTTAGCTCGTTTAACGAGCAGCATATTTCTGTGGGTTTTCAGTTATGGGTCTTATTCGTCTGGCTCGGTTAGGGCTGGCCTTATGGGACATACTGAGTGCACTGTATACCAAAGAATGCTATGCTGGGTGAATTATCTCTTCATTTAATGAGACAATGTTATGGCATTTCATTCTGTTTCTGAATACGAGATGAAAAAGCATGACCCTTACTCATTTTCCAAGCCCGCAGAACTAGCGTACTGACCAGTGGAGCTCCAAGGACAGATGTGAGGCTAGTGAACGAATCAACCAGTGTGCCAGAGGACACACACAATGCTGTACCCCTGAACAAAATGAAAACCAAATGTGTCTCACCGCTCGATCAACTGCTGTAATACCTCCTCTGTTGCGATAATTGCTGTGAGATTTATTTCAGTGGCGTGTTTCCCATCTTCCTGGAATGTGTTTCTGGACGCTTGGCTCAACCAATCAATAGAAATTAGGAGAACCTTCCTTTTTGGGAGCGACATTTTGCCTAAGAATTGTTGTATGGTTTTAGGTGTCCTGGAAAACCATGGTTTCCAGTGGTACTGGTGACCCATTTTAGTGGGTTTGGGACTGTGTGTGTGTGTGTGTGTGTGTGTGTGTGTGTGTGTGTGCGGGAGGCAGCTCAGCACATAAATATCAGGATGGATGTTTTGCTGCACTGTAGGGGAAGGCAGAGGGCTTGAAGTTGCATGATATGGGAGAAACAGAGCAGCTGCCAGTCATGGACATGCAGTCAGTCTGCCAGCAGGTGGTTCTCCACTCTGCAAGGGTCCAGATCGTGGCAAACATCTGGTCATTCCACTTTCGGTATCATCAAAATCTTCCTGGACAGGCCTAGTGCGGTTCCAACATTTTGGGAGTTGATTCCAGAATCACCTATGGACCCCATAAAGCTGGGCCTGATAACTCTAGCAGGATTGCTGATTTAGAAATTTCATCTTTTAGCTCATAATGGACAAGGTTAAGATATGGATAGTAGAAACCTGATATGCTAGATTAGCCCTTATACACCCCATTTTCATAAAAACCCAGCTTGTAGCTATTTTGGATTCAGATCCCTGTTTTTCCACTTATGAACAAAGGAATTTCCTGGGTTCTTTCCATTTATAGTGGGGAACAGCAAATATTTCCGGAATATTCACATACTAGTGTCACTAAGTATTCTGAACTCATTTGTGCCTTAAGGTGTTTCTGAATGAACTCGCCTTCACAGCATATAATTCAATTACTTCCAATTAGAGGTCTTCACGGGTCCACCCGAACCCGAATCCGAATACCCAAGACCCGAGTGGGCACGGGTCCAAAATTCTGACTTGTCTCACGGTTACGGGTCGGAACTGATATAATAGCCGCGGGTCTCGGGTAAGAAACTAATTTGCCCGTATGGACCCGTGAGGACCCAATCACCTTTTCTTTTCATATAAAATTCTGTAATATTATATTCTGTAATAATTTTCCATATAATATTCTGTAATATTGCAATATTAAAAACATGTAATAAAAACATATCGTCAGCTCTCGCCTCTTTGATGCATGTAACTAGCGCTGAGCAGCGCGTGCTTATTGTCTTTCAGACTGTTTCAACACACTTTTCCCTCATTGGATTTGTGTGTTCTCTTATCTTTCCCATGTTGATGTAATGAATAAGGGAATATGGCCTCTGTGTCCCCTCATATTTATACCCCAGTGAAACATAAAGTCATGGATTACTGCTTGAAAGTTCCTAAACACTCTGATCAACTTTAAAAAGTAAAATATAAATGGAAAAAATGCTTCAGTTACAGTTTGTTCATAAGAATTTCTAGGGGTGCCAATAATTGTGATTTTGTTAAAAAGAATTATTTCTTGATGAGGGATTTTTCTTTTCTCTGAATACATTTACTTCAAATAAAGGGTGGATTTTTCTCATTTTTTCAGTGTGAGATTAAGCTAATTCACCAAAAGGTGAATTTCTTATAACCCTTTTAACTCATCTTCACCAGGGGTGCCAATAATTGTGGAGGGCACTGTATATACAGTGCATCCGGAAAGTATTCACAGCGCTTCACTTTTTCCACATTTTGTTCTGTTACAGCCTTATTCCAAAATTGATTAAATTCATTTTTTCCCTCAAAATTCTACACACAACACCCCATAATGACAATGTGAAAAAAGTTTTTTTGAGATTTTTGCAAATTTATTAAAAATAAAAAACTAAAATTTCTCATTTACATAAATATTCATACCCTTTGCTTTAACGTATTTTTAAAGTATCATATTTCATATTTGGTCGCATATCCTTTACATGCTGTTACTTCCTGAAGTCTGTGACCATCAACATCAAAAAAACTGTCGATATCTTATTTTCAGGTACTGTTACAAGCGATACTATAACCTCTCTGCATTTGAATGGATCTCTATGGAAATTGGGGGGTGAGACTAGATTCAGCTGTAAATTACACTGGTACAGTATGGAACACATGGCTGGCTAAATGGCTGTAAGTTATCAAGGGTCTGAGCTATCAAACGAGCCCCAAACCATCACTCTGGTTGCCAGATATGGAGTAGATGTGGATGGATCACTTTAAGGGTTGTTTCTCCTGACTTTTTTCCCCATAGAGTTCTATAGGAAAATGAGTCCGGAGAAATAACCCTTGCAGTGATCCATCCACATCTACTCCATATCTGGCAACAGAGTGATGGTTTGGGGCTCGTTTGATAGCTCAGACCCTTGATAACTTACAGCCATTTAGCCAGCCATGTGTTCCATACTGTACCAGTGTAATTTACAGCTGAATCTAGTCTCACCCCCCAATTTCCATAGAGATCCATTCAAATGCAGAGAGGTTATAGTATCGCTTGTAACAGTACCTGAAAATAAGATAGTTTTTTTGATGTTGATGGTCACAGACTTCAGGAAGTAACAGCATGTAAAGGATATGCGACCAAATATGAAATATGATACTTTAAAAATACGTTAAAGCAAAGGGTATGAATACTTATGTCAATGAGAAATTTTAGTTTTTTATTTTTAATAAATTTGCCAAAATCTCAAAAAAACTTTTTTCACATTGTCATTATGGGGTGTTGTGTGTAGAATTTTGAGGGAAAAGATGAATTTAATCAATTTTGGAATAAGGCTGTAACAGAACAAAATGTGGAAAAAGTGAAGCGCTGTGAATACTTTCCGGATGCACTGTACGTGCTCCTTTTACTGTCTTTGTTCCCTGGCCTCTCTCTGTGTCCTTTTTCATCCCTCCCCTGTGTCTTCTAATCTTTTCCACAGAGCGCTCGCACGGATAGCAGTATCTCACACCCCATAGTGCCCACACGGCACTGGGCCCCCTATCCCTCCCTATTCCAGGAGCCCACAGAGCAGCCAGCCATCAGGACCGCTTGTTAGCAAGAGCTAATCATTCGGAGTGCAAAGGCTAGTAGACGGCGAATTGCTTTAAACCATTATCAAGGTAGCCATCGGCTCGGAGGGGGGAGAGAGGTCTCCTTTACTGTGATTGGGCACAACAAAAAAGCAGCTCCATGGATTGGCCAGAGAGCTGTAGGGTAACTGGGTGTACGGTGACATTGGCTGACCTCACCAGGTAGCTAGTATGTGGCTCAGGGATGGCTGGGATAGATTAGTTTAGCATCTGCTAAAAGTTTTTGCACCTGATAAAGTTCTTAGTAGAGTACAAGACATTGGGCCTCATTCATGAAACGTGAGCATTCATCAGCATTTTTGTATCTTAGATGTGTTCGTATGTACGAACAAACTTTACACCTGCTCAGGACCACACGTACCTCATATGTAAATTTAAAATGCCACTACATGTAGCTTCTGAATATCAATGCGAGCATGAATTTATTTTTATTTTCTGTTAAATTCACATGACAAAATATACCCTCTGAAATACTCTATGCAAACGTAGCTAATAAATTATGATTGTAAAAAGCAAGCACATGATGATGCCTATTAATGGCTATTAACTTCTTTAATTAGAGTCATAACTTAATGTATGCTCCCAGTAGGCTACTATTTTTCTGAATTGATTAAAGGGGCTAATATGTAACGATCAAATAGTCCTTCTCATTACTGACACCGGTGGCCAAAAGTGAACTGCATCTAGCAGCAATGGGAGTGAGCAAAATGTGCAGTAATCCACTCTGTGTATGATTGGCATTATGGTTTTATTTATAGCACAGTGGGTTCATACCACGGTGAAAGTATTATTTTTTTTACGGTGTATGGCTGAGACAAGGATAATCCTACACTACTGTTAGTAATAAACAGATGATGGGAAGGGCCCGAATAGACTGGAGTTATTGCACATAAAATGTACAAAATACCAGGTTCTGAAAGAACAGATGTTTTGGCATTATCCTGGAACATTAGCTGGTAAAGTAATTTGTAAACAGCAAGCTAACATTACCCAACTAACGTTACCAGCCAGATCAGCCCCGGGAGTCGGGTTTGAATCGATATAACTTAGCTAGCTAACGTTATCAACACATCGACAGTATTTTGCTAGTGATAACGTTAGCAAGAAAGCTAGCTAATGTTAGCCAGCTAGATGTAACAGCTAGCTTAGCAATAGCAATGAAATAAACAACATCTCACACATTCCAAGCTAACATTGGCATCAGGAACATCACAATATATTTCACATACTTTCCAGTAACATTACGTTACCTGTCCAATAAGAAGAGCACCAGCTCAAGGTCGGTTTTGATCCCCAACAACAAACGTAACGTTAGGTCTCTCCATGGCTGGAATGCCTGGCTGATGTTCGCATTTCCATTTTGAGGGTAAAAAAACATTATACAGTGTGTGAATACGGAACAGGGGATGACAGCAGCAGTTATCTACAGAGCCGGACGGTAAACACAATGTAAACGATGCAATGGTGATTTGTCGGGATAGAGTTTTATTAGGTGCTTGGTACTGTAAAATATTTGATGAGAAAAGGAAAGCAGTTTCATTAATTTACCTTTCAATACCAAATAAGACAGGAGGGACAACAAAAGTCCATGTTGTTTCCAAAAAAAAACATCCGGTTTGCCCCTCAGCTACTGCAAACGCTGAGAAAACTGATGCTTTGGCAGAATGTTCCGTCGGTGGTTTGGTATGCGGTATTCAATGCTGATGGAGGCAGAGCTTTAAATTCCGCTGCGGTTTCATTGAAAAACATGGTACATCCGGTTTGCCGTCAACTGCATACTGCTACCATGTGAACGCAGCAGCCAGTAGGCTCTTATACGCAACGGAAAAAGTCGGGGAAGGTCTCATTATGTAAGATTGTAAGATTTACGTTACAATCTGTTCATACATTGGCAAATGAAAGTTATTCATGCTTGTAAAAATCTTATATAGCCCCTTTAAATTTAAATGTTATATGACGTTAAATATGCTAATTAAAGTTAACCATAGAACGAAATTGGCTATAAAATGACTTGCAGGTCTATATAGCCAGCGTTGCCATGGCTGACCTTGTGCTGTTGGAGGAGTTGACTGCTTCGGAGAGAACCGAATGCATCTTTAGGGTCGCACAAAAACTATTTGTTGGCTGAGAGTGATGCATGGCCGGTTAGTCGTTTTCGGGTTTTTATGAAATTGACAACCTGCCCAATATTATTGGTGCCGTAACTCTACTGCACAAACGTAGCCTCAAGGCTCCATCCAAAGATAGAAAGGGCTGTCACATCTTTGCAGCTCATATGTCATGCGAAACGTATTTCTCAACATCCTGGACCGGTTGCCTGGTGGGACCCACAACAGCTTCAGTTGGCACTCGTTTGCAGAACGCTGCGGAGAGAACTGTGTAGCTACGTAAAATTGCTGTTTACTGTGTCAGAGTATAGATTCCTAACTACCTCTTTCCATCACTAGGGGATCGGGTATTTAACCACCTCTTGCACGCACAGAACACAAACAAAATTACTAAATTAACAAATTATACATCATCCGATGTGGATAGGCTTGAACTTTAACAGCTTGTGTGACGGGAGATTCTGCATTTCCTGCAGGCTATTATCCTGCCATGCCTTTTTACTTTACCATGTAGGCTACTTTATAAAAAAAAAAACTAACCAATTTTTTTCCTTAATTGAACAACTGCGAATAAAACTTTGATTTCAGTGTAGGAATAATTCTTTCTTTTGCTTTTTCTGGGCCATTTTGCCATTTTGGCTTTTTCTGGACCATTTTCAACCTCCATATAAGGCAATTCATGGGCATCGATTTATGCTAATCACAAAATAATGTGAATGCACTTGTATGAACATACGTACGTGAATATGAAAAAAATCTGCCTTTCCCACATTGTTTGATGAATCCGGCTTAAATTTTTCATATCAACTCCTTTCGAACATAAATGTACGTGCATATTTAAGAACGCCTCATGAAGGCCCATAGAGCGTATATGCATGTCTATGGTACAAGACCGGGACATATTACAAACTACTTTCTTTTTATTTTTGTTAATTCTATCTTCATTCATAATCTATACTTTGTAACCATTGTCATGTGTAAACTGATTGATATTCTCAATAAAAAAATATAAATATATTATTATAAATATATTATCCCATGGTATGGGTGAATACTCGATTCTGATTGGTCAATGATTGGTCGTTATTCTGTATAACCGGTCAGTCATCCGGGTCACAAGTTTAATCACAGTTCTAGTGATGGGCAAAACAGTTCACTTCAGTGACACGAATCACTAGAATCAGTTCATTAAAAAGATTCGTTCAAAAGATTCGTTCACCGAATCGTTCAGTGCTTGGGCGGAGCTCCGACTGCGTACTGCGTAGTCCGACTCACTCAGTGAACTGACGGCCGAACAGTTCATGCGGAAGTGCTGTCGCTTTGACAAATGCGCCAAACTCCGTTTACAAATCTTGATATTTTAAAAGTTTCCTCGTTGAATATCAATATTGGAGGTGAACGCTGGTTTTCAATGACTTTTAAGTCTTAACTTGCTGGGCCTGATTCTGGCAGTTTGAGCCGCTGATTATCACTCAGGATCACGTCACGTTAACTCACTGTGTCTAGTAGCTTCAGTGAACGGATCACTGAACTTGCACCGTTGCGTCACAGTTCGTTCACTCAGTGAACTGATGGCCGAACAGTTCATGCGGAAGTGCTGTCGCTTTGACAAATGCGCCAAACTCCGTTTACAAATCTTGATATTTTAAAAGTTTCCTCGTTGAATATCAATATTGGAGGTGAACGCTGGTTTTCAATGACTTTTAAGTCTTAACTTGCTGGGCCTGATTCTGGCAGTTTGAGCCGCTGATTATCACTCAGGATCACGTCACGTTAACTCACTGTGTCTAGTAGCTTCAGTGAACGGATCACTGAACTTGCACCGTTGCGTCACAGTTCGTTCACTCAGTGAACTGACGGCCGAACAGTTCATGCGGAAGTGCTGTCGCTTTGACAAATGCGCCAAACTCCGTTTACAAATCTTGATATTTTGAAAGTTTCCTCGTTGAATATCAATATTGGAGGTGAACGCTGGTTTTCAATGACTTTTAAGTCTTAACTTGCTGGGCCTGATTCTGGCAGTTTGAGCCACTGATTATCACTCAGGATCACGTCACGTTAACTCACTGTGTCTAGTAGCTTCAGTGAACGGATCACTGAACTTGCACCGTTGCGTCACAGTTCGTTCACTCAGTGAACTGACGGCCGAACAGTTCATGCGGAAGTGCTGTCGCTTTGACAAATGCGCCAAACTCCGTTTACAAATCTTGATATTTTGAAAGTTTCCTCGTTGAATATCAATATTGGAGGTGAACGCTGGTTTTCAATGACTTTTAAGTCTTAACTTGCTGGGCCTGATTCTGGCAGTTTGAGCCGCTGATTATCACTCAGGATCACGTCACGTCACGCAGTGAACGAATCAGTCCACTCTGCACGCTCGCTGCCTCGCTCGGCGCCCGCCCGCGAATTTTTTTTATAATTTTTTTTTTTAATATAAACTTTATTTCGAACAATTTAGGAAACAAATTAGAGAAAAAAAAAGAAAAAAAAACTTTCTAGTATACAACACGCAAACACGGTACTCATTTCGGCTATACAATACTTAGAACAATACGTCCGAAATGGAATAGGAAGAAGCAAATGCGAATGATTCGTTCAGCACAGCAGAACTGGTTCGCAAGGGACGAATCACGTTCGCTCGCGGCAGTCCCTCCCCCTCCCTGCATGGTGCACGCTCGCTGCTGATCAGATCCGTTCGTGAACTGAACTGAACTGAGAAATGAACGGATCTTTTCAGTAAGTGATTCAGTTCAGTTCGTTCACCCAAAAGATTCGTTCTTTTGAATGAATCGTTCGCGAACGACACAACACTACACAGTTCTAAATTAATGCGCTGCCTGCCTGGCCAGCTAGTACTACTATGCAACCTGGGAATGGCAAACATGACCGGTCAATTCAGAGTCCAAGACGTTCTAGAAAATAAGTGGAATAAATAAAGTGAATTAATAAACGAATGTAGCCTACCTACTTTATTTTCCTCAGTGACTAACGTTACTGTAGCCTACGGCAGACGGCTACTTCGCCTCGTAGGTATGCTGCAAATAGTGTGCCAACTTTGGCTACGATAAACTTTTGTCATTGTTTTTAAGATAATGCAAATGCAATACGTGGCGAGGTAACTATATAGCTAGCCATAGTTACATTATCACGGAGTTAGCAAAGCGCATGGTGTTTATGTGCAATGCGTAGCCTAATCTTTTTTTACTGCGAGCCATAAATCCGTCTCTAAGGTAGAAGTTAACGTTGCCGTAGCAACAGCATATCTGATTTATAAAAATCGGTAAACAACATTAATCTACAGATTAAAAAAAGTTTGTATTCGGCAGATATCTTAGTTACAACTACTTCAATCTAGCAAAACATTTTTGTGGTTACAAGTGCAGTATTTATTCAGTTGAAAATACGAATTTATCATAGTAGGAATTTGCATGTAAATTGACGTCGGCAACACGCTGACTGCTTGTGAATGCAAGCTAGGCTACTTCACAAAGCATGTTAATCTGTAGCCTATAGGCTATATGTAGAAAACTTTTTATCCAGCGAAAATTCTTCGATAAGTTACATCTAACAAACTCCGTAGGATTTCTTTTAGATGGTCCCATAGGACATCATGATGCGAATCTGCTACACACTGCGTGACCAAACCATTTTTAAAAAGCAAGACAGAGAGAGGGAGGTAATGTTGAATCTGAATGAGTTATGGTTTCATACAATTTTCTTAAATAATGTAATGACAAAAATAACCAAAATTGGTGCCAATTGTACGTTATAACCGAGAAGGAACTATTTTTTCCCCGATAGAATCAATTATTTTCAGAACTAACGACGAGAGGGTTTGCATAGCAACGCACTTAAATAGAACTAGTAACGAGAAATAGAATTAGCAACGAGATGTTTTCTGTTCAATTAGAACTACCAACCAGCTGTTTTGCATGACAACGCAAAAACAACAAGCCCAAAGAGCTGCGGAAGTATATTTAAATTTCAGCTGATTAAATCGATAAAAATCTATAAATATGAAAGTAACTATATAATCATTGTTGGTAACCATGGTATAAGCGCAATAATCAACTCCGAGGTGTGCGTTACACGGTTTTAACCGCACTCCGCTGAGGCAACCACCCTCCGCTTCGCGTCGGGTGGTTCTTCGCCTCAACGTCGTGCGGTTAAAACCGTGTAACGCACACCTCGTCGTTGATTATTGCTTACTTACGAACTACAAACCCCAAGTTGGGACAGTATGTAAAAGAAGAAAGCAGTGATTTGCAAATTGTCTTTTACATATCTTTAATTGAAAACAGTACATAGAAAAGATATTTAATGTTTTACCTGTTTGGAACATCCCACAGGTAAACAGGTGATGCTATCATGACTGGTTATAAAATGATATCAAAAGACTCTTGATATCTTATTTTCAGGTACTCTTACAAGCAATACTACAACCTCTCTGCATTTGAATGGATCTCTATAGAGCAAACCTCAGCCACGAACTACCAAAATACAGACAGCACATTAAGTGTCCCACCAGGGACAAAAACACACTGGATCACTGCTACACCACATTAAAGGACGCCTATCGCTCTGTCCCCCGTGCAGCTTTGGGACTCTCTGATCACTGTCTGGTTCATCTTCTCCCGACTTACAGGCAGAAACTAAAATCTGCTAAGCCTGTGGTCAAGACTAAATCAGTCATACAGTGTCAGGAACAATCCCTGTGCAATAAACATGTAACACCAAAAATCCACTGTACCTATTGATTCTAAATTATAATTTGTAGTTTAACTACAGGTTTTCTTTTTTTAAATATATATTTATATCTGTACATAGTAGTTAAATGTTTATGTTTACCATTGTTCAGCTTTGTTGTCCTTGTTTTTAGCTGTATGTCTATTCTGGGTAAGTACATTGAGAGCTACGAAAAACCGGAGTCAAATTCCTTGTATGTGTTCACATACTTGGCCAATAAAGCTGATTCTGATTCTGATTCTGATTCTATGGAAATTGGGGGGTGAGACTAGATTAAACTGTAAATTACACAGGAATAGTACGGAACCCATGGATGGCTAAATGGCTGATATGCAGTAAATATGGCTGGATGACTTTAAGGGTTGTTTCTCCTGGCTTATTTTTCCATAGAGTTCAATAGGAATAGGTGTTAGAATAGGTGTTTATAGGTATAGGAATAGGTGTTTTTTGAACTTCTGAACGTCTTTTTTTGCCCCTGTCCCAACTTTTTTGGAATGGCGTTGCAGGCATCAAATTCGTAATTAGCGTATATTTACAAAAAACATTAAATATATTTTCTTTGTACTGTTTTCAATTAAATATATGTAAAAGAGAATTTACAAATCACTGCTTTCTGCTTTTATGTGCATTTTATTGGCCTACATGAAACACTTCAAGAAGTGCAGGAGAAATCAATCGCATCTTGCAGATCTCAGCTCGGACGTCACAACTTTCATGAAATGAGACCCTGTAAGGCATTTTATATCAAATTTTGTTAATTGATTAAATATGTGTTTTAATTAGAATATTTAACATCATATAGCATTAAAATCTTTATCAATTTGGAAAAATAGTACTGGGAGCATTCATTACTTTATGGGTCGAATTAAATAAGTTCACAGCCAAAAATTCATTAATAGGCGTAATCTAAAGTTTTAGCTTTTTTTATTGTGTATTTCAAAGTCTTGTGAATTTAACAGGAAAAGAAAATTTATTTATATTCTAAGTAACATTCAGAAGCTACATTTAGAGGCATTTATAATTTTATGAACACAGTACGTGTGGTTGTGAGCAGGTGTAATTTTTTTCCGTACGTACGAACAAATCTCAGATAAGAAAACATTGATGAATGTTAACATGTCAGCTGCTAATACGAACGATGAATAAATTCCGGTGTGATGTAGGAAGGTTAGGTCCTTTCAGATTACTTGTAGTTTGTATATTTGTTTTGCTTCGCTGATGCCCTTATCCAGCACAACATACTCTTTTCATTTATATACAGTAGCTGAATATTTTTCTGAAGCAATTCTGGTACCTTGCTCATGGGGACAATGGCAGTGCTCCAGCTGGGATTAGAATCTGCAGCCTCTAAATTAAAGCAATAACTTTTTGATCTTATTTCTTCTATCATGTAGTGGCTAACATTTTGAGCCTAGCTTCAATATCTCCAGTTTTTCACCAGTAAATGTTTACCTTAAACCTTCAGTTTTTCTAAATAGCTACACGTTTATTACATTTCTAGAGTGTAATGACATCAGGACTTAGATAGGCATCCGTATACTAGTGTGTTATATAGCTGATCTCTGTTGTCTGTTGGGTGTTGTATAAAGATGGCAAATATTTACCCATTTTATTGAGGTGATTCTCAGCAAAAATGTGGCTATATTAGAAGGCCTTGAGATTACAAATTTAGCGATTTCCTGCCCTATGCCACACTGCTGCCATGTGGCAAATTTATAGTAGAAAAATGCAGTGGGCAGATGGCTCCAAAGCTATGGCTGTGTGGCCACACGTTGCCTCTCTGCTAAGTGACAGGTTGACGCCGCATGTTTCTGGGTTAAAATTTAGTGGAGACTACAGCCATTGAGAGTGAAGGGGCATCTTCCTCCCTGTAGGATTGAGAGTTGTAATATCTCTGCAGTTTATCAGCCTGGCTGCAGTGAGGGAAGGCCCTTTACAAGAACAGCTAACTGTACCTCACTAAATTACACATCCTACATCTGGCTAATGACCACTAACAGCAACGCAATGATACAACAATGGTAATAATGATAATTATAACCATCATTGTCATTATCATCTCCATAATCATCATCATCATCATTATTCAAGTTATTATTAGGGGTACAATCACAGAAGACTGGAACCCGATTGTTAGAATTATTATTGTTCTGCTGCTAGAAATGATCTGCGACTCTGGGACAGTGCTGTGAGAAGTCATTACTTGATAGGCTTGTAGGGGGATAGAAGTTGACCACAAGGGGGTGATATAGCAAACATGAACATTGAACATTTCAAATTTTGTTGTTTTTTCTGTTTTGGATTTTCCAACATTTAGAATTTCTTGAAAAATGCTAAAATCTCAGTTCTACTCATTAACCATAAGTCTGATTGATGCAAAACCGTGTACACATACAAAAAATATGTACCATCTTTGTAATAGTACTACCTAACTACATATATTGTGAAGGAAGATATACTATGTCAAAATGACTTTTGTGACTAAATAAGCAAACTAATGAAAATGTTTTTTGCAAGAAGTGTGGCTTATGCTGACAGTATATACAGTTTAATGCAAAGTATTGGAGTGATGGAAAGAGGAAAGTGTGGATAAAGAAAGGAATGCTCATGATCCAAAGCACCCCCCACCCCCTCCATCAAATCAAAGCTGGCTGTCTGCTCTTTATCCTTATATTCATTGTTTTATTTCAAGTCTAATGTAGTACAGAGCCAAAACAACAAATATCACTGCCTGGTTCTGCTTATGCTGTCTAGGTCATTGTTCTAATTGCTCTTAATATGGTTATCAGCTGTTTGTAATTATCTGAGTGGCTTTGTCTTGAAAATGTCTGCAGAGTACACCATTCTGGAAAGCATTGAGAAAGGTCATACGAGACCGAAACGTTTGCTCCCTTTTTGCACCTTATCACTTTGCACTTTAACTGGATGTCTAAATACATTTTTGTAGTTTTCTATATCTCTGGATTTTTCTTTTTTGTGGATTGCTCCCTGCCATTTCTAGCGGTGTGCGAGTCCTTCTCCTATGTTGTATCATTTCTTGCGGCACTTACGCACCCATGACTACTATTTCAGGACTTGCTACAAGGCGCAATTTAAATAATTTCTTTTTTTTAAATATTGAAATGATGAGAAATACCCTCTCTGATCCTGTCTTTGCAGAAATCACGTGTGTGTGTGTGTGCGTGTGTGTGCGTGTTTGTGTGTGTGTGTGTGTGTGCGTGCATTTCCTGTTGCATCAGTATTGATTACAGAAGATTTTGAGAAATTTAACAAAGTAATAAATTACCTCAGAACTGATTTTCAGAGATAAATTTGATCTTCTTAAAATATATTGATATATTGAGTCCTCTGTGTTGATCACATCAGTAAAAAGAATACAGCTGTCTGCATGTAGAATGTGCTTCTCCTTTTGATATTAGCCAATCCAAGCAGCTTGATATTAAAACAGCTGGGCCGATCACTAATATACATAATGAAACATTGTAAGGGGAAAAAATGAACGTTTCATTTCTTTATTTTGCCATGGCAGACCTGTGTTCATGTCCTTGAGTGAGTCGTTCGTCACGGAAGTTTTTTTTTTTTGTTTTTACATTTGACCCCATTCATCTGGCTCAGATTTTGGCCCTCTGAAGCTGATGTTCTGCAAATGGAGGGTTGCGTGACCGCGTGTCAGAGATTCCAACTGGGGCAAGCTGTGTTTCGTGTGGAGCAGATGCTGTAGTCAGAACAGGTCAAACACGCCGGTTTTTGGGGAGGGATCTGAAAGACGTGCATCCAGCAAATGTGGAGAAAGGTCCTATCTCTTCCATGAGATCTTAATTTCTTCTCTGTGCTCCAGCAGTGTGTTGTTGATCCAGGCTACAGATTTCTCTCTGTTGACCTCAGGCAGAGTGAAAGTACCATTTATGATCTAAGAGAATGAAAGTACTGCATCTCCCATCTCATATTTTGCTGGGGAAAAAAATCTATATTTGACTATGCTGTTTCAGATCCAGAGTGTAAACGTCATGAGCTCTGGTGGAAATACATTGGAGTGTAAGTTTCCCCCCCTCTAACCTCTCTGCAGAGGGATGACTTTAGCTGGCTCTGTCTCAAGGGTATACATGTTCACCTGTGTTCACCTGTGGTTGTGCATCAACACGTGTGCATGTATTTGTGGAATGTCTGCACGCGCGACTGGTCTATGAGTTTACTTGTGATATTGTGTGTGCTCGTGTGTGTGTATGTGTACAATCTGTGAGAAAGGGAGATCAGGATTATTTTTTTGAATTGGTATGTTTGTGCTTAAAATCTTGTCTTAGTCTATTGAATGGGAGACACAAGACACAAGTAATCTATTCACTTTGGGAACAAAGGTTTTTTTTTTAGAGCCCGACTGATATATCGGTCGTCCGATATATCGGCCGATATTTGCGTTTCTGGACCATACTGTATTGGTAGTCAAGGATGACATGTGGCCGATATGAAAGACCGATATAGGTTTTTAATTTTTTTTTACACTGACACATGGGCGCTCCTAGCACTCCATCTAGTGGTTCTCGCCACAGAACTATAATAGTGTTCTCGTTACCCTCAACATATCATGTGACATGGAATCTTCACTCAGTCAGAGAGCAGCGCTGCCACGGGAGAAAGACTCACTGAATGAAAGGAAGGAACACGTTTCTCTTTCTAGCTAATTGAATATTGCCAATAATAATAGTGTATTAACACAACAGTAATGTTAGTCATTGTTTAATTGCGGTCTTAATAAATGTTTGCAAACTGCTGATGAATATAAACTACGATAACATTGCTAGCAAGCTATCGGCAAGCTAATCAGCTACCAGTAACGTTAACGTGAGATGCATCCACAGACCTCATTGTGCTCTTTTACTTAGCACCATTACTTAGCTAACGTTATCATTCATGAGTAGGCTACCGATTGAGATATGACATATACTATATTTAGGACAGTGTGCATTTAGATTCACCCCCGTATTTTAACTGAGGCATTTATTTTCATATCGAATAAATTAATGGGATTAACGTGACCGATTTAAGGTGATGACGACGTTTGTTTTGAATAGCTAGCTAACGGTAGCTAGCGAATGACAGCTCCTGGGGCCTGTTTCACAAAGCTTACGGAGTTGGCTGAATAACTGCACTGAGTAAAACCTGGAACCCTCCCAAATCTGGAACATGGACTGAAGAAAAAGAGCTGTTCTGGGTTTTTACTCAGTGCAGGTTATCAAGCTAACTCAGTAATTCTGCTTCATGAAACAGCCCCTGCTCAGCTAACCTTAGGATGAGAGGAGAGGAAAAACCTTATTGGTATGGAATCTAGTATGTTAGGCTACCAGTCATCAAGCTAACGGTCTCGTACACACTAGGGTTTTAGTTTCGGAAACGTTTCGGAAATGTTTTAGTTGAGGTTTTCTCTAACGTTACCTTGACCTGCACATTACTCAAATGCATTCTGTTCTGTGGTTTTCGAAACCTAGAATGCGCTCCACCCAGCACGTTTTCTTAACAGCGATTATCGACATTTAACGTTACAGTTGAAAAATATAAATAAATAAACAACATGGATCATTTACCGCTTTCCAAGTGTTTACGGAGATGCAACGCGTCTCCTCCTCCGTCCAAGTTAAGCCACAATCGGTAGCCATAATTTAAATTGATGCGTCGTTCGGTGAACGAGCCATTTAGTTTGGCTCTTTTTTCCCCTTGTTAGCCAATGTTATGTGACCAGAATCAATCAAGCAGTTAATTAGCGGAATAACAATATCAATGAATAGCTATAGCAAGTTTTTCTGTGCTAGCATTTTTCTGTGTGTCATAAAATGTCTAGCACTTAAATAGCTTATTATTTTTATTTATTCTTTACTGAAATGGTCAGTAAGTTACTTAAAGTACTGATGTTTATTTTGCTATTTATTTCATTTCTATTCTTTATGTGATCACAGTGTTAATTTCTAAAATTGCTTGATGATGTTAATTGTGTTAATATTAGAATAATTTAATAATGTACAAGTTATTTGTTTAAGAAAGACGTCTTCTGAGTACCTTTGCATAGTCATATTGGTGCTAAATCTGTGCACAATCCACTTCGAAAAGGTCTATTTTCATTCAAGCTCAAAACTTCACTATATCGGCTGCCACATGGGTAATCGGTGAATCCCCCCCCCCCCCCTCTAAAATCGGTTAAAAAAAATCTCATATCGGTCGGGCTCTAGTTTTTTTATCACCAAGTATGTATTTCCAGCTGTCTCTGGTACCTAATATTCAGTTAATGCGGACCCTGGCATGAGGAGCCCTGTTCAAAGGCTCATCTCTTTTGAAAATGTAGAGGAAGCACCGCCCACTCTGTAATAAATCACCTAACAAGAGCCTGCATGATTGACAGGGGCCCAAGTGCCCACACTTTTTTTCCCATTACCTTCTGCATTACCAATATTTTCATACTGTAAATTAATTGCGCTTTCAATAAAGGTAGGAAAAGTGCAGCCGAGCTGTCACAGAGAGGCTATGAAGCAATGAGAATGAGAGTCCATTACACAGACAAGACGCACGGCACAGCTTCAAATCCCTGTCACCAGTGATCTGTCATTTTAAAGCACTGATTCTTGTTAAAAGCCCATTTTCAAACTATTACACACTCTGGTGAATAACACAGCAGCCTGGCTTTGTAGCACCAAGCTGCAGTCAGTGCTGTGACATTGATCCACTGAGCAATGCTGTAATAATTAACCTCCTCATGCTATACTATATTGAGTTAATGAATTGTCAGTCCTGTAATCCTACTGAACACTTAGTCAGTACTGTAATACTGTATCACTCAGTCCTGTCAGCATTGAAACACTGAGCTATTGAACACCCTACTAGCAGTACAGAACACTCAATTGCCTAAGACTGCAGTCAGTATTGCTATACTTAACCACACGGGCGCCGAAAAGAGGGGGGTTAGTCAGTATTGCTATACTTAACCACACGGGCGCCGAAAAGAGGGGGGTTAGTCAGTATTGCTATACTTAACCACATGGGTGCCGAAAAGAGGGGGGTTAGTCAGGGGGTTAGTCAGGATGATTCCAAGGGCCCTCAAAAATATTAGAACATAGGATTCAGAACCTTTTATTCATCAGTTGGAATATAATGTTTTTTTTTTTTTTTTTTTAGAACTAGTGAAATAGGCTTGCTAGCCTACTTCTTATCTTCACATCTTATCTTCACACTTCACAATTCTGTGAGTGTTTAAATTTTGCACTTATAGCCAACATTTATTCAACACAGGCTAACTTTTAGCAAGCTATTCATACTAAATCAGTTGTACCTAGTGCCAGGCCCAACAGCTTCATAGTCAGTTTCAGGTTCTGTACCCCAGTCACCCCATACCCCTGCCAATGAATCAGCCCTAGTCCAAACTGAAAGAAGTGAGCAGCATTGTCTAACTGACAATCAATTAGCCTCTTCCACCTGTGTCTAATTTGTTCTATGGTTTGACTGAACTGAGTATTTTTCATTTTGTCTATTACAGCCTAAAATCAATGACAATTTTTGTTTTCTGCTGTCCATGTATTGCACAATGTCTATTTCTTTTAATTCAGAAATTAAGATGTCTGTCTCCTCATTCCAGAAGTGAGGGTAGGTAGTGTGCTTGCTATTACTTTTTACTGTAAACTGGCTAATGTCAACACCCAGGAAACCTTGTGAATCTGTACATGCAGAGACCATGTTTAAGCTGTAAATGGAATAATGTGTTTACATGCTTTTCATTTTCTGATTATTATCGGCATATGCAACCTATTTTACTTGGATTTTGCATATTTCGGAATAAGGTGTTTACATGTGCTGCATGTACGCATACAAGCGTATCATAACCGGAATGCTTGAGTTTTCCAAATATAATCAGCACAATGATGTGCATGTTATTGCAGGTCCGTTGGACGTTTTTTTGAATTATGAAAAAAGGAAAATGATTGAATACTTCAAACATTGTAAATTTCTTTCCATGTAAAATTATCATTATATGTAATAAAAAAATTGCATAAATAGTCTGTATTGGGCACTGGACAGTTTGAAGCATTGAGTGACACACTATATTAAAATGACAGCCAATGTTTAGCTGGTAGCCATTGTAATGCTACTGTCAAAAAATGCAATGTTAAGGTGACCACAAGGACTCATGCCTTGAAGAAGACGTGGCGTCCTCCTTCCTACCACCAGCCGACAGGGTTGTGTAGCGGCAAATTCTCAGAGGTTGCTACATGGGGAATTGAATCGTATAGGGTACAATTGGCTACCAAATTGGGAGAAAACAGAAATTGATTATTAGGTTCTAGAGGTGTGGTTACACTCAGGGGCATCTGTTTTGAGCCTAGCCCCGAATATTTTTGGTCCGTAAAAGGTTTGTGTTGCTCTGCCCAGGAGCTGATTTTAATGTACTGTAGCAAAGCGGAACTTTAGTTGAACTTTCAATTGTTATTGAGGGCGCATTAAAGCGTGACACAAGCACTGTAACGTTACTTCCATTTATATGTAGACTCTAGCATAATCATGGAAAGTAAAAAACACAAAATTATGTTACTATAGTTGTTATCACCAAAGAAGTCATCTAGTCTCTTTTGTAGCCTACTGTATAGGGTTATTTCTGAATAGGGTGATATATTTGATTTCTTAAAAAAGAGAAGTTGTGCAGAATTTAGGCATGACGTTGTTTGTACCTTTGTGCAGAAAACTTGTCGATGTACCATTCGACGAACAGGAGGCTAAATGCTTTGAATTGCTGTTTATTTATTTGTCACTTGACAGGTCGCATAGGCTATTTGCAGGGACCAAAATACTCTGCTTTGAACTAAGCTTACTTTTCATTAGTCGTTGCTCCTCTGACATTGAGTTTAAAACATGGGCGATATCTTCCTCCTGGAGAGTGTAGCTATCTGGCTTAATTTCAATATCAATGAAGTCCCCCTCCCGCTGGTGAAACAATATTGACTGGGCGATAATGACTATGAGAACGATTATACATTTCAGCCAATTGACCTGTATCTTTAAACATATCCACAGTTGTTCATTCATGATTTTTGGGTGTTACAACTTTTACTAGTAAAAGGGGACGGGGAGTTAGATAGCAAACTTTTTACCGTAATTACTCAAAATTTATGCAAGCACTTTCAATATTGGGGGGATCAGGCAGCCAGCCAGTCAACAAACCAACCAACCAACCAACCAGTCAGTCAGTTACCCACATTTAAACGTTTAGGCCTGCATGCTCTGCGTCCGGCAAAAATTGCTTCTTACTTCGAGATAGGGGTCTGCACTTCTGGGTTCAGGCCTGGTTTTTTATTCCTTCTGTTTCTCTCTATATCAGAAATTGATTATTAGGTTCTAGAGGTGTGGTTACACTCAGGGGCATCTGTTTTGAGCCTAGGAGGTTCGTTGCGACAGTTCTCTGTAAAAAGTGCAATACAAATTGTTAGGAATAGGCTTCTTTCCAAATAATCCAAGTCAGGACAATGCAGGAACTCACTCAATACAACAAACTCTTTACTAGAGAAAGGAAAAGTTTATTGAAAATCACACTGGCCAGCAGGAAGATCACCAAGACACAGCACAAATTGCGGTCCAGCAACCTTTGACGCACTGGTGATCTAGCCAAGCTTATATACCCTCGGAGGCCTTGAGTTTGACGCAAATGTTTACATTATCTGTGGGAGCATATCTCCCAAATGTTCCCAAATAACATGCTTTTGTCCATCAACAACCCCCGGCATTAGTCATGCCCGATAACTTATGGCACCTAGATGTCCGGTCAGGGAGGGCATAGGCCTGCCCATAGATCAGTCCTCACTTGCTACACCAAATCATTGATCAACACACACACATGCATAATTGCAGTCAGGACAAAACTCAGAACCTATCAAAATAAATTTGAATTTGTGCTGTTGTACTGAGCTAATGAACTTAGCACAATTGGTATTGCAGTCAGTGCTGTAACACTGAGCAGCAACTGAACACTGCCGTCAATACTTTAATACTGAATTAATGGATGCAAATAGGGCTGTAAAGTAGCAACTACTAAGCACTCTGCTGTCAGTGCTGTACCACCAAGCCATCAAGCTCTCAACAGTCAACACTAATCAAGAATCAAAAAGGAATGAACACAGTCAGTACTGTAAGTCTCCAGAAAGATGTCAATGGAAAGTGGGCCCAGTCCTGCGTGGGTTGATTATTGCCGTGCAGAAGAGTAAATGTGTTAATAAAGTGAATATGGCAGCTCCAAACAGCATTTACCTATAAGTACGGTGACATTTCACTTGGTAAACCGCCATTTGCGTACAGATTGCCCTCAGTGTTGACTGTAGATTCCCGATAACCTCATTATCGCTGACGGAGCAGTTTTTGTCTGGATTCGGAGGGAGGCAAAGCTACTGTGCTGCTGTACCATTTCCAGTCTCTCTCCATCTAAACTTCACAAACAACAGCGTGAAAATCAGCATGGTACCATGTGTTTTATTTTTTATTTATTTATTGGAATTGCATGGTGCCATCACACTGACACAGCTCAGAAGTAAAGAAAGCAATACCACAGGGCATGATTGTCTCTGGCAGAGCAATCTGCATCCACCAGGCGGAGATAATCTCCACAACAGACTTCAATTTTCAGCACAAGAAATTCTCTCACGAGTACCATGTCCAGTATCGGTGATTTATTCATCTGACAGGAAATGCAGATATTATCATCAGAAGCAAATGCGGTAAATACGCCACGCAACATACCATCAACCAGCTAACTAATGGCTGACAGGCGCAGGAAAGGAGGTTTTGCAGTTCCCCTTGTGGTAAAAAACAGAACAATGTTCGCTTCAGGTAGAGCTTCTGTGAAGTGTTGTGCCTTTTGCATGATGCATGTTTGTAGTTTTGTAGCCCTTGTGCCTTTCAAAACACCTAACAAAAGAAAAAAGGATCTGGCTACACCACAGCCCTCTCATAGTACAGCCTTCACTTCAAGAAAGAATACGACTAAGAAAGGCCTACTGGATAACATAAGGGCTTGGAAGTTATTGTTTTATCCACAAATTATCCACAAAGTAGTAGCAGATTAATTATGATGACAGGGACAGATAGCTCATTGCTGTATTATTGAAGGCTTCTGTTTCGCCTTTTTCAGGGGCAAAAAAAGCCTGGGAAGTTCAAAAAACACCTGTTTGGAACATTCCACAGGTAAAACAGGTGTTGCTCATAGGCGTAGGGTGAACCAACTGCAGGATAAGGCTAGGAGGGGGGACGTGTCCTCCCTCGTGTGAGCGCACACAGTGCGCGAGCAGCAAAAATATTTGCATTAATTTCACCGTAAATACAGTTTTTTGAGTACAAGTAGCCCATGTATTTACTATGTCGGAAAAACCCTGACACTACAAAAACACACTCCAGAAGGATACGATCACATTTTCACATCACATTGATAGGCTAATTATTTAAGCGACTCCACTGCAAGATGATCTGTTTTTTTCTATCGGCATGGGAGCCAACACACACATAATTTATAACATTGTGTTTAATTGACATTCACAGAGAGTGTGACAGTGTGTCCAGAAATGCTCCATGAGTCTGTGATGATCCTTCAGCTTGACTGCTGCTTCACTGACAGGACAACGCGTTGATGGATGAGACTTGCTAGCTAGCTAACTAACCAACTAACATTAGTACAGGTAGTCTAACCATGCAGCAATCAGCTAAACACAGCCGGCCAGCTTAGTTACCTCCTCTGCAGAAGGCAGTATCCTAGTGGATTGAGTGAGCTAATTCGACCTGGAATCCTCTATCGCTAGCATTTGTATTTTTTTATTTAATAGCCTACATTATTTAAATTGCCATGTCCGGCCAGGGGAAGGCTAAGCCTTCCCCAGCCTTACACACCCTCCACCTATGGTGATGCTATCATGACTGGGTATAAAAGAATATCAAAACACTCTTTATATCTTATTTTCAGGTACTCTTACAAGCGATACTATAACCTCTCTGCATTTGAATGGATCTCTATGGGAATTAGGGTGGGGGACTAGATTAAGTTGTATATTACACTGGAATAGTATGGAAACCATGGTTGGCTAAATGGCTTTAAGTCATCAAGGGTCTGAGGTATCAAACGAGCCTCAAACCATCACTTTGCTGCCAGATATGCAGTAGACATGGATGGATCGCTTAAAGGGTTGTTTCTCCTAACTCATTTTCCGATTGAACTCTATGGAAAAATAAGTACAGTAAATTGCAAATGTACAAATCTTGCCAATCAATCAGTTATGACTTAGGTCTCTTGTGCCACACAGTGGACAACTTTGAGGGAAAAATCCACAGATGTACTTGACAGATTGTGGGAATCCCTTTGGCGTGTCGACATTACCGATTGACTGGTGAAGACAGAATCCTGCAGGATGTGTGCAGTCTCAGCCGAAATCATAGAATCCAGCCCTTAGTCTTTCACACCCTTCCCTGGCCAAGATAACACAACATGTCTGATGTGTCTGTGCTATTCACCGGTTGACAGGACCATGGAGAGACTACAGGGGGTGGGGGGCGGGGGGTGACAGCATACAGAGTGTTGTTTTTCCCAGCTCAAATTCCCTGGGCTCATGCACTGCGCTGGGCACATTTTACGGTAGTGTTCACAGCGACGCTGCTTTAACTCAGCAGGGACCAAACCTCCGACCCTTCGCAATCACACGGCGCAATCAAACTCCCAACAAGCGACATCAATTACTGCTGCACACTTGCGCAATTTACCCTGACCTCTCACGTGGGTAACCGTTCAACCTTTTCTTCTGAGTTGCACAAGGTTTCCAATCATTCCTGACAATCGAAAGCATGTTTCTAAAATGTGTAAATGTCCATTGATTTGTTGTCCATGAAATGGTAGGTCACATGCACATGCCAGTGGGGAAAGAATTTGTCCTTCATGGCTTCCCTCATGGAGCCATTCCACCAGAACCTTTGGTCAGGTGCAATACAGAATGCCCAAAATTGTCTGTTTTTTTTTGCCAGTGACTTTTATACTTTATACCTTTCACATCTTTCACTGTTGACAACACTAGCCTGTAGGTCCCTGGAATATAATTAGGAGGTGCTGGTAAAGGGGTAACCTGAAGAGTTCTGGCCGACTTTCAACCACCCTACCCCTGGCAGGATGAGGCCATTTGTGTCCCACCACTGTGGATTTCTGGTCACAGTCACCTTTTGGCATTGACCACCAATCTGGAAAACAACCACTGATCTCTGCTCATATATAATCTCTCAATTAAGGTGTGTGGGCATGTGGAGGTTGTTTTCAAGCTGCGTGCTTCCACAACGTTACTTCTGATGCTTACTCTCAGGCTGAACTTCCTGTCTTCCCATCTGTTGTGTGGATGGCAGAATGGCTCTCAGAACACTCAAAACACTGAGGCATCATGATCATGGCGACGGAGAGTGCACACACTAGTAATTATACCGTCTGCACCTTCAGTCCTGTTTGACCACTAACCGAGAAGCCTTCCACTCTTGGTAAACAATATTTCTCCCCCCTTTGCAGCTGTGTTTTCCTTTTCTGCTATTCAGAACTCATTAAGTTAATTACTCTTCTTTAATGCTGCATTACAGTTTATAAAGACACTGAAGGTGTGATTGTGCTACTGTACTGAAACGAGGGGGTACAGACAGGCAGGGTGCTCTGGGAGAACAAAATTGTTCTCACGTAATGATTATGTCCTGCATGGCCCATTGCTCTCTAGGCATTGTAAATGAAAAATGTGCACGTCTCCAAAACCAAAACAGAGATTACGGATTCCCAGCAGGTGACAAAAACGAGAGGCGACTTCTGAAGACATATTTGTCCATAATTGCTTTGAAAAACTGTTGCCGCCTGTTTTGCTGTAATCTGTGTGTCCATCTGCTGATGATGTAGAGCAGAACAAGTTGATGAAATAATTAATTTACTTTTATCATTTCTGACAGTAGGGGGTGCATCTTTCAGCTGGGATTTCAGTAACAAGGTCATGTTGAGGATGCTTCTTTTAATAATAAAAAAAGTTCTGAAAAAGGATTGGTGCAATGCTGAATGGGAAACTTTTGTTTAATCTCTTTTGTCACTTTTGTTTAAGGCACAATATGAAGCTCAAGATGGAAGAATGTTTAATTCTTTTACCTTTCGTCCAAGGCTAACATTAGGGCTGCACGATATATCGTTTCAGCATCGACATCGCAATGTATGCATGAGCAATAGCGACATCATGAAGGATGCAATGTTTTCTTTTTACATTAAATTAAATCAATCAAGTCATGCTAAAACCTTTTTTTGCTGCTTGTTAAGGCAAATTAAATCAATCACATCATGCTAAAACTGTTTTGCTGCTTGATACGAAACGAAAAGGTTTGCATTTTCAATGACTAATCTAGAAGAAAATCCATCTGATATAACATAATTTAGTCTGATTTAAGGTTTCTTGGATATACAGGCGTTTATGCCACGGTCACGCACGCTCTGCGCGCACAGCGAACCAATCGTTCTTGATCTATTTATCAAATAACGAAAATTAAGTGTTGCCTCAGTCGTGTGTGAAATTTTGTAGCCTACAACCTGAAAATGAGTGAGGAACAGGACACAAGCACTGAAAAGGAAGAATTTGTTGCGAAAAGAAATGCAACATCAGTTGTAATTTGTAGAGTGTACAGTTGAAGTCGGAAGTTTACATACACTTAGGTTGAAGTCATTAAAACTCATTTTTAACCACTCCACAGATTTCATGTTAGCAAACTATAGTGTTGGCAAGTCAGTTAGGACATCTACTTTGTGCATGACACAAGTAATTCTTCCAACAATTGTTTACAGACAGATTATTTAACTTTTAATTCACTATATCACAATTCCAGTGGGTCAGAAGTTTACATACACTAAGTTGACTGTGCCTTTAAATTAATAATATTTGGTCGCATATCCTTTGCATGCCATAACTTCCTGATGTCTGTGACCCAACAATATCAAAAGACTAATTAGAAAAAAATAGTAATCCAAGGCAGCTCTACAAAATTAAAAAGCCTTTATTAAATGTATTAAATTATATTTACAGCTATCGGCATTGACACGGTCCCCCCTACCTCTAGGGGAGGAGATAGACAGAAGATATTAAACCAAAAAGAGAGCCGCTGGATCCATAGGCTACAGGCTACCGTACCCCCAGGTCTAAATGAATCCATAGACTTGGTGTCATTTCTATAGGTTAAGTAGGTTACTTTATTACTTTGTCCATTGTTCATTGCTCATCTCCTGTTATTTTCTTTATTTAATGTTTATATCATTTTGTTTATATTATATTATTTTCTGTTTAACATCAATCTAGTATGATTTGATCTGACTTGTTTTTTCTTATGTTGCTATATTTTTTGTTTTTTGAGTTGTTTTTTGAGTTGTTGTTTATATATATATATATATATACATTATATGTTAGTTTGAGGCATTATTTTGTAAGTAATATTGTTTATTTATTTTATATAATAATCTATCTAATAGATGTATCTCGACTGACCCCTCCTGGTAAAGTTATATATTGTTCCATTCTTTCAGCACCAGCTGTTTATCATTGCAATTAGACTCTCCCAGAGCTCAGGACTCCCCATATTAGTCAGTGTTTGGTCTTTGTTCTAGATACCCTGATGAAGGCCCTATGTAGGCCGAAACATGTTGGTTTTTTAATATTCTAAATAATGTGAGCCATTTAATAAAGGCTTTTTAATTTTGTAGAGCTGCCTTGGATTACTATTTTTTTCTAATTATCACGGATCCTACCCCGGATTTAATCCAAAGAGCACCTACAACTTAAACACAAAACCAAGAACGCCGAAGCCCTCTCCATATCCGTTTTTGAATATCAAAAGACTCTTGATATCTTATTTTCTGGTGCTCTTACAAGCGATACTATAACGTCTCTGCATTTGAATGGATCTCTATGGGAATTGGGGGGTGGGACTAGATTTAGCTGTAACTTACACTGGAACAGTATGGAAACACATGGTTGGCTAAATGGCTCTAAGTCATCAAGGGTGTGACGTATCAAACAAGCCTTAAACCATCACTCTGCTGCCAGAAATACAGTAGATATGGATGGATAACTTGAAGGGTTTCGTCTCCTGACTTATTTTTCCATAGAGTTCAATGGGAAAATTTGTCAGGAGAAACAACCCTTAAAGTGATCCATCCATATCTACTGCATATCTGGCAGCAGAGTGATGGTTTGAGGCTTGTTTGATACCTCAAACCATAGATGACTTACAGCCATTTTACCAATCATGTATTCCATACTGTTCCAGCATAATTTACAGCTAAATCTAGTCCCAACCCCCAATTCCCATAGAGATCCATTCAAATGCAGAGACATTATAGTATCGCTTGTAAGAGTACCTGAAAATAAGATATCAAGAGTCTTTTGATGTTGTTGGGTCACAGACATCAGGAAGTCATGGCATGCAAAGAATATGCGACCAAATATAAAGAATTTTAAGGCAATGACATGAAATCTGTGGAGTGGTTAAAAATGAGTTTTAATGACTTCAACCTAAGTGTATGTAAACTTCCGACTTCAACTGTATACTTGTTCTATGTAACTTTATTGAGAAAGAAGCAATTTTAAAGGTGATTATCTGTTAGGTACTCTGCTGAGAAATAAACTAGTTTTAAACAATTGAATAGTTTCATTTCATCTTTATTTGTTTAGCCAGAATTGCCAGCACTCAGTGTCATTTTGCCATTGTTGCTAGGAAAATGTGATTTGAAGAAATGTGAAGTAGATTGTGAAAGAAAATTATTCTGTTGTTATTTGTTATATGTTCTATTTATTTTAAGTTTATCTATTTGTAAACCATTCAGGGGACTGGTTTATAGTTGCTCTCATTTATTTTTTGTAATTTTGGTTATTTAAAAGAGGTTTGTAATTGTGGAATAAAATGTTAACTTACCTATTTTGTCACTCGTGTTAATTCCCTCATGTGATAGTAGCCCTAGGCTACTACTATCAGCGAAAATCCTGAAATAATGTAGCTGCATCATTTGGGGATTCTAAGTACACTAGGCTACATTTAGAGAACATTTTGCCTACTTAACAAAGTTCTCATCCAGCGTATTCAACTAACTTAGCATAATGTTACGGACGTTGATTCGGAAACAGCCATAGACTGTAGTGAGTGACAAGATAGCTACTTGGTCGGGAAGATGGTTGTATGCCCTGCACAAACACTTGGGCTGTGTCCGAATACGACCCCTACACCCTTTTGAGGGTGCATATTTGAGTCCACTTCGTCAAAAAGCTTTTGAGTGGGCGACTTTTTCTCACAAGTGGGGGCACTTAAAATACCAGGATGAGGGGACAGGGTTTTGTTGAGGGAATGCAGGAGCACACTCACCTGCAGAATTCTACACTCATCTGACAATTTCAGTAACCGGAAGTTTGTTTGAAGTTTTATAGAACAAGAACTCAGTCCTGACTGGCCAAGTCTATGGGGAATTCCACCCAGGATCACAAGACTGTCGCATGCTGGTATATGTAGTCTTTTGGAAACGTGGCCAAGGGTCACATGAATGTGAGTCGATTTCCAATGGACATGCACTACACAGTATACTTGAAACACCCGGATGACACACTTCCGGGGTTTTGCTGAGTACATTCGGGAGCACACTTCAAGAAGTAAATGAACATTTTGGTCGCATAAATATGACATGAAGCTTCATTTTAAAAAAATGAGGCGCAGCTTCGCTGACGTTTTCCTTCGAATACACCAAAAACAACAAGTGACATGGCAGCGCAAGGGTGGGGCACAGGGTTGCCAGATCTTGCAAGACTTTCCAACCAAACGGCGACTCAAAACTAGCTCAAAATATATTTTTTACCGAAGCAAACTTTTAAATAGAAATCATCATATTTTTACTTTTCAAAATAAGTGCGTGCTTTGTAACTTTTAATTTTTGCCTGTGACTGCATTTGAAAGTATCCCAATTTAGCTGCAAAACCGCGGACATGGCAACACTGGTGGGATGTCTTATGACCTGCTTACGATACTTCCACAGTGCGGTGTATGGCGTATATATTTCGCGGACCGCTAAACAGTGCACATTAAACAGCACACTACTGCCAGTGCACTGTACGCAGGAGACAGGGCGCAGTAGATAGGGCTCTGATTCGGACACTAGCCCAGGTGAAAACATACACTACTCACAAAAAGTTAGGGATATTCGGCTTTCGGGTGAAATTTCAGGATGAACCTAAAATGCACTATAACCTTTACAGGTGAAATTAATTTGACCTTCTCTAAACTTTTGAATGCACATGTCCAACTATTCAATGTTTCAGTACTTTTTGCACAACTTGCTGTTCTCTAACAAGGAGCTGAACGGCAAAATTCACAACAGGTGTTTGATCCATGAATCGACCAATACATTTCCTGGTTCAATTAGAATTGGTATTTAAACAGTCCTCTTCATCATGCTGTTCACATTTTGACATCATGAGACCAAGACGACACCTAACAATTGATCAACAGTACCCCGCCATTGCGAGGCTTCAAACAGGATGTTCTCAGAGGGAAGTGGCCACTGAGCTTAGAGTGTCACAGAGTGTCATCAGCAGGTTGCAACAGAGATACAGAGAGACTGGAAGTCACAGAAAGGCATAGAAGTGGACGTCCTTTGGCCACATCCCACACTGATGACCGCTTCATTGTGAACAGTGCCCTGCGGAACCAGATGATGAATGCCACTCAACTCCAGGCACATTTAAGGGAGGTGAGAGGCACCCAAGTGTCACGTCAGACCATTCGAAACCGTTTACATCAGCGTGGTCTGCGTGCTAGACGACCTGCAAGGGTACCTGACCACACCACCAGGCACAGGCGTCATCGTCTTGCATGGGCCAGGGAGCATTTACGCTGGACGAGGGACCAGTGGGCCTCAGTGCTGTTCTCTGATGAAAGTCGATTCACGTTGAGCAGAAATGATGGCCGCCAACGATGTTGGAGACGTCAAGGAGAGCGCTATGCATCAGCCACTGTTGTCACCAGACGACCCTTTGGTGGTGGCGGTGTTACAGTGTGGGCAGGTGTGTCTAGTCAATACAGAACTGCCCTACACTTTGTGAATGGTACAGTGACAAGCCCATACTACCTGAATAACATCATTAATCCAGTCATTGTGCCCCTGCATGAACAACACAGGCCTAATTTCATCTCCATGGACGACAATGCTCCAGCTCATCGAGGTCGCATCATTAGGGAAAGGCTGCTGGAGACTGGGGTACCTCAAATGGAGTGGCCTGCACTTTCTCCAGACCTGAATCCCATAGAAAACCTATGGGATCAGCTGACTCACCGTGTAGAGGCTCGTAACTCTGTACCCCAGAACCTCAATGACCTGAGGGCCGCCCTTCAAGAAGAGTGGGATGCCATGCCTCAGCAGACAATAAGTCGACTTGTGAACAGCATGAGACGTCGTTGTCAAGCTGTAATTGATGCTCAAGGGCACATGACAAGTTATTGAGACATTGACATTTTTGTTGTGGTATACCCACCACTGTTGTTGGCTTTTGTTTCAATAAATTGTTTGAGATGAGGAAATCACCATTGCATGCTTCTACTTAAATGCCCGACTTTCATGATATGTATAATATCACTGTAGCGTGAACTTACATTTTCCATAAATTTCACCCGAAAGCCAAATATCCCTAACTTTTTGTGAGTAGTGTATGCTGTTTCCCAGTTAATTGAGACAGGTGTGCTGGTCCTGGATATATGCCATCGGGAAACTTTAGTCAACCATACATAACGTGTATAGCCGTATTGTAATTGTTGCTACTTAAAACGCAAAATAGCATAGGCTATACCATTTCTGAATCGATTTATTTCGATTATTACAAAAATTTGATTTATTTACACTTTTGTTTAGAATTTATGAAGGGTAGTTTTGATTTCAACTTTGAACACTTTTATTTATTTGAAGTCAATACAATGAACCATAGCATTTGAGCCAGACAAGCAAACCTCCATCCAGTGAGTTAATTAATAACAAAAAACTAAAACAGGAAATTCAAATGAGCCCCAGCTCTCTACGCTATCAGGTATTTCCAGTAGGCTACTCCGTTTTAAAGAAATATCTGACTGCTATACAGTTCTGTAGCTATGTTGGTCTACTGTATTTCAAACAACATGTAGCCTACTAATCACTGGGCAGATTGGTTCAAACCTCTCAAAGAGCCTAATTCATACTCTTCGAGTATGTGCTGCCACCCATGATAGTGACCTGTACGAAAAGGCTTTGTATTTCGAATAGGGTGGTTTGTGGTAAAGTGGGACACCTTTTGGCAAATCGTTCTTTAAACTACCAAAGTGAATCAATACCAACTCAAATGATTTTTTAAAATTTAAATAAGGCCTTATCAACATTCTTATGGTGAAATGGTTATAATTTGTTTCTAAATAAATGCTATATATCTCTAAACACCATCTGACACCCATCTCTACTGAAGTGTAGCTTTCAGGTTGAGTGGGACACTTTTGTAGACTAAGTGGGACACTAGCCTATTTTATCATTAAAACGCATTATTGTGCATGTGGTAAAAACCAATGTTTATTCATATAAACCCTTCTCTCTCTGTGGTCAGGCTTGGAGTGAAAATGTCACGGGGAATTGCATCTCTATTCATGAGAAACATCCCTGTCACTCTGAAACCTATGGAAGAGTAATACTCATAATGTGGTTATGTATAAGAAAGGGGATGGGGGTGACTTTACTAGGCTAAATGTAAGAAAGTGAAAGATGGCAACAGTGTCTGAAATGTATATCTCTAACCCTTTCCCCCAATCAAGGAGTTTGGGATGTTCGAAGCCCTTGGCAAAAATCTAAGTTTAGGACTCAGGCCTGTCTCCGCTTGCTCTTGATACTCTATTGATACTTCTTGATACTTCTTGATACTTCTATTGCTCCTCTCATTTCTTCCTCCCTTGCTACCTGTGTGCTGCTCACCTTTCTTTATTTTGTTTATTCCCATCACTTCCCTCTTCTCTGTCCCTTAACTTACTGTGTGGGTGCAACCTTTTCTGTAATTAATTATAGGAGCTGCTGCTACAATTTGGCCTGTATTTATGTACCTACATATTTAGGTATTTAGTCACCTTCGTAACAAATTAATAATAGCGTATTCTTTTTTTATCATCTTTATTCATAAAATTTTTCTTTGCTGTTTTTTTTTTATTTACAAGTAGTGTCCCACTTTACCTGGAACCCACTGTCCCACTTTATCTAACACCGTCAGGTTAAGTGGGACCGAACTGTAAATTAGATTTTCATAAAATCTGATTGGAATATATACTAATTTTAATTATATTTTAATACTTTGCCAAAAGTGATTTATTTTAAGACTATAATTTAGATTTTTATTTTTATAATTTACCCTTTGTACAAAATGTAATCATAACTATTGTTACACATCCACTTTAACGTTGAATAAATATAACTGAAGATTACTGCCAATAAACACATCCACTAGAAAATAAACAGCTACACACAACTAGAAAGTTCAATCAATGTGCCGTGAGAGCACCCTAATAGACCTATATAACATAATCATAATATAACATTACAAATGTCATAACACATTAGAAATAAAACAGATTGAATCAAGACAAACAACAACAGATAGCCTATAACAATTTTATTTCAGAGTTTTCTGAATTTGTATCCTTCCTTGTTTTAAAATATGATATAATCATTATTGCTGGTGATTTTAACATTCACTGTGATACCATCACAAACTAGATTAACAATTCCTAAATAAATTAGGTGTGGTTGCTTCAGTGTTATCAATTGCTGGAAATGGCATAGAAAGATGGTAATATGGTATAGTGTGAGGTGGAAAATAAAAGGTGGAAATAGTATGAACTAGTAGGCTAATGTAGTATAAAAGGGATCTATTGCTCTCGTCAGAAACCATAGCTGCATTTACTGGATTATTATCAATTTTTTAAGTTTGTGTGACATAAATTAGAGAGTCAGTTTTCCACATGGTTTTCATAACGTTCTTCAGCCCTATTCTCAAATATCTAAAAGTTACTTGACTTTAGAGATAGGAGACCAGTCACAACATTGCTATAATATTGTAGGACTCCAAACAATTACATATTATTATTTTAAAACCGTAAGATTCACTCGGGAGTTAGCAAACAGGCAAATGACTAGCAATGCTAGCATGCTAGATAAACTATTGATAAAATATGAAAATGCATTTTTATGACATTTCTGCATTTTAGCTAAGTTTTTGACATAACATTCAAAAATGGATGAGTGCTTGTGCAAAATTTCTCACCTCAAAAGAATAACAAAAATTAATAGCTATTAAAACCGGTGAGCTGGGGCATCGGCTCCTTTAGCTTATTGATTCCAAATACTGAATTGTCGCCTCCCTGCCTCGAACACCATATAGCGCATGCCTTTCATTACAAAACGGTGAGCTGGAGCATCGGCTTATTTAGCTTATTCTGATTCCAACATCTGAATTTTACCTGCCGCTAATACCCCATAGCACCTGGATGGCTTTCATTACAAGGCAGAGAGACCGAATAAATATTATCGTTTCAGCACGGTAACGTAGGCTATGTAGGCGACCGTGAGAGCCCGATCTCTACGGACTACTGATGGTCTGTCGATATGGGTATCCAGCCTGCCCTGCACCAAGCTGCTAGATTAACAATTCCTAAAGAAATTGTAGGTGTATTTGCTTTGCAGTGGTATCAATTGCTGGAAATGGTATAGAAAGATGGTAATACGGTAGCCTATAGTGTGAGGTGGTAATGCGGTATAATGGGATCAAAAGAAGTTGAGTGTTAAAATAGCCTATGGTAATGTATTTTGTGGTAAGTAGTCTAAAGAACCTGGAAGTGATACAAAGAAGTAATGAATTGTGATGAAATCACAAAAAGGTAAGGCATTAAGTAGGCGAACTGAGCGGCTCAGCTTCGCTCAGAGCGAAAAACGCACTTAACGGGTTGCTCAGTTTCGATCACTCTGAGCCGCTGAAAGCGTTGCTGAGCACTTTTGGATTTGTATCAGAGACGGAAGTAGGCTACGTCGTTAGCTATGGAATGTCTCGTCGCCATTTTTCCAAACTCAGACAGTTGTGACAGTTGCTCAGCGCTCACGTAGAGCTGAACGTTAAGTGATTAAAAAATCCCGCTCAGTGCTCACAGATCATTCTCACCGTGAGCTACTCAGTTAGCTTCAGTTACTTAACGCAACCAATGTCAAATAATCTGGGATAGGTCATACGCTTGATCTTATTCTTACTTTTGGTTTAAACGTAAACAAGCTTGAAATGAAAGCCACTACTCTCTTTGATCAGCTGAGTATCATATTTGATGTTCAGCGATGAGAGCAACATATTTTTCCGATTTAATCACTGCAAACCGGCACAATTTGAGGTTTTTATGTAAGACAATTGATCGTCTTGTAAACTCTCCACCAGTTGTTACCTCTGCCTCTTCTTCTGATGATTGTGAAAAATTTCTGTCCTTCTTTCTTGAAAAGATCGATAGTATTAAATTCAAGATATCTCGTCCTGTGTACCTTATTGATGTACCTTGCCAACGCATTAATCTGTTAAATTCCTTCATGCCTATTTCTATGCAGGATCTTTTAGACGTTGTGTCTCACATGTAACCCTTCTCCAGTCCCCTAGATATCATCCCTACCAGACTCTTCAAAGAGGTCATTGGGGAAATTGGTGCTGATTTACTTTCTATTTTAAAAATCTCTCTTTTTAACTGGGTGTGTTCCTGATTATTTTAAATGTGCAACTGTTCAACCGCTCCTTAAGAAGCCAAATCTTGATGCTTCAGTCTTAAATAATTACAGACCTATCACAAAACCTCAAAAATCCTAGAAAACGTTGTAACAAAGCAACTTTTAACTGTAA
The DNA here is from genome assembly GCA_029718625.1 of Synaphobranchus kaupii. Taxonomy (NCBI): domain Eukaryota; kingdom Metazoa; phylum Chordata; class Actinopteri; order Anguilliformes; family Synaphobranchidae; genus Synaphobranchus; species Synaphobranchus kaupii. The sequence continues at coordinate 2,887,481 of CM056385.1, forward strand.
TGAAAAAGAATGATTTTGATAATGAACTTTGAAAAGTTCCAGTCAGGTTTCCGACAAAACCATAGCACAGAAACTGCCCTTCTAAGAGTGGCAAATTACCTTTTGTTAAATGCAGACTCTGGAGCATTCTCTGTTTTGGTGCTCCTGCATCTAAGTGCAGCTTTCGACACAATTGACCATTCTATTTTAATTGAGAGGCTTGGGACACTGGGTTGGGATCCCGGGGACTGCACTGGACTGGGTTGTGTCATATCTGTCAAACAGAAAATTGTCTTTAAAGTCTTTATCAGTGATTGTGTCCTCTTCTGTAATATCTACTTGTGGTGTTCCTCAAGGTTCGATACTTGGGCCAGTCTTGTTCTCTATTTATGTTACCCTTGGGCCAGATTATTCACCAGTATAATATACTGAATATTTCCATTGTGCTGATGACACGCAATTGGACTTGTCTGTCAAACCTAATGAGCCCAGAAAGTTGCCTGTCTTGCATGACTGCCTAGCTGACGTTCAAAAGTGGATGTCCCATAACTTTCTTAAATTGAACCCAGATAAAACCGAAGTTGTTATTTTTGCCCCTAAACCTGTTTCTGATCTAATCAAGCCAACACTGGGGCCACTTGCTTTCAATATTAAGTCTTGGGGTAATTTTCGATCCTAACCTTAACTTTGAGCAGCACACAAAAAAGTTAGTTCAGTCATGCTACTATCAACTAAGAAATATTGCTCAAATAAAATCTGCCCTGTCTTTTACAGACACTGAAAAATGATATGTGCTTTTATTTTTTCATGGCTGGACTACTGTAACTCCTTGTCTGTCTGTTTAAGTCACAGAGCCTTGGCCGGGCTTCAGGTTTTCCAAGACAAGACTGTTGACTAGGACAAATTTGAGGTCATATATTACCCTGGTTTTAGCTTCTCTGCACTGGTTAACTGAAGGTAACCAGAGATTTAAAAATTTTACAAATCACCTACAAAGCACTGCACGGTTTGGCACCTTAATACATTACTGATCTTTTTACACCCTACACGTCCTTGAGACATCTTAGGTCATCAGATAAGGCCCTGCAGGCTGTTCCAGAGTCAAGGCTGAAAACAAAGGGAGATCTTGCCTTCTCAGTATTAGCCCCTAGACTCTGGAACAGCCTTCCCCTCAACATTAGGACTGCTGGGTCAATGTCCGCTTTTAAATCCCGTCTCAAGACACACTTTTATAGACTTTCTTTTTTACTAATGCTTAAATGTATGTTTGGTCTTTTTAATCCTTTTTAAATGTATTTAATTATTTATATATTACTATTATTTTTCATTTTAATCCATTTCTTCATCCTTTTGTCATTTTACATGTCTTTTAACTGAATTCTTGAGTGCCTGCTTGTCCTCCTGTTTTGTGGTGGGACTAGATTTAGCTGTAAATTATGCTGGAACAGTATGGAACACATGGTTGGGGAAATGGCTGTAAGTCATCAAGGGTCTGAGTTATCAAACGAGCCTCAAACCATCACACTGCTGCCAGATATGCAGCAGATATGAATGGATCACTTTAAGGGTTGTTTCTCCTGACAAATTTTCCTATTTAACTCTATGGAAAAATAAGTCAGGAGAAGAAACCCTTTAAGTTATCCATCCATATCTACTGCATATCTGGCAGCAGAGTGATGATTTAAGGCGTGTTTGATATGTCAGACCCTTGATGACTTAGAGCCATTTAGCCAATCATGTTTACCATACTGTTCTAGTGTAATTTACAGCTAAATCTAGTCTCACCCCCCAATTCCCATAGAGATCCATTCAAATGCAGAGATGTTATAGTATCGCATGTAGGAGTACCAGAAAATAAGATATCAAGAGTCTTTTGATATGGTTGGTTCTCAGACATCAGGAAGTCATGGCTTGCAAAAGATATGCAACCAAATATAAAAAATTATTACTTTATTCTACATCATGTTAAACTGTCCAATATCTTTTGATGCACCTCATTGTCATTGTATCCTTTCCAACTCAAAGTGCTAGAGTACAGAACCAAAATAACAAAAAATGTGTCACTGTCCAATGAATTATGGTGCTCACTGCAGGCTATATGTTCGTGTTATAGGCTGCTAAATCTGGCCATGTTCCAGATAATTTCAGTTAGCTAACATTAGTTACTATGTTTTCTAGCTAGCAGTCGCAAACTTTCCATTACACAAGGCTATCTCTAATTTTTGGATGTTGAGCGTTGCAACTAAATGTTTGCACGTAAGAAACCATTACAAAATTAATTGCCTATGTGCTCGTATACAATACAATACTTCTCCCTGGTAAACATCTTTAAACATTATTTAACTTGGCTAACATCGTTATTTTCATTGCATTGTATTGTAGGGAGTAGGCTATGGCCAGTTTCTGTGTTGTGGCAGTTAAATGAGTGTCAGAGACAGAGCGAGTAAAATTAGACTCTGGAGAAATCTTGCAATGCACGAGACTGTTGTTCAACGGTAATTTGAATGTTCAAAATGAGCATTATGTGGCTACCACATTTATGCCCTAATGTTAAGTCAATGGTCAATTAATTTCCGGTATCATATCATTATTAAGGTTTATTTAAAAAATGTGCAATAAACAGAAATGTGACCCATCAAAAGCATTCGTCCATGTCATGCCCGACAGTATATGAGCTAGGTTATTGGGGGGGAAATCTTAATGCTACTTTTTTTAATGAACTATGTGAAAACGGCTGAACAGATATTTCCCATATTTGTTTTATGACAAGCTATTGATGAGATGAGGTGATCTGCCAAGTGGCTTGGTAATTGGTGTTAAAACGGCTGAGACACTAATGGGCGAAATTTGGGTTTCATATTTATTACTCGAAGCCATTAACAAGGCAAAAGTGGTGCTCGTCTTTGGCAAGTTAACGACTGATCCTCCTCTCCTCTTCCCCACATACTCATAACCGTTTTATTTATGATTTGTACTTCTTCCTGCCTCAAGCCAATGGCCAACAGCTAATCTTCAAGGAAGGGGGCACTTTTGCTTCCCAAATGGGAAAGCTTTGTGCTTGCCTTATTATCGCAATATGCCACATTTTACTATATCACTTCATTTTCAGCACTGGAACACATTATTATGAGACTATATTTCCCAGGTAGAATGGGTTTGCAATGCAAGGTATACTTTTTAGTATAATTAATTTGTTTTTCTGTTTGCAATATTCAGTTTAGTTCAAAGTACAGTTGTGTTCAAATAAATAGCAGTGCGTTAAAAAAAGTGAATAAAGTGCAAATATTTTTTAATAGCTTTTAGTTCCATATTTCAAATGTAGTGGAAACATTACACATTCAATTCCAAATCAAAGCATTAACAAATTTGATCAAGTCTGCGTTATTCTTTTACAGGAAGCAAAGACAAGGAATATTAATCTGTTCAAAAAATAGCAGTGTCGACATTTTTCTCTTCAAACTCAAACACTTACTGTATAAACTGAAGACATTTTTCAAGATTTAACTTCACTTTAAATTACTGAACTAATATTTAGTTGCATAACCATTGTTTTTGATAACTACTGCGCATCTGCGTTGCATCGAGTCAACCAACTTCTGGCACCTAGAAACAGGTATTTCAGCCCAGGATGAACAAACTACATCCCACAGTTCCTGTGAATTTTTGAGTTTTGCTTCAGAAACTGCATTTTTAATGTCACCCCACAAGTTTTCAATGGGGTTGAGGTTGGGGGATTGAGCTGGGCACTCCATTACCTCAATCCATTTTGTCTGGAACCTAGATGCTAGTTGCTCGCTTACTCGTGTGTTTGGGGTCGTTGTCTTGTTGAAACACCCATTTCAGGGGCATTTCCTCTTAGGCATACGGCAACATAATCTCTTCAAGTATTTTGATGTATTCAAACTGATCCATGATCCCTGGTATACGATAAATAGGCCCAACACCATAGTATGAAAAACATCCCCATACCATGATTTTTGCGCCACCATGCTTCACTGTCTTCACAGTGTACTGTGGCTTGAATTCAGTACCCGGGGGTCGTCTGACATACTGTCGACGACCAATAGACCCGAAAATAACAATTTTACTCTCATCAGTCCACAGAATGTTACGCCATTTCTCTTTGGGCCAATCGATGTGTTCCTTGGCAAATTTTTACCGATTCTGCACATGCCATTTTTTGAACAATGGTGCTTTACAGGGGTTTCTTGCAGATAGCTTAGCTTCGATCAAACGTCTTCTGACTGTAACAGCACTTACAGGTCATTTTAGATCATCTTTGATCTTTCTGGAGGTGATGATTGGCTGAATCTTTGCCATTCTGACTATTCTTCGATCCGTTTTTACAGTAGTTGCTCATTTTCTTCCGCGTGTTTCGGGTTTTTGTTGCCATTTTAAAGCATTTGAGATCATTTTAGCTGAGCATCCTACAATTTGCTGCACTTCTTTATACGTTTTCCCCTCTCCAATCAACTTTTTAATCAAATTACGTTGTTCCTCTGAACAATGTTTGGAACGGCCCATTTTACTTAGCAATTCAGAAGGAAATATATTTTATAACAATGTGTGAAACATTTGCTTCCCTTCTTCCTTAATAAAGGACAATTAATGACACCTGTTTTTTCACAGAATTAATTAATTCTCTAATCAAACTCCACACTGCTATTATTTTGAACACGCCCCTTTCAATGAATGAGTCAATTACTCAGAACAAGCAGCGTGCATGTCATGACAGTTGGGTCTGTTGTTTTTCTATTACACTACTACATCTACAAGTAAATTATTTGCCATGCAGAAATATCACTACTACTAATAACAGTGGTTCATCAGGTTACTGATGTTGTACTGCTATTTTTTTGAAAACAACTGTATATGCCATGTAATATTTGCACATTTGAATCATTACAGCCATAGGAAATGTATATATTTGGAGAATGTTAGAACCTTTCAACCTTTTTATGGTCTAGAAACATAGACAATGTGCCAGTTTTGCATTATTATCCAATACATGATTGTGCACCTGGCTTTATGATAGAAAAGACACGTTTATGGATGCTGCTAAACAGTGACATTGTCAATCTACTTAAAATGGCAATAGATAATCCCTGTACTCACTCTCCATTCCAGTAAATTAAGCTCAGTTGGGATTTTTGCTTCAAGAAAATAGAATACGGAGAATGAACAGTATCATAATTCATTACAATATTAGCTTGTTTCAGATGATCCACATATTGTCTGCAGTTCGATGCAGATGACTGTCTAGAAACAGCTAAAAAAGAGAATCATATAGTGATTTTAATTGACATCCTTCAAAATGAATGGACCTGGTATTCTGGCTAATCCATTGAGTGAAACCAATAGACTAAAACCATACCAACCAGTTAATCGATCTATATGATCAGTATCCTTCCCTCCACAATCTTATGATTGGTTAGCAGCTATTATCATGTCCCCACATCTCATTCGTCTTTTAAAAATTATAATGCAAATTTTTATGGTTTCATATTTTAGAAAGAATAAGGTTGAAAAGTCAAATGCTCAAACACTACTAGTGTTTTTGGCATTAAATTATTTAAGATTAAGGTACTTTAAAAGCAGCAAGCCCAGGTGAAAAGAAAACAATTAATGTTTGCAGTGCTAATACGCCCAGTCTCATCCAGGGTAAGTGCATAGAAAAAGAGTGAGCGAGGGAATAAAGTTGGAAAGTAATAATAATATCTCATCCAAGCACGGAGGCAAACCAGCACTCAACCCGACTTCAACCCGAGCCTTCCTCAGGGGAGTACTGTTGAGTTTGTGCATGCTCCACATTTACTCTTCTTCCAATTAAAGAACAACAACGAACATAAAGTTTCAGTTTGTTCCACTACTACCAGTCACCCTCATTTCAGATGGCTTCCTTAACAAAGAGGCGGCAAAGCGCAGAGCCTGCTGCATTTAGCCCCACTGTGCGTTTGCTCAAGTGACAGCGAATTTCCACAAAACATAGAAACAATTGCGATCATGAGACTATTTTCTCCTTGTGGCTGTACAGCAATAAGCAGGCTGTGACCAAAACACAATGCTCACTCACAGTCCAGCTTAAAGATAGACTGTTTTTCAGGTTTTACAGATAATCCACTGGCTATTTGTGACTAAAGCACCATGTGGAGCTACCAATATTTACGATTTATTTTGTTACATCCATTCTGGTATTGCCTCAATTATCGGGTCACAGACACATGAAAGGAGTCAACTGGTTGATGACCTGGACTTACCCCCAAGTGACCTGTCAGTCACTGCTGACCTTTTCGAAGGTAATCAATGAAGTGGTATGTATTTTGTGATTTTGGTAGCTGCACATTCTTTACATTGACAAATATAAATAGTGGGTAACACTAATTTAAATTGAGCTCATGCCGGAGTAAGAATATTGTAGTTCCTTTAATGTGAGGGAACAAACATTATTCCGTAACTATTTGCATGCATACAAAGGGCACAGTACTGTTCCTTTGTTACCATGTGGTTATTATGGTGCTGCATGTTATGTTGTTCTACAATCATTCTCAAAGTAATTACAATAGTGTTACACTTGTATATGAACCCCTTAATAACAAGTGTTACCAATATAATGCATTAAAAATCAGCTATATGCACACTACTATTGCTCTGATTAAGTCATTGTACGGTTGTAATTGTTGTTCAATTCCAAAGACCAAATTATTGCGGCAGCCACCTCTCTGTTGTATGTTAATCGCCTCCTCTTTATTCGTTACGGGTTATAGAGAGAAGGTAATCATTATGTGCTCTAAATTGTCTCAATTAGTTTCACAGGCTAGACTTTTTTTGCTGAAAGATGTGATTGACCTGTTTCTCTAAAGCCCCTGTGATCTCTTGTGTTGTCTTGTCTTACCCAGCTGTTGCTTCATTTCTCGCAATCGCTGCTGTCCACATCCCCTGCTTAAACTCACACCCCTTCCACAGACACATATGCATGCCTATATATGCTTGCACACACACTGGTATGCTCCTCCTAAACATACAAATGTATGCATTCGTAGACACACACATTCTTTCCCCACAAACACACTTATACAGGGACACACAGACGCACATCCAAACACCGCCCAGCCCCACACACGCGCACACACCCCACTCATGCTCACACACATAAAGGCTCCCCTTTGTATGCACACACATACTCCAAACAAACACACACACACTCTCTCTCTCCAGGCAGGTGTCTCCTGAGTGTCACTTTGTTCGCCTGCGTCTCATTATCATGTGCTCACAAGGACAATAGATGGTGTCTTTGTCTTACTGCAGGGAGATGGCTTTGATGTTTCCACAAAGCTACCTCAGCCTCAACTGCATGTGGAATCAAGTAGTTAGTCGTTGAGATGGGTTTTTGTGTGTGCGTGCGAGTGTCTGGTCTTTTATTTTGTTCGTTCACTCGGTCGAATATATTTCATTTTTTGTATAAAGACAAAAAAGTTGCGAGAATTATTCAGGAAATCCTGTTTTAACACAATGACCTCTCTGACTTATCATACATACACCCGACTCAATCATTCATTCACTCAGACTCACATACGCCCTTCAGTCCATATGATCATCATCACTGATGATCAATCAAGTGCACAGAGACCAACCAAAACGCGGAACGCTTTTTTTTTGACCTGCTAAAACGTAAATGTAAGTACTCCAGATGTTTGATTTATTTGTGGGATGTGCTACCTCACTTATTCTTTGAGTTTCAACATTTACTTGTAATGTTTTTGGGCTCAGCACTCCTCCCTAACTATTTTGGTTGATGCGCGTTCTTCACTTTTTCTTCAGTATTTAAGAGATATTATTAAAAACATTCAGCATGTATCCTCAGCCATCTAACCCTCAGGGATTGGAGATACAGCCGTATAGTGCATGGTGAAAGTTGGGTAATTGCATTAGAATTATAAATTTACACTTCATAACTCATAGGAGTGAAATCTTGGAAATCAGCAATCCAACAGAAGAACAGTATTCAGCAGTGAAGCAAAGTTAGTCCTTTTCAAAGGGTTTTGTAGATAGAGACGTTTAGGCGTTGACCTCTGAGGACAGTCATTGATCCACTGTACAGTTCCATTGCTGCAGGTGGAGTAATTGCTTTGTGAGGGAGATTTGGTGCAAAGCTTAAGGAATCTTTCAACTGGGCGCTCTTGGCGCAGTACAAAACCCACCTGATTCAGTCAGCGCCATCATGTTTCCCCAAAACCGCTTTTGACTGTGAAAGGCATTTTTCATCTCAAATTAAGAATGCCGGCTGCATCATGATGTTCCATGAGTCCACACTGCAGTGTGTTTCATGGGAGTGCTTTTTTGTAAGTATTGTGAAGGGACCAAACTAAAGAAAAAACATTGTTTTAGTAGTTGGTGAGCTGCCACCTGTTCACTGTAGTGCTGTGAGATAGTAAAAAGGGTAAGCACTCTATAAATATAGCCTATTATTATTATTATTATTATTATTATTATTTCTATGCTTTGACACACTGAATGAACCAACACAGGAGCTATGCATTACAAACATATGCAAGAATTGAAGAGTGTTTTTCCAAAACTCACTCAGGCCAGTTTTTTTTTCATGGTGGGAATTATTTTTCTGATAAATGGCTAGATATTTGTAGTTTTATGTTGAAATGTGATTTTTCATGCAAAACAACTCCGCTGTTTTTAGAGTCTTTCCAGTATATGCGCACGGGGTGGAGATTTGATGAAAACGTGGTGTGTCTGCAAGATACGCGGATTCAGAGTTTTCACTTATTGATTTTTTTATGTGCAACATAAAACAAGGTGGTTTATGTCTAGCACCACCAATAGACGATTATGAAAAATACAGCATCTTTTGCATAAATGAATATTAGAATAAGTGCATGTAATTTTAACATAATATTGGTCTTGTTTTCCTTTGCCTAGACTACTTGCAATTATCAAACAGCTGTCATAAAAATAAAAAAATAAATGTAAAAGTATGATTGACCATCTATATCATACCAGACCAATATTAGATGGATTGATCGACAGTGTCTGGGTCATATTTGTTTTGACAGAGAGATTATTTTTTTTATTTGTCAGCTCAGCTGCTCCAAAATTATTTGGAAGCGCAAATTCACATCAGTGTACCGGTGCTCTAGGTTATCTCTCTCTCCTTCCTGGCCACATCCTTTCAGCGTGACAGATGCACTCAAAAAAATAAATTCTTGGACAGTGGTTGCACATAATAGGCTATTATTAAGTATACTGTATGTGACTTCAACTGGTTACGTTGAAGACATTACATTCAGGCTACTTAATAATATTGTGTTCAACCACCGTACATGATTTTATTAGGTAAATCGTAAAAAAAAGGAAAGAAAATTTTAAAGTAAATTTCATTTAATAATAGTGTTGGTGGAGACTAGTAGGGGGAAGTTTTATAGTAGTGTTGGTGGACTAGTAGGGGGAAGTTGTATAATAGTGTTGGTAGACTAGTTGGGGGAAGTTTTATAATAGTGTTGGTGGACTAGTAGGCGGAAGTTTTATAATAGTGTTGGTGGATTAGTAGGGGGAAGTTTTATAATAGTGTTGATGGACTAGTAGGGGGAAGTTTTATAATAGTGTTGATGGACTAGTAGGGGGAAGTTTTATAATAGTGTTGATGGACTAGTAGGGGGGAAGTTTTATAATAGTGTTGGTGGACTAGTAGGCGGAAGTTTTATAATAGTGTTGGTGGACTAGTAGGGGGAAGCTTTATAATAGTGTTGATGGACTAGTAGGGGGAAGTTTTATAGTAGTGTTGGTGGACTAGTAGGGGGAAGTTTTATAATAGTGTTGATGGACTAGTAGGGGGGAAGTTTTATAATAGTGTTGATGGACTAGTAGGGGGGAAGTTTTATAGTAGTGTTGGTGGACTAGTAGGGGGAAGTTTTATAATAGTGTTGATGGACTAGTAGGGGGAAGTTTTATAATAGTGTTGATGGACTAGTAGGGGGAAGCTTTATAATAGTGTTGATGGACTAGTAGGGGGAAGTTTTATAGTAGTGTTGGTGGACTAGTAGGGGGAAGTTTTATAATAGTGTTGATGGACTAGTAGGGGGAAGTTTTATAATAGTGTTGATGGACTAGTAGGGGGAAGCTTTATAATAGTGTTGATGGACTAGTAGGGGGAAGTTTTATAGTAGTGTTGGTGGACTAGTAGGGGGAAGTTTTATAATAGTGTTGATGGACTAGTAGGGGGGAAGTTTTATAATAGTGTTGATGGACTAGTAGGGGGGAAGTTTTATAGTAGTGTTGATGGACTAGTAGGGGGGAAGCTTTATAATAGTGTTGATGGACTAGTAGGGGGAAGTTTTATAGTAGTGTTGGTGGACTAGTAGGGGGAAGTTTTATAATAGTGTTGATGGACTAGTAGGGGGGAAGTTTTATAATAGTGTTGATGGACTAGTAGGGGGGAAGTTTTATAATAGTGTTGATGGACTAGTAGGGGGAAGCTTTATAATAGTGTTGGTGGACTAGTAGGGGGGAAGTTTTATAATAGTGTTGGTGGACTAGTAGGGGGAAGTTTTATAATAGTGTTGATGGACTAGTAGGGGGAAGTTTTATAATAGTGTTGATGGACTAGTAGGGGGAAGCTTTATAATAGTGTTGATGGACTAGTAGGGGGAAGTTTTATAGTAGTGTTGGTGGACTAGTAGGGGGAAGTTTTATAATAGTGTTGATGGACTAGTAGGGGGAAGTTTTATAATAGTGTTGATGGACTAGTAGGGGGAAGCTTTATAATAGTGTTGATGGACTAGTAGGGGGAAGTTTTATAGTAGTGTTGATGGACTAGTAGGGGGAAGCTTTATAATAGTGTTGATGGACTAGTAGGGGGAAGTTTTATAGTAGTGTTGGTGGACTAGTAGGGGGAAGTTTTATAATAGTGTTGATGGACTAGTAGGGGGGAAGTTTTATAATAGTGTTGATGGACTAGTAGGGGGAAGTTTTATAATAGTGTTGATGGACTAGTAGGGGGAAGTTTTATAGTAGTGTTGGTGGACTAGTAGGGGGAAGTTTTATAATAGTGTTGATGGACTAGTAGGGGGAAGTTTTATAATAGTGTTGATGGACTAGTAGGGGGAAGTTTTATAGTAGTGTTGGTGGACTAGTAGGGGGAAGTTTTATAATAGTGTTGATGGACTAGTAGGGGGAAGTTTTATAATAGTGTTGGTGGACTAGTAGGGGGAAGTTTTATAGTAGTGTTGGTGGACTAGTAGGGGGAAGTTTTATAATAGTGTTGATGGACTAGTAGGGGGAAGTTTTATAGTAGTGTTGGTGGACTAGTAGGGGGAAGTTTTATAATAGTGTTGATGGACTAGTAGGGGGAAGTTTTATAGTAGTGTTGGTGGACTAGTAGGGGGAAGTTTTATAGTAGTGTTGGTGGACTAGTAGGGGGAAGTTTTATAATAGTGTTGATGGACTAGTAGGGGGAAGTTTTATAGTAGTGTTGGTGGACTAGTAGGGGGAAGTTTTATAGTAGTGTTGGTGGACTAGTAGGGGGAAGTTTTATAATAGTGTTGGTGGACTAGTAGGGGGAAGCTTTATAATAGTGTTGATGGACTAGTAGGGGGAAGTTTTATAGTAGTGTTGGTGGACTAGTAGGGGGAAGTTTTATAGTAGTGTTGGTGGACTAGTAGGGGGAAGTTTTATAATAGTGTTGATGGACTAGTAGGGGGAAGTTTTATAATAGTGTTGATGGACTAGTAGGGGGAAGTTTTATAATAGTGTTGATAGACTAGTAGGGGGGAAGTTTTATAATAGTGTCGATGGACTAGTAGGGGGAAGTTTTATAATCGTGTTGGTGGACTAGTAGGGGGAAGTTTTATAGTAGTGTTGGTGGACTAGTAGGGTGAAGTTTTATAATAGTGTTGATGGATTAGTAGGGGGAAGTTTTATAATAGTGTTGGTGGACTAGTAGGGGGGAAGTTTTATAATAGTGTTGATGGACTAGTAGGGGGAAGTTTTATAATAGTGTTGGTAGACTAGTAGGGGGAAGTTTTATAATAGTTTTGGTGGACTAGTAGGGGGAAGTTTTATAATAGTGTTGATGGACTAGTAGGGGGAAGTTTTATAGTAGTGTTGGTGGACTAGTAGGGGGAAGTTTTATAATAGTGTTGATGGACTAGTAGGGGGGAAGTTTTATAATAGTGTTGATGGACTAGTAGGGGGAAGTTTTATAATAGTGTTGATGGACTAGTAGGGGGAAGTTTTATAATAGTGTTGATGGACTAGTAGGGGGAAGTTTTATAATAGTGTTGATGGACTAGTAGGGGGGAAGTTTTATAATAGTGTTGATGGACTAGTAGGGGGAAGTTTTATAGTAGTGTTGGTGGACTAGTAGGGGGAAGTTTTATAATAGTGTTGATGGACTAGTAGGGGGGAAGTTTTATAATAGTGTTGATGGACTAGTAGGGGGAAGTTTTATAATAGTGTTGATGGACTAGTAGGGGGAAGTTTTATAATAGTGTTGATGGACTAGTAGGGGGAAGTTTTATTATAGTGTTGATGGACTAGTAGGGGGGAAGTTTTATAATAGTGTTGATGGACTAGTAGGGGGAAGTTTTATAATAGTGTTGATGGACTAGTAGGGGGGAAGTTTTATAGTAGTGTTGGTGGACTAGTAGGGGGAAGTTTTATAATAGTGTTGATGGACTAGTAGGGGGAAGTTTTATAATAGTGTTGGTGGACTAGTAGGGGGGAAGTTTTATAATAGTGTTGATGGACTAGTAGGGGGAAGTTTTATAATAGTGTTGATGGACTAGTAGGGGGGAAGTTTTATAATAGTGTTGATGGACTAGTAGGGGGAAGTTTTATAATAGTGTTGATGGACTAGTAGGGGGGAAGTTTTATAGTAGTGTTGGTGGACTAGTAGGGGGAAGTTTTATAATAGTGTTGATGGACTAGTAGGGGGAAGTTTTATAATAGTGTTGGTGGACTAGTAGGGGGGAAGTTTTATAGTAGTGTTGATGGACTAGTAGGGTGAAGTTTTATAATAGTGTTGATGGATTAGTAGGGGGAAGTTTTATAATAGTGTTGGTGGACTAGTAGGGGGGAAGTTTTATAATAGTGTTGATGGACTAGTAGGGGGAAGTTTTATAATAGTGTTGGTAGACTAGTAGGGGGAAGTTTTATAATAGTTTTGGTGGACTAGTAGGGGGAAGTTTTATAATAGTGTTGATGGACTAGTAGGGGGAAGTTTTATAGTAGTGTTGGTGGACTAGTAGGGGGAAGTTTTATAATAGTGTTGATGGACTAGTAGGGGGGAAGTTTTATAATAGTGTTGGTGGACTAGTAGGGGGGAAGTTTTATAATAGTGTTGATGGACTAGTAGGGGGAAGTTTTATAATAGTGTTGGTGGACTAGTAGGGGGAAGTTTTATAATAGTGTTGATGGACTAGTAGGGGGGAAGTTTTATAAGTGTTGATGGATTAGTAGGGGGAAGTTTTATAATAGTGTTGATGGACTAGTAGGGGGGAAGTTTTATAATAGTGTTGATGGACTAGTAGGGGGAAGTTTTATAATAGTGTTGGTGGACTAGTAGGGGGAAGTTTTATAATAGTGTTGATGGACTAGTAGGGGGGAAGTTTTATAAGTGTTGATGGATTAGTAGGGGGAAGTTTTATAATAGTGTTGATGGACTAGTAGGGGGGAAGTTTTATAATAGTGTTGATGGACTAGTAGGGGGAAGTTTTATAATCGTGTTGGTGGACTAGTAGGGGGAAGTTTTATAGTAGTGTTGGTGGACTAGTAGGGTGAAGTTTTATAATAGTGTTGATGGATTAGTAGGGGGAAGTTTTATAATAGTGTTGGTGGACTAGTAGGGGGGAAGTTTTATAATAGTGTTGGTGGACTAGTAGGGGGAAGTTTTATAGTAGTGTTGGTGGACTAGTAGGGGGAAGTTTTATAATAGTGTTGATGGACTAGTAGGGGGAAGTTTTATAATAGTGTTGATGGACTAGTAGGGGGAAGTTTTATAGTAGTGTTGGTGGACTAGTAGGGGGAAGTTTTATAATAGTGTTGATGGACTAGTAGGGGGAAGTTTTATAATAGTGTTGGTGGACTAGTAGGGGGAAGTTTTATAGTAGTGTTGGTGGACTAGTAGGGGGAAGTTTTATAATAGTGTTGATGGACTAGTAGGGGGAAGTTTTATAGTAGTGTTGGTGGACTAGTAGGGGGAAGTTTTATAATAGTGTTGATGGACTAGTAGGGGGAAGTTTTATAGTAGTGTTGGTGGACTAGTAGGGGGAAGTTTTATAATCGTGTTGGTGGACTAGTAGGGGGAAGTTTTATAGTAGTGTTGGTGGACTAGTAGGGTGAAGTTTTATAATAGTGTTGATGGACTAGTAGGGGGAAGTTTTATAATCGTGTTGGTGGACTAGTAGGGGGAAGTTTTATAGTAGTGTTGGTGGACTAGTAGGGTGAAGTTTTATAATAGTGTTGATGGATTAGTAGGGGGAAGTTTTATAATAGTGTTGGTGGACTAGTAGGGGGGAAGTTTTATAATAGTGTTGATGGACTAGTAGGGGGAAGTTTTATAGTAGTGTTGGTGGACTAGTAGGGGGAAGTTTTATAATAGTGTTGATGGACTAGTAGGGGGAAGTTTTATAATAGTGTTGATGGACTAGTAGGGGGAAGTTTTATAGTAGTGTTGGTGGACTAGTAGGGGGAAGTTTTATAATAGTGTTGATGGACTAGTAGGGGGAAGTTTTATAATAGTGTTGGTGGACTAGTAGGGGGAAGTTTTATAGTAGTGTTGGTGGACTAGTAGGGGGAAGTTTTATAATAGTGTTGATGGACTAGTAGGGGGAAGTTTTATAGTAGTGTTGGTGGACTAGTAGGGGGAAGTTTTATAATAGTGTTGATGGACTAGTAGGGGGAAGTTTTATAGTAGTGTTGGTGGACTAGTAGGGGGAAGTTTTATAGTAGTGTTGGTGGACTAGTAGGGGGAAGTTTTATAATAGTGTTGATGGACTAGTAGGGGGAAGTTTTATAGTAGTGTTGGTGGACTAGTAGGGGGAAGTTTTATAGTAGTGTTGGTGGACTAGTAGGGGGAAGTTTTATAATAGTGTTGGTGGACTAGTAGGGGGAAGCTTTATAATAGTGTTGATGGACTAGTAGGGGGAAGTTTTATAGTAGTGTTGGTGGACTAGTAGGGGGAAGTTTTATAGTAGTGTTGGTGGACTAGTAGGGGGAAGTTTTATAATAGTGTTGATGGACTAGTAGGGGGAAGTTTTATAATAGTGTTGATGGACTAGTAGGGGGAAGTTTTATAATAGTGTTGATAGACTAGTAGGGGGGAAGTTTTATAATAGTGTCGATGGACTAGTAGGGGGAAGTTTTATAATCGTGTTGGTGGACTAGTAGGGGGAAGTTTTATAGTAGTGTTGGTGGACTAGTAGGGTGAAGTTTTATAATAGTGTTGATGGATTAGTAGGGGGAAGTTTTATAATAGTGTTGGTGGACTAGTAGGGGGGAAGTTTTATAATAGTGTTGATGGACTAGTAGGGGGAAGTTTTATAATAGTGTTGGTAGACTAGTAGGGGGAAGTTTTATAATAGTTTTGGTGGACTAGTAGGGGGAAGTTTTATAATAGTGTTGATGGACTAGTAGGGGGAAGTTTTATAGTAGTGTTGGTGGACTAGTAGGGGGAAGTTTTATAATAGTGTTGATGGACTAGTAGGGGGGAAGTTTTATAATAGTGTTGATGGACTAGTAGGGGGAAGTTTTATAATAGTGTTGATGGACTAGTAGGGGGAAGTTTTATAATAGTGTTGATGGACTAGTAGGGGGAAGTTTTATAATAGTGTTGATGGACTAGTAGGGGGGAAGTTTTATAATAGTGTTGATGGACTAGTAGGGGGAAGTTTTATAGTAGTGTTGGTGGACTAGTAGGGGGAAGTTTTATAATAGTGTTGATGGACTAGTAGGGGGGAAGTTTTATAATAGTGTTGATGGACTAGTAGGGGGAAGTTTTATAATAGTGTTGATGGACTAGTAGGGGGAAGTTTTATAATAGTGTTGATGGACTAGTAGGGGGAAGTTTTATTATAGTGTTGATGGACTAGTAGGGGGGAAGTTTTATAATAGTGTTGATGGACTAGTAGGGGGAAGTTTTATAATAGTGTTGATGGACTAGTAGGGGGGAAGTTTTATAGTAGTGTTGGTGGACTAGTAGGGGGAAGTTTTATAATAGTGTTGATGGACTAGTAGGGGGAAGTTTTATAATAGTGTTGGTGGACTAGTAGGGGGGAAGTTTTATAATAGTGTTGATGGACTAGTAGGGGGAAGTTTTATAATAGTGTTGATGGACTAGTAGGGGGGAAGTTTTATAATAGTGTTGATGGACTAGTAGGGGGAAGTTTTATAATAGTGTTGATGGACTAGTAGGGGGGAAGTTTTATAGTAGTGTTGGTGGACTAGTAGGGGGAAGTTTTATAATAGTGTTGATGGACTAGTAGGGGGAAGTTTTATAATAGTGTTGGTGGACTAGTAGGGGGGAAGTTTTATAGTAGTGTTGATGGACTAGTAGGGTGAAGTTTTATAATAGTGTTGATGGATTAGTAGGGGGAAGTTTTATAATAGTGTTGGTGGACTAGTAGGGGGGAAGTTTTATAATAGTGTTGATGGACTAGTAGGGGGAAGTTTTATAATAGTGTTGGTAGACTAGTAGGGGGAAGTTTTATAATAGTTTTGGTGGACTAGTAGGGGGAAGTTTTATAATAGTGTTGATGGACTAGTAGGGGGAAGTTTTATAGTAGTGTTGGTGGACTAGTAGGGGGAAGTTTTATAATAGTGTTGATGGACTAGTAGGGGGGAAGTTTTATAATAGTGTTGGTGGGCTAGTAGGGGGGAAGTTTTATAATAGTGTTGATGGACTAGTAGGGGGAAGTTTTATAATAGTGTTGGTGGACTAGTAGGGGGAAGTTTTATAATAGTGTTGATGGACTAGTAGGGGGGAAGTTTTATAAGTGTTGATGGATTAGTAGGGGGAAGTTTTATAATAGTGTTGATGGACTAGTAGGGGGGAAGTTTTATAATAGTGTTGATGGACTAGTAGGGGGAAGTTTTATAATAGTGTTGGTGGACTAGTAGGGGGAAGTTTTATAATAGTGTTGATGGACTAGTAGGGGGGAAGTTTTATAAGTGTTGATGGATTAGTAGGGGGAAGTTTTATAATAGTGTTGATGGACTAGTAGGGGGGAAGTTTTATAATAGTGTTGATGGACTAGTAGGGGGAAGTTTTATAATCGTGTTGGTGGACTAGTAGGGGGAAGTTTTATAGTAGTGTTGGTGGACTAGTAGGGTGAAGTTTTATAATAGTGTTGATGGATTAGTAGGGGGAAGTTTTATAATAGTGTTGGTGGACTAGTAGGGGGGAAGTTTTATAATAGTGTTGGTGGACTAGTAGGGGGAAGTTTTATAATAGTGTTGATGGACTAGTAGGGGGAAGTTTTATAATAGTGTTGGTAGACTAGTAGGGGGAAGTTTTATAATAGTTTTGGTGGACTAGTAGGGGGAAGTTTTATAATAGTGTTGGTGGACTAGTAGGGGGGAAGTTTTATAATAGTGTTGGTGGACTAGTAGGGGGAAGTTTTATAATAGTGTTGATGGACTAGTAGGGGGAAGTTTTATAATAGTGTTGGTAGACTAGTAGGGGGAAGTTTTATAATAGTTTTGGTGGAATAGTTGGGGGACGTTTTATAATAGTGTTGGTAGATTAGTAGGGGTAGGTTTTATAATAGTGTTGGTAGACTAGTAGGGGTAGGTTTTATAATAGTGTTGATGGACTAGTAGGGGGAAGGTTTATAATAGTGTTGATGGACTAGTAGGGGGGAAGTTTTATAATAGTGTTGGTGGACCAGTTGGGGGAAGTTTTATGATCGTGTTGCATCACTTTACTGGCCCTCTACCAAAACTCGAGACACTATTTAAACATAAACATGTTCAAAATGGTGTAACTACAACATTAACACTGTTCATACCCAGATAAGCTTTTCTTTCAGACCTTTTACCTAGTATTGATTTTGGAAACTCTTCCATATCTGGTACGATAGACAGGGACTGAGTTCTGAATGTACCTTGCACACTGAATGTCTCTGTGACCCTGTTACTGATGTTTGCTCAGTGTTTGAAGGATTTTCAGGGGGCCCTGATTGGTACTCCTGCATGATAGGATTCTGTAAGGGGGAGTATAAGGTTTGGAGAACCAAACGCGACCGATAAGGATTTCTAAAAGCGTATCTAGAAAGATGTGTATCCGCACCAGGGGAAAAGGTGAACACAAGATCGGGAGCAAAACTTCCCTAGCTCAAGGCAAAACAAAGCAACCTCAAAAACGGAGGCGTAAATAATAATAAATAACAAAAGAACCTCACGCTCTCAAATGAGGAGCGATAACAGGAGGTCAGAGGAAAACAAAAGAAACACCCTGTATAAACGGGCAAGAGAATGAAAATGAAACTAGAACCTGTTACCTACAGCTCTAGATGAGAACGAGCTGAACAAAACTGGTAGAGGAGTACAAAGGATAAAGAGAGAAAGAAAAAGACTAAAAATAAATCTTTATCCTAACTCTAACCGGACTTGCTGCGTTTCTTATTCGTACGAACCAGAAATGCAGTGACCGAATTTCCTATACCGTAACAACTTCGTTGTCAACATAGCAAAGACAATATCGAAGTGAGGAAATGCAGAAATCCTGAGGTATTGATAACCAGCAGGAAACGCAATACAGGTGTAGGGAATAATTGCCGGGCGAGATACAAACACCGGTACGGAGACTATTTTGTCATATCTGTTCTTTGTAGGGCTGAGCCGAATGCTTTGGAGCTCCGAAGCTTTGTTCGTTGGATTTGGATTCGGATCCTAAATTCAGATTTGAATAGTTTGTTTTTTTTCCTCAACAAAAAAACAACAAAAAAAAAACTAAACATTTTATCCCCCCTCAAAAAAGAAGAAGAAAATTTATGGTTTACTGGATGTTTGTCAACATATACGTGTTTATTCTATACTGATTGAGCTTTGAATCACCTGGAAGTTTATCGAACTGCTAGCGTGGTTCAGCCTTCCATGTGACTTGTCTCCACATTCGCTCGTAGATAAAAAATAGCATTCGCTACGTTGTTGCCCAAAGCCTGAGGTGACGTTACAAGATGTCAAAGAAGTCAGCCGTGTGGAAACATTTTAATATTACCGCTGACAATCCAAGCTTCGGAGCTTCGGGGAAAATTGCCAACGAAGCTTCGAAGTGTAAAAAATGGCATTCGGCTCAGCCCTAGTTCTATGTTTGTAGTCTTACAACTTGGTTTGGTTTTAGGAAATGAGTGGCTTGCTGCTTTTGTCATAGCAGTTATTTTGTGCGCTGCGTCTCTTTGTCAGTCGAGCCTTTACCACTGCCGTGGCCTTGGCTGCTGGTTTCAGCAGTTGCTTGCTGAGGGGCAGGGTTGTGCAAGTCTGTTTGGATAAGAACTTCTGTGCTGGTGAACCCAGGATCTTGTCACATGGTACAGTCCTCAGCAGGTTCATGTACAGGTCTGTGTCATCCCTTTGTGTTTTCTCGCACAGTAGTTTTGCACTCCTAACAGCTCTCTCGCTGAGGCCATTTGACTGTGGATTCTCCGGGCTGCTTGTTTCATGTGTAAAGTTCCATGTTTTAGCAGTCAAGGAATGTCAGACTTGTACAGTAAATTATGTTCCCTTGTCTGAGTAGTTTCTGAGAAATTCCATGGACTGAGAAGTGATACTTCAGGTTGTCTATCGCACACTGTGATAAGACTCCTCAGCAGATCGAGTTCAAACTAGCGAGCATTGGAGTCAACTAGAACCTGGTAATGGTGGTTCTTTCGGTACTTGGTGCAGTGATTCTGGAGTGACAGCTCTGTTGCTTTTCATGATGATGTCATTTTTGATAATTAGTTCATTATGACAACCTAAATCTATGACTTATTTTTCCATCGAGTTCAATAGGAAAATGGGTAAGGAGAAACGACCCTTTGGTTTGATGCTCGTTTGATACCTCAGACCCTTGATGACTTACAGGCATTTAGCGAACTATGTGTTCCATACTATTCCCGTGTAATTTACAGCTTAATCTAGTCCCACCCCCCAATTCCCATACAGATCCATTCAAATGCAGAGAGGTTATATTATTGCATGTAAGAGTACCTGTAAATAAGATATCAAGAGTCATATTAAATATATATCAAATATTAAATGTGATGACTTTATGATGAACGTCTGCACTTTAACCTCATAGTCACTGTTCCATTTAAAATCCAATGTGCTGGAGGACAGAGCCAAAACAACAAAAAATGTGTCACTGTCCTAACACTTTTTGAGTGCACTGTATATATAGCTATATATATACATGAAATTATAAACATATTTACAAATAGCCCTATAAAAATTAACTGTGCTAATGCTTCAAATTGCTGGTGTTGCCCATTTAGCATAAGTGACAAATCACTGCATGAACATTCTGAGGCTTGCCTTTTTCCATTTGGAATAAAACCAAAATGTGCTATACACATAAAGCACTTTTAAACTCCTTCATTTAAAAATTACACAGTGCTAGCATTTTAAGATGAACTAATAAACAATTCTAAGTTAAATTTTAGCCCATGGCAATTTAAAGGACTTGAATACAAACAAACTAAAATCAACTTTACTTATTAAATATATATTATTAGATAGGCTAATGTTAACAATAACTAATTTAGATTCAACTTATTTTGTGTCCGAATTATACTAGTAGACCATTTAAATTAAACATTTTAATAATTGGTGAATAGAAGACAACTAGACAGCCTTCATTCAATGATTAAATAACTTGTTACATCTGCACCTCGGTCTAAACCCGCTACTCTCTCCCTATTATCTCTGGTGTGCTGCGATGACAACCAGCAATTCAGCTTCAAAGAGACACGTGAGGAGAGAGTGTTAGTTTGTGTACAACCCACTGGCTTCATCCTCTAATGTATCTGGCCAATGCATTTGGGCATAACTTCAATCAGTATAATGGCGGAAGAAATAACCACCATATTACCCCGTTAATTCCATTCATCGTCCTGGTGTCAATTCCTTTCTGTGGTAATGGGTTATACCGAATACCGACACAGCCCAAGTAGTTGGAGTTGCAAGTAGTAAAATAACTCATTTATATTGTTTGGTTTAGTTAATGGCCTGAGTACAGTTCTTGCAAGAAACTTCACGGCAAAGGTTTATGTTTTGGCCTGGTCCTAATGTTGGAAGATAATTTCTTTTCCCCTTATGAACTGACCTTTTTTGTCTCTGGAATTATCATCTTGTGAACTGTCAAAAGCTTAAAATTCCAAGGCCATGCTCAGTGAATTAGCATAAGTACACAGAATTTGCTCTAAAAGAGCACCTACGGACTGATTGACCAAGGACAATAATTTCTGCGTGCATTGAAATCAATCATATTTAACATGGACCAGACTGGCTTTCTGAAACACTGACCACTCATGCGTTACAAACCCAATTAATGTATTGTGTTTTCAGTCATTGTTTGTCCTGCAGATTGGTGTGTTTGTCTTTGGGACTGTAGGGTTCAGCAGCATGGAAGCTCAGCCTTTTCCTCTGCTCTCAAACTGTCACATACACACACGCGCACACACACACACACACACACACAGAATGTACCTTGCACATTCTTTGTGCAAAGAATCCCATTTAGATGCAGAGGAGACTATTCCTCAAGTTACCCTGTGTGTGTGTGCGCGGTGGGAGAGTGGGGAGCAGCAGATAGAAATTCTGCAGATTGCAAGACAAACGAGTATTCTGCCAACCGCTCTCCCTGAACATGAGACGCATTACTCAATCTCCTCTTCTGCTTGGGAAGCGCGACCTCACTGACGATCAGATTTTTAGATAACGGTACCCATCTGTTCTTGCTCATGGAAATGGAGAAAAATGTTTTAAAAAGTGAAAGTGTCACAGAATCTTTTTTTTTTTTTTGTCTCAGAGGACAAACAAGGGAGACGTTCCAGAGGACTTTTGAAGTGCTGCAGAGCACAACGGTTTCATGGCTCTTTTTAACTCTATTTACTTTGGCCCTCTAGAGGCAATTTCCACCTAGTTTCTACTAGTTTTATCAATATCTCAAAAAAATATTCCCTGCATATCCATGGTTTAAAGTTCGAATTGAAGAAGAATCTGTATCATTCAGAAATTTGCAACAGAATACATTTATTTCAGTATATACATAATAACCATAACATAAGTAGCCTAATGTATTTAAATACGTTTAAAAAAACGTACAAAAGCGCGTGTGTTTTTACACAACAGAAACGTATTTCAGCCCTAAGTGCGATAGGTGGTCGCTGTGGAAATGTCGACTGTACGGGAAATGTAACTCTTCAGGGTTAATCAGAAAACAGCTGTAGCTGAATATACTGGTAAAGTACTTGGTTTCCTAAACATATTTATACGAGAAATTTTGGAGAACAAAATTAGGTGTCTTCTAAGCTTAAAGTGCATCAGGTACTGTATATAGTACAGTAAGCAAAAGAAAACGGCGAATGCTCATTTGTACAATGAACTGGCGCCATTGGCCCCCCCACTTTTACCATCCTCACAAATTCCTGTATCCCCGCTAATGCCCCTATAATCACAACACTTAGCCTATGGTAAAAAGACGTTGCCTGCATTCCTGTCCACTCTAAGACGTATGGTAAAATTATGCATGCAAACATAAAAAATACTAGGCTAATACAGACTAGGCTAACGTCACAATCAAAGTCTGTTGTTACACAAATAAAATGCATGCAATGTACATCAACCAATAAAATTGTTTCAATGATGTGTTCACGTTGTCGGTTCAGCCGTTAAGCTGCCTTTCCACTGAATACGACGTACGTATAAGAACGTACCGGAAGTCATTCATTTTCTATGGCCAGTCATGTATCGGATGCGAAGAGCTCCGGTGGACTGCGCTGCGGGGATTTTCTGTCCGACCGAGGCTACGGATACGTTGAAAATTTTCAATTTTTCCAACAGAATTTGCCCCGACACCAGACAGGAAATGACGAAACAAAGCTAGCTAACATAGATGTCAATGGTGAATGTAGCGTATTTGCAACAAAATAAACCAGTAAGCAAAATAAGCAAGATAATCTATATCGATTGATTGATGGTTTTTGATGAGCATTTGGGTTTATAAATAAGGATATTTTATTTTTTTAAAAATTTATTTTCAGATTTTCCCCCATTTTTTCCCCAATTTAGTAGCCAATTGAACCCCTATTCTAATTCAATTCCCCCCCAGCAACCGCTAGAGAATCACCGCTGCACAACCCTGTCAGCCGGCAGTAGGACGGAGATCGCCACGCCCTCTTCAGGGCACGACTCCTCCAAGGTTCCTGACCGCAGTTCCAACTCGCCCAGGGCCGTTCTATGCGCAGCGATTCTCTCCGAGCCTCTCACCCCACCCGGAAGCAGCCGCCAATTGCTGCTTCCACAGGGCGCCAGCCATGCTCGGATCTGGCAGGACCGGGGCGCGAACCCCGATCCTCAGAGCACAACTGCACCAACTGTCAATAAATAAGGATATTTTAATCGATTCTCCGTGTATGTGTTATTTTAAATGAAAACGTGAGCTGTTATAATTAGCTTAGCTATCAGGCTGGCGCTTGCTAGCTACAGTGAATCAATACAGTAGCTACACAAGTGACCATGCATATGCTATCCTTTAGCTTTGCCCAACTGTTTGCTGCCACTGAATATTGAACATTTCTTTGCATTGTATAGTATAATGTGAGCGTACTTGAGCCAACGTTAACTGGAACTAAGGTGAGTTAGCTAGGCTGAATTATGTGTCTAGCTCTGTGTTGTTTTTGTAGCCTAAAAGTTTTTATGTTGACGTGCGGTCATTTGCCCACTGTAAACTCTGGGGTTTTGTCATCCATTCGTGCACCACGAGCTCGCCTAATGTCAGCTAGGTTGTATGTTCACATACTTCTGACTAAATGCTCTTTAGAATAGTTTAATTTATTATTAACTTTTTCAAGCTCCATTTTCTTGTTTATGTCCCTGTACCCCTCCAGGGTAACGATATTTAGTACCGGGTGCTCTCTCACATTGCGACAGAATGACTGACTCAATACGACATATTCAATAGTGTGGAACGACTGACACTAGGGGGCACAATCCGACTGTCGCTTGCGTAGTCGTATTCAGTGGAAAGGCGGCTTTAAAGTTAGCTCAGCTCAGCTCGCTATCAACAGCCATACAGCCTATATTGCGAACATGCTTCTGTAAAAATTACAAAAGAATCAAAGCATAAGAAAGTAAAGTGCAGCCAAACAAAACTAAACATTAATGTTACATCCCCACCGTCCACAACTGTTGGAGTTTGAGTAAAGGCAATCAAAATGTGCCCCAAATTTATTTAGGATAGGCTATGAATGACATCTTCACAACAGCAGGGCGCGCTAATAATTTACCAGTAACATTAGCCTAGAGGCTAAATCATTTTGGGGAATGTGGATGAATGTGAAGATGAAGAATTAGCCTAGGATGGTCAATGCTTTCCTGATTTTTAGTTCAATATGGCTTTGGGATAGAAATATAGATGGTAGAAGGACAGAAGAGCACTGCTGTGCTGACTGAACGCGTAGTATACGTCAGCGGTTCTCAAACTTTTTTCATCTGTGGCCCCCTTTTATAAAAAACAGTTTAACCACAGCCCCCCTATAATTAAATGTGTATATTGGGGAAAAAGGTACAACAAAACCAAGCGCAATGTACAACTTACTTTAATGTATACGTGGAGATCAACTGTTTGATGTTGTGAACAGTTCTCATAATATTGTAGCTGTTATAAATAGATAACTTTTGTGCATGTATTACCTCAGTGAGAAGAATGAGCCTGTCTCTCACTGCAGAGCTTGTCTATCCAAGGTGGAATTAATGATAGGCAAACCCTCAGATCGTCCTCCACCTTCAGTCGGGCCCTATATTTCGATTTCATTGCTGTCATGGTCGAGAATGACGCCTCACAAAGATAGGTTGTGAGGAAGGGCAGCAATATCTTCATGGCTTCACTGGTCAGCTCTGAGTGTTCCTCTCCAATAGAAGGCCAAAAGTCCGCTGGAGTCTGCTGCTTGAATCTCATCGTCAGAGTGCGATCGCTTGATAATTCCAACAGAAACTCCTTGAGTTTTCCGCTGAGGCCACTTGTCATCACGTTACAAGCAAATGGATCACGCACCCAGTCGTATTCATCAGTTACAATGTCCGTGAAGCACTGACTGAAGTGGTCACCCAATGTGAATTTTGTCACTGACCAGACTCACTGACATGGCATTTGTGTCCAAGAATTCAGTCAGATGTGGAAACCTGTCAGTGATCCGTCTATTTCTCCAAAGCTCAGTGTTTCTCCTGAAGGCACCGATCTTGTCGCTCACCTCAAGAATGGTGGAGTAAGCCCCTTGAATTGACAGGTGAAGTCCGTTCAGCAAATTAAAAACATCAGTGAGATAGGCAAGTTTCGCAATCCATGCTGGATTACAAAAATCCTCTGCAAGATTGGGTTTGTGTTCTTGGAGAAAATCACACAGTTAATTTCGCAGCTCGAATACTCGTTCTAGGACTTTGCCACAGGACAGCCAATGGACTTCCGAATGAAACAGCAGCTTGTCGTGATCGGCACCCATTTCCGTGCAAAGTTTTGAGAAGAGACGTGATTTCAGTGGTCGGGTTTTTATAAAGTTGACTGCTATAACACTGTCCAACACACTCTATTTTATTGCACTGTGGTGTAACTGGAAAAGCGGAGGTTTTCACAAGCAGCTACCCTTTTAAACAATACTGCGTCAAAATTTACGGGGTTTTCTTAAAGCTGTAGTTTATAATTTCAGACAAACATGAATACTGAAATTGAGACGGATACGTCTCAACCACTAGGGGAAAAGATTATAGAGTTAACTCAAAGGAAAGAGACATTTCTTGCTGCAGAGTAAAGAAACAATGTCAACACAAAGTCAAGGGCAAAGACATTCAGTGCATTTCCTTCCATGTGCAATGAATGAGCGTTGTGAACGAAGTGGGCATAGCAAGTTCTGTCAGGAAACTCTTGCTGCAGCCGACCATTGGTCGGCTAGCAACCATGCATCTCATACTCAACCCATCACATGCTGCTCACTGCTCCCCTAACCCTAACCCTCCCTGTGCTGCTCATTGCTCCCCTAACCCTCCCTGTGCTGCTCACTGCTCCCCTAACCCTCCCTGTGCTGCTCATTGCTCCCCTAACCCTCCCTGTGCTGCTCACTGCTCCCCTAACCCTGACCCTCCCTGTGCTGCCCCTTGTTTGCTTTGCTGCTTCTGCTTAAAAAAATTCACGATCACCCTCCACCACCCCAGCTTCCACCTATTGTTTCGATCTGCTTTTGGTACGGGGGGTTTCTGGTCATCTCCTGTTTAGCAGGGAGATGCCCGTGCTCCAGAGTAGTACCTAAAGCAAATCCATTTGTACAGCACATTCATTAAAACATGTCATTTGAATATGCAAGTTGTCCTGACAGAAAGTGTTTTATACAGTGATTTCTGTGTAATCTGACCCCCTCCCCCACCATGTCTTCCAAATCTCTAAGAATGTCGCTGCATACAAATGACTTAAATGTTTTCTAAATTCCATACCTTGCTTTGAAAGGGAAGGAGAAGAGGACTTTCATAAGTGACATTGAAACCTGCAGCTTTTTTAATCTCACTTCAGTTATAACAAATAGCATGTGATTGAATGGATGATTGACTCAATAACAAAATGTATCTTTTTTTTGTCCCCTGGCTCTATCATGCCCATATATATGTATTGAGAAATTGCAACAAAAAAGGTTTCCTTACACTTATGCACTGACTTCTCTGCCATCCATTTGATTTCTTGGTTAAACCCAAGTATTGTCTGACTTGTAATTTATAGCACACAGCAAAGTGTTCCATATAAAATAAACACCATGAGTATTTTTAAATGCAAAGAGTACAGATTGACCAGTTGAACCTGTAATAATTCTGTTAGAATTGACTTAAAGCTGAAAACCTTTCTTTGCAAAGAATGCATCTGTATTCTTTCCCAGAGGAGATCAAAAATGGCTGATGTTTAAGTGAAATTCCATCTCAGGAGCAATAAATTGATAATTTTCGTGAAAATGTTTTTGATTGTCTGTAAATTGTTGGACTAAACTGGCTAATTAGAGCAATGGTCACTGATCATTAGTGATTGTAGTTAATTGTCTGTAATGTAGCATTGCACTACCTTTTCTGCCCCTTTTGTGTAGTATCAACTAATTTGATTATGATAGAGATAAGTTTTGTTTGGTTATGCATAACTAATTAATAATGTATGTGAACGGCACAACCGTTACAGAAGAGGCTTCATCTGATGTTGAAGCCTCTCTACACCGGCCTGTCCATTGTGTTGCCCTAAACTGAAACAAGAATTCCATGCTCGCTGTACACACAGACCGCACAGTTTTGGGAGTCTTAATTTAAAAGCATGGGTTATGTTCCAGTAATGGTGGTGATGCCAGCTTATTATCTACATGGGACTGTATTTGCATTTCCTTTAGAAATTTATTTCAAATGGTAAAAGTAGCCAGGGGCTGAGATGGAGTTGCATGCATTAAAAATGTGTTCAATAAACCTGGCGGTAATAAAACAAAGCGGTTTGATTACCGCCAGAATCACAGTGAATGTGAACCCTCTTTCCAAAGAGACCGTCTGTTTTGTGCGATCGTTGTAAGAATAACATCCATCTGAGGCTGCTTCTGTGGTTCCACACAAAGGCCTGTGAATCCATTTTCATTTCGGGACACTGTTCCATGCTGTGTTTTTGGTGTTTTTCAGGAAATAGGGAATTAAATGTGTGAACAACTGGGCTGTGTACTGTGTCAGATGTGGTCTTGAACAATCAAAGGGCCTCCACTTCAGTAAGTATTAGGGCAAAGATGGATAGATTTAGGGTGTTGATCAAAAGATATGCTTCTGTCTTAGTTGTCAAAAAAACACCTTCCTCACCCATTCGAGTGACCCTAAGAACGGGCATGTGGTCAACCATTCAACAGCCTTATGTAGTCTGAGCCCATGTTTGCAGTGGATTCATATTCTCTATGATATTGTCTCTCCATCCTGCCCACTGTAGTTTAAGATGAGTGGCTGTCAAAACACAAGCAGCCAGCGAGAAGCCTGCCCTTCCGGCAGATACATAGACTCAAAGCTATACATCAGTGAGACTGAGGATGAAAAGCTGGGCCTCGACATTCTTGAATCACTGCCAGTTTCACTCTTACCTTGCCTGCACGTAAGAACAAAATATACATCAAAACACTGCAAGCTATGTGTACTGGCCCCAGCCTCTAATTATAAACCTGACCGTGTTTGAGGTCATAAATTCCCCTTTCATCTACTTTGTTGGGGGCATCACTCCTGTTGAAATCCCAGTCACTGGCTTTAAAGTATCATGGTTAAAATAGACAGCAGGCAGAGAAGGATGGGGGGGGGGGGGGGTGAATGAACTGACTCCACTGAATAAGAGGTACCTCCTTTTATGTCTGTTCCTTTAATCAGGAGGATTGGCGCTCAGAGGAGTCGCTTGGCCTACTCAAGTTCGCAGCTGTGTGCTGTGATCCAGCTGGGCCTGGGTTCAAATGACTTGGCATTCCACTGCATCACAGCTTTAGTCTCTCCTGCCAATAAGAGAGGAAGACTATCGGAGGCTATCGTGTCCACCCCAGCAGTGGAGTGCACATGCCCGAACAGTCCGAGTCAGACCGGCCTGCCCGGTCACGTTTTCGTCTCTGGAATTTTCGCATTGTTTTACCAGATTCGGCTCTCCGTTCAATCGTAACAGCCCTCAATCGTCAACCCAGCAACCCGGCTCTCTCAGGACCTGAAACACCAGATGATGAATATGACGATGAATATAAGGGCTGATATTCTCCTCCGTTTCGAAAAGCTGCATTACATTTTATGGCTTTATCAATTTTCCTCTTGGAGAATAGGGGCATGTAGGCATTTTCTGTTTCAAAGCTGTGGAGGTTCAGAGCTGGCTAACTTTTTTAAAACGGGTTAGAGCAGGTCAGGTGGAACGTGTAATCCTGCGTGTTTATATTGTAGCAATAAACTTCAAAGAATTTTGTGTCCGATTCATGTTGCTGTGTTTTCTTTCCACTGCCCTCAATGTGATGTATTTTAATTTCTACGTAACAGAAGATTATAATTATTTATTTAACAAACTAAATTATCTGGCATTTCTTTTGTATTGCTTACTTTTTCAAATGGCATCCATTTAAACGGGTGGAAGTTTGTGGAAGTAATCCACGTTAAGTGCCTCAGAAAAAGTTACAGAAGTTTCCTGCCTTTCCTTACACTTATGCACTTAGGGGGGTGGACACACCCCCACTCTGCCACCAGAACCTGCATGGTGCGCCTCGCAGGCAAGCCAGTTGGTTGGAAGGTCAGCGCCCATGGAGAGTTCCCCATTCAGTCAGGATCTCGTACTTCATGCTACGTGAGCTCTCGCAAACACCAAACTGAAACTTCTTTATGTTAAAAACTAGCTTGTATTTGAAAAACCTTTTGCTCAGATCCAATTTTTCAACTGACTGTTCATGTTAATTTTTGAAAGCAACCCAACAATGCTGCCCCTGCAGAATGACAAGGAGTGACATAAAAATCTCTTTGCCAGCATACTGTTGGTGGGGTGGGGAATTTCCTTCTTTGCCAAACCTGTCTATGAACAAGGGCATACCCTACCCATTGGGTGTACTAAGCACACGTGAAGACTGAACAATTCTGGTTTGACTGTCCACACAAGTTGAATGCAAGTCACATGGCTACATTACCAATTTATTTCCACCTACAGATGTGGCACAAACCGGACATGAAAAGACGTGACTCGATGTGGTTTATCGCTGTTCAGTGTTCTAATGGTGTCTGTTGTTTAGGGCCTCATGGATAAATATGTTCAAAGACAGATGTTTGATAATGAAATACATTTTACCCACAATCCCTTGTTGTTCTCTTCGTACAGCTGGCCTGGTGCTGACCAATGCTTTTAGTTTTGAGTACTTAAAATTCTAAAAATTACTAATCTCAGTGATTTATATTGGTTTATATTGTATGTGTACCACTTTCCATTGGCCATCTTACTGCACTACTGCATGTGTGTAGTTTATATTATTTTCTAACATTAACACATTTATGATAAATATTTTATAGCACTCATTGTTCATTCTATTGAATCATTCATCTTAATTGTTGCCTGACTACAAATGCTTTTTTTAAGGTTTAGGCATACTCATAGTAATTGCTAGAAATGAATCACTCCCAAGAAAATACCATGACAAGGATTAGAACTATTTGTATTGAAATGAATTGTGTAAGTTTTCTTGTGAATTGTTAATCAAAACCCTGGGGCGCATAGAGGCTTGAGGCATTAGTGAATTGGTGGATAAGCAATTGTGTGTAGAAAGATCAAACAATACATATACATTCTTACAATCATACGCAAGTCATGCTCTAACAATAGGTGAAGCATTTCAATTTTATGGGCAGGCAACATACTTTTGAAATGCCATGTGTTGAAATACACCTACAGTATAATGAAACAAAGTATGACAGAAAGCGTTTTCAACTGCAGAGGCCGACATGTTTCCAGTATAACGTTTACAGTAATAAGGGCAGAGTCTGTATAAAATTGGAATAATTCATGGCTGTTTCTGTAAGTGCCTTTTTCTGTAGCTCTGGCTTATGATGAAATATATTAATGGTTTGCACTGACAAAGGTTCTCTGTACAACCGTTTGTAATGTTTAGTATTAAGTCGATTGAGATTTTTACTGAATATATATTTTTTGGTCCCCATCAGTTCATTTGGCTTAAAGTCTTTATTTGCTGACTGCTAAACCACAATTCCATCACATCGTTGAACAAAAACAATCAATTACTTCCTAATAAATTAAGGAAAAAATGTATGAATGAATGAATGAAGCCAATCAGGGAAACAACCAATAAAAAAATAAAGATGTGTCTTTTCAATTCATTTGGCAGCTTGCAACTTGTAGCAAGCTTGCATGCACATTTGTGTGAGCATGTGTCTGCGTGTACATGTGGTTTTTTCTCATCTACAGTACCAGTCAAAAGTTAGGACACAGTTGATTGAATGTATCTTTCTCATTATCGAGACATTTTGATCTAAAGGCTTATGCTTAAATGCTTGAAATTTATTTCTGAGACAAATATAGTGAAGTTCATGCCTGTGTATGAATATCCTTCCAAAACGAGTTTTTGAAATGCCCCCCTGACAAGTAGTTTTCATTTAGAACTTCACTGTTCCCACTGTGAAGCATGGGGGGTGGGAGGTGTGATGGTGTGGGGTTGCTTTGCTGGTGACACTGTTGGACGAGTTATCTAGAATTGAAGGCACACTTAACCAGCATGCCTACCACAACATTCTGCAGTGACACGCCATCCCACCTGGCTTACACTTTAGTTGGGCCCTCATTTGATTTTCAACAGGACAATGACCCAAAACACACCTCCAGGCTGTGTAAGAGCTATTAGACAAAGGAGTGATGGGAGTGCTGCATCAGATGACCTAATCTAACACCCAACCTAAACCCAATAGAGATGGTTTGGGATGAGTTGGACCGGAGAGTGAAGGAAAAGCAGCCAAGTGCTCAGCATATGTGGGAGTTCCTTCGGGACTGTTGGAAAAGCATCTCTGGTGGCTACCTCATGAAGTTGGTTTAGAGAATGTCAAGAATGCAAAGCTGGGGGCAAAGGGTGGCTACTTTGAAGAATCTAAAATACAAGATACATTTTGATTTGTTTAACACTTGGTCACTGCATAATTACATTTATGTTATTTCATAGTTTTTATGTTTTTACTATTATTCTAAACTGTAAAAAAATAAAGAAAACCCGTGAGTAGGTGTGTCCAAACTTTTGACTGGTACTGTATGTTTGTGAGTGTTTGTCCAGGAGTATGAAAGTTCAATGTGCCCAGTTCTTGCATGTACGTGTCCATGGCTGTTAGTCTGTACCTATTTGTTGAGTCATGTGCACGTGTATGCTATCGGCGTGTTGTCATGTGACAGGGAATGACCGGTCAGTTTTGCTATTTTGATTAATGGTCTAGCTTAGTAGTACTTCTTATGGCTATTAATTACATAGGCGTAATTGTAACGTGTCGAATATAAGGTTTGAGGTATGGAAAATCTGCTATATGGAGAATAACGACTCATGGACAGAACAGCATACAGGAACTCAGAACGTGACTTTGTTCCTTCTCTCACCATCTCAATTATATCTCACGACAGTTAGGGTTTATAAACAGGAAAGGCATTAGCCTTGTAATCAATCATTTGACTCATTTGCTAATTCAATTCAAAGTCTTACATTATCATCTAAATTAGACAGTGGAACAAACAAGTTTTCACTATTTTCAATATGTAAGAAATGAATAATACTCAGGTGAACATGGTGGAAGATAGTGCCATTTGACTTACGGTCTATTATGTAAACGAAGGGACCAGGCTCCTTTGAGCACTGGTAGCCAGCACTGCAGCACCTGTTCTTTTTTGCGCACTGTGAAATTATGGATTGGATGTCCATAATAAGAAACTTAAGATAACTTATGTTAGACCTAATATGTATAGATAAAGGTAAGTATGTATAGACCTAATACTTGTGGAGGTTATGCCTTAAACAGACAGCACTAATCAACAGGAGCACCCTTCTCCAAATGGCAACAGAATTACAAAAAACATCAGGAAGTCATGGCATTCATCGACATTATGTTAAACTGTCCAATATCTTTTGATGCCCAGAAATGGGGGGCGGGGCTATGTACAAATGGTTCCATAATTTCTAAACGGTTCATCCGATATGGATGAAAATACCCTCAAATTAAAGCTGACAGTCTGCACTTCAACCTCATTTTCATTGTTTCCTTTCAAACTCAGTGCTAGAGTACAGAACCAAAATAACAAAAAAATGTTTCACTGTCCCATGAATTATGGTGCTCACTGCTCACTGTATGTGTTTTTTCATGCATGCCTTCATGTATCGTGTATGTGTGTGAATGCATCTGTGTTTTCTGATTTCGTAATTATTGTAGCTACTGTCATGCTCTCCTGATATCTGGCCACTGCGCTCTGAGATTCCTTAGCTACATGCTCTACTTTCACATGCATAGCAGTGCATCTCTTCCAGTTTCTAATGTAATTGTGTCAATCCCGATTGCGTACGAGGAGTCGGAAATCTATTGTAGGCAGACGACCAGATCAGTCAGAGGTGCCTGAAAGCACCTGACAGCCACAATCGCCTGCCCTTTCCAGGGGAATACGTTCTATATCTACATGGCCTAAATATACATGTCTCTGAGAGCTTGGAGGTCCCCAGGGAGACCACTGCTTTCAGGGGGAGATGGCAGTCATGAGATTGAGGGTATAGAGTCACACCTGGAATGGGGTATGTCAGCAGAAGGGTCCCACAGGAAGGGGTATTGCGTCAGAAATGGGTGGGGTGGGTTGGCGGGGTTGGCGGCATTATCGCTTCCTTTAGAGTCTGTAAGTTGTAAAGACTGTCTGTATTTAGGATTTAGGGGACTGCATAGGGAAATTACTCTGATTTAATAATTTGGAACAATATTTAATTCTGCATTTTTCATTTCTTTTTTAAGTGGGCCATGCCAAATTGACTTCTAATTATGATACCTATTTACATATTGTAATGCGCTTAAGATCAACGGGTCTTTTTGTCTGAAAGCTTTTGAGTAAAAGCCTTTCTGTCTTGCGGAAGCTTTCAGGGCGTTATGTGTTCATTTTTTGCCTCCACTTTGAAGTCCCCACACCCTTGGTTTCACTGCATTGTGAATGGGTAATGAGGCTGAGGAGTGAAGGACAGGACAGCAGTATGGTGTTTTGGGGCCTGTGGAAGGAGACATACTTTCATGTCTCTGCTGTGCTCCCTCCCACAGAGGACTCTGGCTATTTCAAAGGTGCATTGTGGTGATGGAAAACCAACAGACCCTTAGGAAAAAATCATACGTGTCCAAAACTAAAGCATAAAATATGAGTACGCAGAATTAAAATATGAGCAAAACTTTTAACTTGTTAATATTGTATTACTTCTTACTCCTGTCTTGTCATAAGATTAATATATATTACAATGTATTGTAGGATTTGTTACTTGCTCCCTGACAGCGATTTTCTACCAGAAGCAATCAATTTGCAGTGAAGATAGGATGTGTAACGTTGTATGACTTGTGGGGAACATTTTCGGTGTGACGACAACATGGAGTAGACACTCCCATCTCTGTAATTCTAGACGCTGATTACGGAGATACTTTATCCCGTCCGAATCGGCCATTGTGGTAATAATTACTTTACCAGACATTGTCCTGAAAACTTATCCTGTCTGAATAGGGCTTATGTCAAATTTGACAGTTGTTTTTCTTGTAAATCCATGGTAGCTTTTAAAGAAGCCTGCTCTTGACCTGCTGGGCTCTCTAATTCAGAGAGCAACAGTAGTTCTAAAGATGCTGTCTGATTGTAAGGATATTATAGCACCATTATAAAATGCAACTCCACATGGAATTTTTATAGTTTGATTTCTCGTACTGATTTTGAACTATATATCCACTTGTAGGAGATTTATTGATCATTACAACCTATAAATAATGAAGCAGTTACAAGCAGGCACGCACGCACGCACACGCGCACACACACAGGTTGTGTGTGGGTGGATCAGCTACAGCTTGTGCGTGTGGAACAGTGGCAGGGTGTGCGTGCGTGGATCAGCTGCATGTTGCGTACAGTCAGAGCTGATTGTAGAGTGTTATGGCAGGCGGCCTACTGATCTATATTTCACACACGTGCCCTGCAGCCACCGCGACAGGAAGCTCAACTGCCATTCAGTTGCCTGCACCCCTCAATCAGTCTGTTCTTCTCTATCCTGCAGTTACTCTCTTGGCTCCTTCCACTCTTTCTACCTTTCTCTCTCTCTGTTCCCCTCGCACTCTTTCACAATCCCTCACTCTTTCAACGTCTGCCTTTCTTTTTGCTTAATCTCTCACTCACTTCATATTCTCATCCCATCTCACCCTCTGTCAACTTTAAATTGCAATATGCTTTACTTGCATGAAGAGAATTTGCATCAAAAGCCATAAATGCTGTTCACAGATGATGGCATAATCAAGACAAAACAAAAAACCGAGTGACCCTCTGGCAGTGGCAGCCACAGGCAGACAGTATTTGACTGATAGTGGGGGTTGTTAAATTCTCTCCATTCAGTTCAGTTCCACTCAAATGCGACTTTATTTGAACAACAAAGTACATCAACAACAGGGCTATAAGCAACAATTGTGTATGTTTGTAGATACGAATATATGCATATTTTGTATAACAATATTATCAGGGCTTGAAAAGCTTTTTTTTTTCTATCCGTTGGCTCCGAGCAGAATTAGAATTTTAATGTTTTTCTTTTGTTCCTCCTGCAACATAACATTCCTGAACCGGTTAGAACGAAATAAAAATAAAAAGTTTAATGTTGTTCCTATTGTCCCACTGCACAAACATTGAAACCAGCCTATAGCCTGTCTCAAAGCTTCTTTAGGGCGGCAGTGTAGTATAATGGTTAAGGAACTGGGCTTGTAACCAAAAGGTTGCAGGTTCAATTCCCAGGTAGGACACTGCCGTTGTACCCTTGAGCAAGGTACTTAACCTGAATCGATTCAGTATATATCCAGCTGTATAAATGGATTTGTAAAAAAATGCAAAAAAAGTTGTGTAAGTCGCTCTGGATAAGAGCGTCTGCTAAATGCCTGTAATGTAATGTAATATTATCTTTGTGACCGTGTTTCCGAATAAACACTGGTAACCCTTACAAAAATTGATAGTTTACCGCAAACTTGCAGCTAATATGTAGGCTAGCGCATTTGCCGCAAACTAAATTGTTTCCCACAAAATGTCGCCAGAGGTTTGTCAGAGTTTTCCAGTAGTGGTGAACTAAAAACTTTGCCAGAAGTGAATTGCAGTTCCCACAAAACTAATTTGCATGTGAAAATATGAGCTTGCCACAAACCTTTGGCATTGTTGTCACAGGTTTGCAGCAAGCTCATATTTTCACAATATTTTTGTAAGGGAAATAAGTTATTTTTAGTTGTGCAGCAGTCATTCTCTGATATGGACGTGGCTTTTGTATGACTGTTGTATTAACCTGTTGAAGCTTACGGTCAAACCGGTGTGATGAGAACACAAGACTAGAACGTCTATTTACAAATTAAGCAACAATACGTGTTTGGGCTAAACCTCATTCTTTCTAGTACTAAACTCACTTAGGCTATGTTCCACAAAAACATTGGACCAAATAAACTCTTTAAAACGCCGGTCTGCAAAATTTATATGTTTATGCAGAAATTGACACCTTCCCAGAAGTAGCAACAGTTTAGATATACTAAGTATAAATATACTAAGCTATACAGTTAGGGAATGTTAGCACTGCTAACCAAGTTGTCAAAATGAGCTGACTACGGGCTGAGAGAGCATAACAAAAACAATCAAATAGCAATTACAAATGACAATGCATCACATCACAAGTAAACTCACCAGTGATCAAAATAATTGACTAAACACTGCAAAAGTAGCCTAATATTGTTTTATGGTGCTGCCTACAGTCTTGGTTTTTCCATATTCAACCAAAGATAATTTGCTACATGATCATGATACTCCACTTGCAACAGAGGTCTTTTTTATTTTGTATATATAAATATACAAAAACAGGGCTGTGTATATCCAATTCCCACCCCAATTTGGAATGTCCAAACCCCACTGCACTGGACACACGGGTATCTTACCTCAGAGCAAACCCATGGCTTTTTTTCAAAACACGTGGCTCAACCACCTGTTTCTCCCTACGCACCATCGGCAAACTCGCATAGAGCAGAATCAAAGGAAGACCACCCGATGCAGCTGCATTCAGGCCATGGGCCTGGCAACAGAGGTCAGTGAAATACAGGCTCTCCATGGTCTCTATCTTGGTGATCTTAGAGTATGGCGTTAAATGCATTTAGGGCATGTCCAAGTCCAGTTTTGCTATTTTACACGGCGTGTTTTTTGGGCGCTAAGCACGGCACAACGTGAAAATTGGCTGAACCTAGTCTCTTCATTAATTATAGGTGTGTCTTGGGCGTGGCATGTAATAAACCAATCAAAATGTCATATCCCATTCCATTTAAAAGCCTGCTTTTCCACCTTGGCGGATGGCGATGGCGAAACAGACATGCTGTGTGTGTTTAGTGTGATCAAGGAATAGGCTATATGGATCATAGTAGCCTATGATCAATATTATTCGGACTAACCATTATGAGTTCCCGGTAATTCCTGACAGTACTGTTTACAAATATATATGGTTAAAT
Source organism: Synaphobranchus kaupii (assembly GCA_029718625.1). Lineage (NCBI taxonomy): Eukaryota > Metazoa > Chordata > Actinopteri > Anguilliformes > Synaphobranchidae > Synaphobranchus > Synaphobranchus kaupii. Next base: position 2,924,924 of record CM056385.1, read on the forward strand.
TTCATTAAAAGCACCTGCAACAGCTGAGAATAAGCTACCATGGCTTCTGTCTTACCTTAGAAAACGCCAAATTAGCCTGCTTGTTTAACGAATTTAGTTTGATTATGCAATGAAGCAATTAACTCATGTTCAAGCTTCATCCGAAGTTCATTAGGCTACCTGCATACTAATTTTGATTAATAACATATATAACATTATTTTGCCTTAATGATGACACAATAACAATAAAGCTGTCAGGTTGGCAACTCATAGGTTCACGCATATTTTCCCTTGTTTTATAATGTCCTTGCTTATGGAAATGTGACCAACCTGTTTTACTCGTAGAGTAGGCTAATGCTTTTAAACAATCCACTTTCCCAGGAAGACCGATTTACAGCAGGGGAAACATACCTGCTCATGCATGAAGTTAAAGCGCACATGCAGAGAATGACATTACAATTAATTGTGAATTAATTGTGTAACGTGCTGCAAATTTTTTCGTTTCTAATTAGACGCTTAGTTCTCTTTAAAATCGTTTTGTTCAGTTATAGAGTAACAGGTGAGGGTTTCAATAAGCTGAGAGTATGGAAACCTTACATTGTCACTGTCATTTTAAAAATATGAAGGACGAAGAAAACTGTTCAAATTCAGTTAAGTAGTATGGTGACATTTATCTCGTTTTTTTACCGTATGCTATTGAAAAAACTCTATGCACAGCGAATCTGCTGTAGCCTAGGCTATTTGAAAAACAATAAATGCAATATTCACTGGACATGGTTTTGAACTTTTTTCAGTCAAAACCATTCTATTTACTTACAGGCTGTAGGCCTAGAGAGCTGTATTGTAATGACATCTGAAGCTCTTTTTCAGAACTCAAATGTCCGTCTATTGCAGTGCGCGAGTTTTCCATCATTGACAATTCACGCATTAGGCTTGATATGTATCAGCAAATGGAAGGCCATTTTTAATGGATGGCCATTGTCCCGTAACAGAAGATTGTCCCCCCAGAGGATTACAGGAATTATTGGCAAATATAGGCGAAGTCATAGATTGATCCAGGATAATTGTGAATAGGTCTATACATGTAACCTTACACATACCATCGCACATCGCCTGGATGTTGATGGAGTGGGCTGAAAGCAATTTAATGCAGCATTTCCGTTCGGTGAGGGACAGGTACGTGGTATTTGACCTATGGACCCTTTTGTTATTATGCATTTTTTGATATAGCCTACACAATAATGACATTTCACAATTGTCTTGATATTTTTAGTCATGCTTGTGCGTGCCCCTGTGTGTAACAGACAGGAGGGTGTACGCGCGTTGTGCACACACCTATGTAGACGCACTTATAAGCGCCATTAATATAACATGTAAACAACTGCGACATGACTTTAGACCAGGTTTGTGGTGGGTCTAGCCAAGCGATTTCTGCTGGTTCAAGATAGCAATATGCCAAAACTGATCCTGGCCACACCTCTCTTAAGACCAACATGCCCAGTTCACTTGCAATGGGCGCACAATACTTGGTATTTCAAAGACGTGAGCGCTAGGCGTTATAATGAGCCCAGCGCCGGGTGTAAGATAGCAAAGACACTTGCGTTTGGGTTAGGCAGCCCGGTAAGATAGAGCCCATGTCACATCCAACAATGGACTTGAACATAAACGGATGGTAACATACAAGATTATCCTCGATGAGAGATAATAAATCAGCATCAAGCACTAACTGAGAACTTACACAGTAGCCAAACATTATTGTTTTCATTTTTTGTGTGTGGTGTTCGATTGTTTTTGTGATTATTTTGTTTTGTTTCTATTGGGTTTTGTTCTTATTATTCAAAACATTTAAAAATTAATCTCCTTTAAGTGTTAAATAATAAATGTTTCATTCAGACTGGTCCCCGCATTTCCTCCAAACATTGATAAATGGCTGCGCTTTAGTTTAGCCCCAGTGTCAGAGCTGTAGTCAACTTGATCCTGAGGGTAGTCTTTTTTTCCCCCCTCTCTCTAAATTCTGCTTTCATTATATCTCCTCTACAGTCCTGTGTCCTTCATTTTTATATGGGAAAGAAGAACGCTTGCGGACAATTTTAGAGCCAAATTAAAATGCACTTAATTGTATGCAATTTATTTCATTCCGTTTCTAGAAAGTTACAGCGAGACAATTTGGTCTCAAGACAACAGACGTTGTGAGATTAGTGGAGAGAATAGTTAACCAAAACTCCAATACTGTTAACTACTGTCTATACAGGTGAACTCATAAGGTGAGTCGGTGACTGATATAAAAAAGACCATTGATGTTTGAAACATTCACTAAAAATAAATCACTTATTGATGTAGATCAGTGTGTGGAAGAGCCTGTTGTTTAGCTAAAGATGTTTACCAGGGAGAAGTATTGTATACCAGCAAGCATTTAGTTGCAAGGCTCAACATCCAAAAACTGGTGACAGCCTTGGGTAATGGTAACCACGTTTGCGACTGCTAGCTAGAAAACATAGTAACTAATGTTAACTGAAATTATATGGAACATGGCCAGATTTAGCAACCTAACGTTATAACCCCAAAACATAAGCATGGCATGCTGAGTTTAATACTTATAGCCTATGTGATTTGTCTGCTAGCCAGGAGTAAGTTTAATGTTAGCTGAAGAAGTACGGTGTTTAAAATGTTTCAAACAAATCTGTCTTTACTCCCTATCCACGGTGGCCCCACTAGTGGTAGTCGTTGACATCCAAATTGTAGGATTCATATTCTCTCAGAAATTTAAGAAAACTCCCAAATATTTCGACATAGGATTAAGTGTCACCACTTGCAAAAGCATCAACCTACCTTTTTTAAAGTATTTATTTACATATATAAAAACATTAACATATTTTTATGGCTACGTATTTTTATGAGTTTTATGAAGGCTATATACTGTATGTGACGATTCTGACTATATATACTGACTGATATAGTCATTAATTATGTGTTGCTAAGAGATAAAGTACAGATCAAGGGGAAGCATTAAAAATGGCAGATTGTATTTACTTTTCAATCTGGAAGTTTGAGGACAAGCTCAAATTCACAGAAGAGGGAAGCAAAAATGCAATTGATGCCAACTGCCCTAGATTACATTTCCGTTTGTTTGCAAAGAATGCAATTTCAGACCTTAGGAAAGCACCCTGCACTGTGCAACAAAGCAATGAGTTATTGCCAATCATTCATTTCAGACAATACCATGGCAACAAATGCACTTTAAGTTGTTCTAAGAATTGAACCAGTTGGAGAAATGTGTAGTTACCAAACGTTTCTTTCTTTTATAAAGTACTGCCATTTTATTTAGGACTTTTTGATCTCAATACTGTTAACTTTGGTATTCAGTGCTGCAACATGAGAGTCCACAATATAACCTGTACGAAAAGGCTTTGTATTTCCCTACAGAAGTTTTCTGTAGGCTATTTCTCTCTTCCTCTTATGCCTCATACCAATATTGATAGCTAACATTTGATAATATTGGTAGGTAGCTTTTGAAAAGTCAATATAAATCTTTCAGTATGTTTATATTTCAAATCCTTTTTCGAAGTATTCTAAAGTTATATGAGTAGACGTATAACTGATTGCATTAGGTTATTCAATGTATTGCAAATTGATTAATTTTTATGCTGTTGTGGTAAGTGCATGTGTGTGTGCATGTGCAACATTCCAGTGGGATAGAATGGGATTACAATAATGTCATGTAAGGATGTTGTCTTTAATGTTCTCTCTCTCTCTCTCTCTCTCTCTCTCTCTCCCTCCCTCTCCCTCTCCCTCTCCCTCTCCCTCTCTCCCTCTCCCTGTTTCTGTCTCTCCCCCCCTCCCCACACACACGCACGCACGCACGCACGCACGCACGCACACACATCAAAGGAAACGTCCTGAGCTCATTATCTGTTTATGCAATCTTGGAGAGTTTTATTACCACTGAAGAAAGACAGAACAGGAAAGTATTTAGGGCACAGCATGGCTTAGAATATCTTTCTAAGTTTTCCCTTTTGATTTTATGTTTGAATGCCAATCAGCGACATTTAATATAAATAATCAATTGAACGTTCAAATGTCTACGCAGATAATGGTTGTGAGGGGCCTGCCCGTTTGTAATTTACCTTTTTACCTCCAGATTAAATCGGATACCAGAGGTGGTACCATTGGTATTGTCACATGGACGATAATATTTTGCCCAAGTCTTTAATATTTTATTAAATAATATTTATAGTATTATAATAATAATGTAATGTAATGTAATAATAATAATAACAATAATATAATTATTATTATTATATAATAATAGTAGATAATATTTTGCCAAGTCAATGATTGAACAAAAATCATTCAACTTCCGTTATTAAAAGCAGGTGAGCAGATGAGTCAGTCTTGCCATAAATGATGCCACCCCCCCCCCCCCCCCCCCCCCCTTTTTCACACCTTATCCCCTCCCTGCTGGGTAAGGTACTTAGGGGGAGGCCGAAGGAAAGAGTTCAGTCAGTTTTTAGTTAGGTCAGTTCATAGTGGCACTGAGTTGGAGTTGTTGGGGCTGTGGAGTTTTTAGAGCTGTGAAGTTCTGTGAGTGTCACGCTGCGCAGTGGAGTCTACATACAGAGACAAGTTTTTCCTTGGTCCTTGGAGTTCTTACAACTTTGTTCCTTTTGCGCTGGAGGAGGGTAATACTGGCAATTTCTGGCTTATCGGTCTCTATCTCTTTTCTGGCAATTTCAATTTAATGTTTAAGTATCGTCTTTCTTTTTGTAAATTATAAGCAGTGAGCCTACGTTCATCAATGAATGTATGATTCCAATATATTATTCCAACTGACTGTCTTCCTGTAATAGAACTACTATCTTAAGACCTGACTTAGACTTTATTTTGACTTGTTGGTTGATCCACCAGGTTACTGTTCGACTTACCTTAATTGATGATTGTCATTTTTAATCATTATTATTAAATTAAATCCATTAAATATAATTAAATGTATGGTTGAGTGAGGGGACGCGATACTGCTTATGTTCAGTATTCAGAGTGCTGGGCATCTGAACGAGGGCATTGAGTGCTGGAACTGCTGGATTCAGAATATAAATGCATTTTTTAACTTAATTCTTGCTTCCCCGACAGTGATAATGTGAGAAATATAATGCTCGTTTTTTTTTTTAAATAAAAAATTGGCATCTCCAATCCCACCTGAATTTGGAGTGCTCATATATGCCCTCTGAAGAAAACTTGCGGTTCTCTTCCGAAACGCATGGTACCAGCCAGCTGCTTCTTTTCACACCGCACACACAAGCCGTGCACACTGTTTGTTTTACTTAGAATTTGTGCATAACAGCCTTATATTTATATAGTAGTGCATAATATGTTATTTATTTCTTCTCTATGCATATCCAGACCTCCAGCCTGTTTTAATTGGTGTGCCCTGCGGTGTTGATTATTTCCCAGGGAGGATCTAAGTCAGCAGGGCACTCCCCATTTCACCTGGGCAATCTGCCTGTGCCAGCTGCACCTGTGGGTGCAGGACATCCACACCTCAGTTGGTCTATTGCAGGGGTTCCCAAACCGGTCCTGGGGACCCCCTGTGTATGCTGGTTTTCGTTGCAACCACAGTTGCAATCCCAGAATTTTAACAAGCTGTTCATTTTTCTTAATTAGGTGCTTTTCATGTTTGGAGGAATTATTCACCCTCTTAAGCCACATTATGTCAGAAATAGCTATGCATGCCATGTAGAATAAACTCCCCATGTTCACATTGTGCTTATTGTGCTATATTGCAACAATTACATAAAAAGAGGTTACAAAATTATGTATTTTCACTCAAATTAAAGAGAGAAGTGAATAAATAGGATCCTACTTAGGTTAATTAGGTTGTCCTAATTTGTAGGTGTTTAACTCATAATTTTTTCTTTAAGCTTATTAACACAATGCAGGTTTGGCTCGTTATCATTTGCTTTGTGTTTGAATTCTTCATTATCTACCAAATGGTTAGTTTTAGTGGCCATGTGTCCACACTTTCACCAATTAGGAGCCTATTGATTCAAATCAGTCTTTAAATGGATCTGTTAAATAATTTTCTTATCTTTTTTAAATAATATAGCACAATAAGCACAATGTGAACATGGGGTGTTTATTCTACATGGCATCCATAGCTATGTTTGATATAATGTGGCTTAAGAGGGTAAATAATTCCTCTTAACATGACAAGCACTTAATTAAGAAAAATTAACAGCTTGTTAACATTCTTGGATTGCAACTGTGGTTGCAACGAAAACCAGCATACACAGGGGGTCCCCAGGACCGGTTTGGGAACCCCTGGTCTATTGCACCGTGAAGACACAACTGGCTGTGCATGCTTTGAAGGATGTTTATGTTAGTGTGTGCTGATGAACTCTAGTACTGATTAGTACTGATTGGAGGAAAGTTAGAAAGATCTAGGAAAGATCTCTTCAAAATCCACCTTGCCATTTCATTTTCCTGCTCAACCCAGTCCTCAGGATGATGACATCATCAATTTAGGCCAGTCCTTATACCAATGACATCACCACTCCAGTTCCCTCAGCCCACTAGTGATTTTAATGATATCATTGCCTTGGCCCAGGCCTGATGTTAATGACATCACCTCCCTAGTCTTGTTCGTGTGGGCAGCAGTGTGTGCAAGTTGGTATTTCATACAGGCATTTCGACCTGGGGAGAGAAGGATATATCAGGGGCCAAATGAGTTCTGAATTCTAATGAGTTGAGTGGTTCCCTGCAGCTCAGTTTTAATTTTCTGCCTATGTTTTATCTCTCCAGTGGATTGCCTTTAATATGCCTCTTCAATTGGGGTCAATAGCTAGACTGATGGTACACCGGATCCTAGAATAATCTGCAGCTGGCGTGGGGTGGGATTGGAGGGGGGCAATCAAAGGGTCGGGGTAGGGGGGTTTGGTTGGGGGGCTGACGTCTGGCCACAGTCCTGGGGTGTGGGTTTAGGCTGTTTATCCCTTGAAGGGTGGCATGCAAACAGTAACCCTTCAACATCTGTGGAGAGGAGACTAGGAGTGCTAGTTTTACGTTCCCCTAGAGAAGTCATCCTAGTTTATCTTCAGTAATTAAGGCCTAAAGCGATGAGGCATGCTTTCCTCACCTGTCAGCAATTAAAAACACAGATTACATAAGCCCTCGCTAACCACAGTGAGCACATATGAGGAAAGACCCGTAACAACGACAACGATGATGACGACGACTAGGGATGGGAATCGTTAGATTTTATTGATACTGATGCGATTATCGATTCTGCTTATCGATCCGATTCTTTATCGATTCCTTAAATATAATTTGCTCCCAGGCTATTAAAAGATCAACTATTACTATCGGGTGGTCTAAAATGGATTCAATGACATAATATTTATAAAGTATAAAGCATTCGTTTTTCATTCATATTTCTTAGTCATATCATGTAAAATATTTACCTGCATATTCATGCCTGCACAAGTGGCAGAGCATCCAATAAAACAGTCAGAATTGTATAATTCTGTAAACTGAAATGGCATTGTAAATGTAATTTGGCTTGATCAATACGAGTGCTTAAATAAATCAGACATCAAAGAAAATAAGAGACACTGGAAAATAATGAAAATGCGATGCGAGAAGAGGATAAATTATCAGTTTAACGTTATGTCAAAAAGGTGGCTAAAATATTGTTGTTTAACCGCTGCTCTGTGATTGAGATATTTAGGAGTTTCATTCTCTAATGAAGATCGCAAACTTTACTTATGAGTTAGTTACACTTTAGGCGTGTTTCATAAAGCTGTAGGCTATTATCAGAACAGTTTCAACTTCCACCATTCTCCCCCTATCTCATTTAGCCTACACATTTACATGGAAGAAAGACGAGATCTTTAACGTTACCTGACCATCTTCAGTCTTATTAGCTGAAGATGACAAAGATTGAAGATTATCATTTAGCTAATTTAGTTTCGTTTTTCGCTTTTCAAATCTAGGCTACTCATCTGTGCGTGACCAACGTTGTCTACCACCAATCAAAACACTGTAGTTTTACATTTCTAGTTGGTTATAGCCATATAGGTTCCCGAGGGAAGTCCACACACATTTCCGAAGATGGATCAGAAAATGGAGATCTTACGCGAACAGATTTTATATTGATTTTTAAATGATAGTAGCTTAAATTAGTTGACGTTTACATTTTATATTTTTACACGGGCCTCCAAACTCTGCCTGCCAGCATGCGCTGACTGAATGAAAAGCGAAAGCACGCATGACGTGACGCTGTTTTGCTATGCGTAGCTGTTGGGAATACATGCTGGAATCGATAAGAGAATTGATAAGCTCGAAGGCAAACGATTCCGAGGAATCGGACAACTTGGAACCGGTTCCTAACGGGAACCGGTTCTCGATTCCCACCCCTAACGACGACGGTTACCATCATTGCTATCATAACAGTGGATGTCACAGCAGCAAATTGTTCAAAATAGAGCACCCTCTATTGTGAAACTCAGTATCCCACTATGCCCTCAATCAATTAGCCAGTCAGTTGTTGAGAGTCAGTACACTGATAGGTACAGTAGATCTGTCAGGAACACTCACAACAAGGAACACTCCCACCTGTTGTACTGGGGAGAAAAAAATAAAGAAATAAATATACAAACTCACTGGGAGATTTTTCATTTAATTTCTCCTCCTGCTGTCTATGAAGGGGGAAACTGAAAGGCTGCACTCCAGCCGGTCTTCCTCGCCACATTGCAGTAGACGCAAACAATTATCCAGCCTATTGTGTCACCTGGTAACTAAAGATGGGGAATACTACCTCAATATTGGAAGGTTGAATAGCCTTGAATAGCCTCAATGACATGTGACTGGGAAAAAACCTTTTTTTTGTCCCAGTAATTTAGGAAATTATTTAAAAGGACCTCCTATCACACATCAAAAAGTTTTTTTGTCCCAGTAATTTAGGAAATTGTTTAAAAGGACCTCCTATCACACATCAAAAAGATTAATTATTCATATAAAAATGTCAATGTAAAGGAGGGTTTGCATTATTATTTGAATTTTGTCAGGGTAGATGTGTGACGACACGGAAGTATAATTGCAAATGGGAGAGCTGAAATGGATTTTCATTTATGCCAGCCTGGTACTGTGAGTTGGTTGGCCTTCAAACATGAGTTGGTTGGCCTTCAAACATGCAAAGTAAGACGACCAATTGAATGAACATTTCCTTTTTGTCATCAATCATGCAGTTACAAGAAGAAAATGTTATTTAATGTTATTGACTTACAGATTTTATGGTTTCCATTTACATTTTAATTATGACAGGGTTGCATCATATTATATGTATGGAAAATGAAGTCAAATTGATTTTGCATTTAAATTGTCAGAAAGTGCACACATTAACTTGAAGATAACGCAAACTGGGCTTTGACATTTGACTTTGAATTATGTCATGATTTTTGGACACATCCATTGAAAATGAAATGCACTTGTCGATTTGCATTTTAATTTGAAATTATGACCGTATTATGCTTCCAGAGTGCTATACCATGTGTGTAATATCATATGTTGTATCCTGTATCATACTATGTGCTATAAATGCGTGACCTCCAGTCCTTCTAAGACGTTACTTGGGTAACGTGGAAGCCACGAATGTGCATGCGAACAAAACATTGAAAGGTGCTGAAGCCACCGGCCTATTAGATTCCATTTGGAACTCAATATTTAACATTAACACAGGGTCTATTATTACCAGTAGCTACATGACACACTTTAATGGAATCAAAATGTATTATATCGTAATATTGTTTGATTGCTAGCAGCAAAAATGAAGTTATAGTAAGCCTCCTTCTTTCTTTCATTTGCTGGGGGGACCACAGGCCTACTCTTTAGCTGTCCCCCTCTTTCAACATACAGGTAACCTGCACCGAGGCCCAGCCCACAAATTGGAGGCAGGACCTGTGATGCCGTGTGGCAGCTCATTGGCCTCTCCCCTAGACTGACAGCATCCTGTGTTCCACCATGGATTAGAGACCTGAGCTTCTGGAGGTAAAAGGTATGGGTGTGGACAAGAGATTCTTGCCTTTACAGAAGAGCAGCCAGGCTAGGCAGCCCAGTCCCAGCGGTTGCCACTCATGAATACATTATGATCAGCCATTTATATGGGTTGTGTAACATAGATGCTTTTCATAGTTCATTTGGCAGAAATAATTCCATCAATAACTACAGTGTCAAACAGTGGTAGTGGAGCTGTCGCCAGAGAAATCGCAAGAATTTGGCAAGAAGATGGCTTCAGTTGTGACGGTCTATATTAAAGAAAGCTGTAATGCATATAAATGGCGAGCTGAGTGAGTTTTGACATTCTGTAACACAACAACTAAATCCCTGCGGATTGCTGCACAATAATATTTCTGAAAATAACAGTATTGCTTTTGTATTTGGGACAAAGCATCATGGAATCAGAATTTTCTCCTTTCCTGACACCAGTTAAGGTTTCTGCAGGCCTACCGTACTTTGTGAAATGGTTTGGACCGTGTGTTCTAAGGATAGCTCAACCATCCATGTGAAGCTAAATACAGTTCTGTGAATATCTTACACACAGACACCATTCAACCCAACATTGGCATATATTTTACTTTTAACTTTAAGACACATTTAAGAAGATTTTAAATAGTTCAGTTTGAATATTTAGTGCTACTTTCCTTGAAGTGGGTCTTTATAGCACCTTTATTGGTTCTAAGTAACAAACATACCCCTTGCTACAAGTATTGTCATAAGCAAACGTGTTAGGACCAGTTTATAGCAACAAGCAACATTTGTGACATATGTGTCCAGTCAAAGCGTGTTGCTATAAGCTGGTCCTAGTATGTTTTCTTCTGACAAAACCTGTGATGCATTATGTAGCATGTACTTATATAAGATATTAGCAATGCTACATAAGACCCAATTACCCTATATATATATATATATATATATATATATATGGGCCATTCTACAGAAGTCGTGCAAATTGAGGGTTGGAGAATTTGTAGTGTAAACTTGTATTCTTTTTGCAAAATTCTTTTATAATATATGCGTTACACTTTATCTGAGATACATAAATATACTAGATATACAGTGCAATCACATGTAATTTTTTCAGAATAAGGATGAATTTACTGACTGCTCCTAAATATGTCACAACCGAAACATGGTGTAAAACCTGCTTTTGAAATAAAATGACATACCCAATTGATAACTTTAATTCACCCGTTTGAAAATGACATTTTTGAAAAAAAATCTTGCCTGCTGTTGAATTTGAATCAATTACCCTGAATTTTTTAAATCAAATAAAACATTGGATTAATTAAATTTAGTGAAAACTCCGTACAAATGTTCTCTATAAAATGGACAGATTTGAACACATGAATTAGATAGATTCTTATTTATGAGATTATATATACCCTCACCAGAACAATATCTTGGATATTTGATTGATTATTCATATTATTCAAAATTTTAACAAAACAGCAGGTGTTTTGGTTGTGACCACATTGTTGCGGTTGTGACATCTTACTGAAACCTGAATTCCAAAGTTGGGACAGTACGTAAAATGCAAATAAAAGCAGAAAGATTTGTAAATTCTCTTGTCTATATATTTAAATGAAAACAATATTTAAAAGATAATTAATGTTTTACCTTAGCAACTTCATTGACTTTTGTAAATATATGCTAATTCCGAATTTGATGCCTGCAACACGTTCCAAAAAAGTTGGGACAGGGGTATAAAAAAGACTGGGAAGGTTGTGGAATGTTCAAAAAACACCTGTTTGGAACATTCCACAGGTAAATAGGTGAATAGGTGACAGGTCATGCTATCATGACTGGGTATAAAAGGAGCATCTACGAAGGCTCTGGCATTTACGAGCAAGGATGGGTTCGCCACTTTGTGAAAAACTCCATGAGTGAATAGTCCAACAGTTTAAGAACAACGTTTCTCAACACACGATTGCAAGGAATTTAGGGATTTCACCATCTACAGTCCATAATATTAGTAAAATATTCAAAGAATCTGGAGAAAACGGGCAAGGCCGTAAACTGAATGCCCGTGACCTTCGATCCTTCAGACAGCACTACATTAAAAACGGCATGCTTCTGTAATGAATATAACCACATGGGCTCGGGAATACTTCAGAAAACCATTGTCAGTAAACACAATTGGTCGCTGCATCTACAAATGCAAGTTAAGACTCTACTACCCAAAGCGTAAGCCATATATCAACATCATCCAGAAACGCTGCCGACTTCTCTGGGCTCATCTCAGATGGACTGACGCAAAGTGGAAACGTGTGCTGTGGTCTGACGAGTCCACCGTTCAAATTGTTTTTGGAAATAATGGACGTCGTGTTCTCCCGGCCAAAGAGGAAAAGAACCATCTCGATTGTTACCAACACAAGGTTCAAAAGCCAGCTTCTGTCATGGTATGGGGGTGTGTTAGTGCCCATGGCATGGGTAACTTGCACATCTGTGAAAGCACCATTAACGCTGAAGGGTACATATGCATTTTGGAGCAACATTTGCTGCAATCTAGACAATCGCTTTTTCAGGGACATCCCTGCTTATTTTCAGCCATAACAATGCCAAGCCACATTCTGCACGTGTTACAACAGCATGGCTTCGTCGTCAGAGAGTGCGGGTGCTAGACTGGCCTGCCTGCGGTCCAGACCTGTCTCCCATTGAAAACGTGTGGCGCATTATGAAGCCCAAAATATGACAATGGAGACCCAGGACTGGTGAGCAGCTGAAGTCTCATATTAAGCAAGAATGGGAAACAATTCTGCTTTCAAAACTACAACAATTAGTGTTGTAGTTCCCAAAAGATTACTGAGTATTGTTAAAAGGACAGGTGATGTAACACATGTACATGTGCATTGATTGTCTCACTATTTATTGTCCGTAAATTCTTATTAAAGACAAGTGTCACCAACCGAAACAGGCCTGTCAAAACAATACCATTTGTTTCGGTAGTGACTGTTTCGGTTGTGACAATTTTGGCTCATTTCGGCCACAAAACAAAAGATTTAGCAAGCACATGGTTAGCAACCACTTCTCTGTGCAGATGCACCTTCCTTTTAATCAAATATACAGTTATGAAATAGTTTTTATTTCTAATATGAAAACTTGGGTGACATCTCTTAAAAACCACAGACTAATTTTCATACTTTGAAGGGACAATTATATCAAAACGCTAAAACCTAGCTACTCACCATGTGACCTTGATTCATATGAAGGCTGTCTAATTTCCTAGTTAAAAAAAGGGGTGTGTGGCTACAAGCAGGTTCGCTGCACAGACTCAAACAGTGTACGCTTCGGTTGTGACGTAAAAATTGGGGACAGCATTTTTTTGATAGGTTTTTTTGAATTATAAACTTTATTACAAAATAGATTGCATTATTTTAACTTATATTTGATAAAAATTCACATGCCTTATGAATGAGATAAGTCAAATAATTGGCAAAAAATTTTGGGTATTATTTTTTAATGCACCAGTTTAAGGGTTGAGAGTGGGGACAGCCATCTCCCAATAGGAATTTATACTCCCAAGAGTATAAGTGTTGATTTTGGATAAATGTAACTATTATTACTGCAATTTATATCTTGGATTATATTAAAACATAACATGATCTAATGAATTATATAGCATTGAAATATTTTATTGGTCAATTTCTTACTTTTATCAGAGAGGGACAGCAATTTGCATGACTTTTGTAGAATGGCCCATATATACAGTCAAGCCGGAAAGTCTGCACAACCCTTTCACCTTCTCCACGTTTTATTACATTACAGACTTATACTACAATAGATTGAGTTCATTTTTTGCCTCAAACATCTACACACAATAGCCAATAATGACGAAGAGAAAACAGGTTTTTAGAAAATATGCAATTTTATTTTACTGACAAAAATAAGTTATTTAGGGGTTACATATCTGTACACACCCTTAGCCTAATACTTGGTTGCTGCACCTTTGGCAGCGATTACAGCTTCAAGGCGTCTTGGGAAAGAAGCTACGAGCTTGGCACACTTGTTTCTGGACATTTTTGCCCATTCCTCATGGCATATCCTTGCAAGCTCCGTCAGGTTGGATGGGGAGCGTCGGTACACAGCCATTTTCAGCTCTTTCCACAGATGTTCAATTGGATTCAGGTCTGGGCTCTGGCTGGGCCACTCAAGGACATGCACAGACTTTCTCCAAAGCGACTCCTTTGTTCTCTTGGCTGAGTGCATCGAGTCGTTGTCATGTTGGAAGGTAAACCTTCGCCCCAGTCTGAGGTCCAGAGCGCACTGGAGCAGGTTTTCTTCAAGGATCTCGGTGTACTTAGCTGCATTCATCTTTCCCTCTATCAGGACTAGTCGCCCCGTTCCCGCTGCTGAAAAACATCCCCACATCATGATGCTGCCACCGCCATGCTTCACTGTAGGGATGGTATTAGCCAGGTGATGAGCGGTGCCTGGTTTCCTCCAGACGTGACGCTTGGTATTCAGGCCAAAAAGTTCAATTTTGGGTTCATTAGACCAGAGAATCTTGATTCTCATGGTTTGAGAGTCCTCTAGGTGCCTTTTGGCAAACTCCAAGTGGGCTGTGATGTGCCTTTTACTAAGGAGGGGCTTCCGTCTGGCCACTCTACCATAAAGGCCTGATTGGTGGAGTGCTGCCTAGATGGTTGATCTTCTGAAAGGTTCTCCCATCTCCACAAGGATACGCTGGAGCTCTGTCAGAGTGACCCTCGGGTTCCTGCTCACCTCCCTGGCCAAGGCCCGTCTTCCCCGATTGCTCAGTCTGGCCGGGCGGCCAGGTCTAGGAAGATTCTTGTTGGTTCCAAACTTCTTCCATTTACGAATGATGGTGGCCACTGTGCTCTTTGGGACCTGTAAAGCTGCAGAGATTTTTCCGTACCTTTCTCCTGATCTATGCCTTGACACAATCCTGTTTCTGAGGTCTGCAGATAATTCCTTTGACCCCATGGCTTGGAGTTTGCTCTGACATGCATTGTCAACTGTGGGACCTTATATAGGCAGGTGTTGGCAATCCCCAATCATGTCCAATCAATTGAATTTATCACAGGTGGACTCCAATTAAGTTGTAGAAACATCTCAAGCAGTATCAGTGGAAACAAAATGCACCTCAGCTCACTTTTGGGTGTCATATCAAAGGGTGTGCACACTTGTGTACATATATTTTACATTTTGATTTTTAATAAATTAGCACAAATGTCTAAAAACCTGTTTTCACGGCTATTTTGTGTAGAATTTTGAGACAAAAAATTAACTCAATCGATTGTAGAATATGTCTGTAACGTAATAAAATGTGAAGAAGGTGAAAGGGGTGTGCAGACTTTCCGGCTTGACTGTATAACCCCCCACCACCCACCGGCTACCACACACACTTGTAGACACACAGAAAATTAACACAGCCTTTGGATTGTGGCTCCTTTCTTTATTACTCCAGAATTTCAAGATTCACTTCATGAAATCCCTTTTGTTTTCAGAGTTGTTGGTTTGCTCTGAGATTTATTGTTGTGATTTCTAATTTGTTAATTTGTTTTTTGTAATGCAGTTGTGTTGCAGTTCTCGGCCACCATAAGAAACGATGCAAATTTCAAAAAACGCAAGAACTAAAATGTGCTGCCAGAAAAAAAGACTTACTGCAAAATGCTGCCAATGTATAATAATAATAAAAATAAATATAGCTGCAAGCAGCGATTTCCGGGGACCGTGCGGCATTAGCAGCATTTGTCAAATGCAGAAACTGCAAAATGGTAGACAACTCTAGACAGGGTTGACCCAAAATACAAATATTTGTTTCTAATCAGGGCTTTTGCCATTGCTGATAGTATCTTAACCCGATCTGGTAAGGGCTTGCGTATTAAGTCTTTTAAGTACAAGTGAAACAGTGAACAGTTAATACTGTTAAATTGCTTAACTTTTGCAATAAAAAGGTGTTTCTTAATGTGAAAACAACATTAAAAGAAGCACAGCATTTGCACAATAGTTTTGCCAACCATTAACCTAGCCATTGGTACCAAGCTGGAATTGAAACGCTGACCACATACATGGAAAGCCAATACTGTATCCATTAGGCCAATGCAGGTTAACAGAAATGAGGAGGCCAAATAAGACTTGTGTGTTGCGGTATCAGATTGTTTTGGCTTACTGACTTCATAATTCAAACAGATAACAGGTAATATTGTGAAATTTCCTAGCCTTTGCAATAAAAAGAACATTTTTACAATGACGTGCACATTGTGTGCCTCAAAAAAGACTTGGGAACAAGTGGGGATCGAACCACCAACCTACTACACGGCAGTCAAATGCCTTAACCACTAAGCTAGTGGAACTTTCACAGTTGGTATAGTAGATAGACGGCCTGTTAAGCAGAGATAGGGTACTTTGCGGATGGCATACCTGCCATCCCAACATTTGTATTTCTTTAGTGCCACCACGCAGATTGATTGGGTTAAAACTGCAGGGCTCAAGTAGGGCTCAACTTTTATGAAGCATGGTCGAAGGAGTTTGTGTACCTCGTTTCATGTAAATTGGCCAAATTTTGTAGGAGGAGTAGCATTTTAAGTGTTTTACAAAAAATGCTAATTAGCGGAAAATCAAATATGGCTGACTTCATGGATCCTTGAGGTAAATTTGTTCAACATGAGCAGATGGACCTGTACACCACATTTTGTGACACTAGGTCAAACGGGGCGTCAGCAGTGGGTGTGTCAATGTCACAATATTTACACGTACACTACAGCGCCACCAACTGGCCTATCGCCACGAAAATCGGTGTGAGCTTGTATGATGACAACTTCTAACTATTTGCCAAGTTTCATGCTAATCAGCCAAGCGCTTAAGGAAAAACTCAAAGTAATAAATGAGTAGATTTAAGCCAAAATGTCGGCAAATTCAAGATGGCGCCCACCAAATTAGTAAAGTTCTATGATCCAAATCTGACTCTTTGTCACTGTAGCAAGTTATACATCTCTGCAAAGGAACTGTGATTTTTAGTGATTTTTTTTATATTTCTTTATATTTGGAACTCTATAGCACCACCACATGGATCGATTGGGATAAAACTGTAGATGTCTAGTCCTAATGGTACACTTAACAGACCTACCAAGTTTCATAGCTTTCTGTCAAATCTTTTTGGAATTATTAGCATTTTTGTGATAAGCCACGCCGAGTGAAATTTCATTGGCTCGTCATTCGGCCATCTTTGAAAATATCAAAATTCTGAATACATGAGACATGGTCTAAGGAGTCTCAACCAAGTTTCGTCTCAATTGGTCAAATTTTGTAGGAGGAGTAGCATTTTAAGCGTTTTACAAAAAATGCTAATTAGCAAAAAATCCAATATGGCGGACTTTATGGGTCCTTGAGGCAAATTTGTTCAGAATGAGCAAATGGACATGTATACCAAATTTTGTGACTCTAGGTGAAACGGGGCGTCGGCAGTGGGCGTGTCAATGTCAAAATTTTGTCACGTGCACTACAGCGCCACCAGGTGTTCAATCTGCATCATAATATAGAGGATTCAAGAGTTTTGGAATCCCAACAAGCGTGCCAAGTGTGGTGATTCTAGGTCAAACCAGCTCATGGGAATTTTAGGTGAAAGGGGAGAAAAAATTAAAAAGAAAAAAGAAAAAGAAAAAGAATCTGAACAAAAACAATAGGGTACCTGCAGCTTCGCTGCACGGTCCCCTAATAATAATACCACCAGTACAGCTAATATTAATAATTATAATAATTAGAAACACTGCTGGCTGCTTAAAATGGAAACGGCTTAATTACAGGTTTTGTCATGGTGGCTGATTTTGAAATGATGGCTTGCATGTTGGTCAGTCTTTTGTATAATGAGACCAGCAGCAGGGGACACATGAGTGTTGGAAGAAATGCTTTTATTATGTCTGTTCTCTCTGCATTTTGTTTGATCTGGTATGTGTGAGTAATTATACTCCATTAGGCCACTTATCACTTACAACCATTGAAAATGTAACCATTTTCTTTACTTTTACCTTACAACCTCGTGCTACACTGCTATTGTTGCTAATGGAGCTTTCAGGGATACACACTGCCACATTACTCATTGATATTCTGTTTGATTTGAGCACTTAAGCTTGATCAGTGCTCTGCAAATGGTGGCCGCAACATAAGTCGATAAAATGTCCAACTGTATGCATCATGAAATATGAAATATTCATTTTTGTCTGTATGAAAGATTGAAGTTTTACCATTTTCCTTGGGAGTTACTTCACTGAGATGCAGGAGAACTCTCTGGCAAAAAAAAGTACTTAAAGAGAACATGGGGACTTTAGTGAGTCATTGCAGAACCAGTTCTTTTCTATTCTGGATAGGTGGTTTGTGAGCTTTAGTCAGGGAATTTTTTGTTTCTTTTCTGTAGTTCTCCTTTATCTGGACTTGTTTTTTTCTGGTTTGTGGGATTAAGACAGTTTAAACATTCCCCATGTTCCCTACCATAATATATAGATAACCTAAAAGATGCAATTTACGTAATATATAGATAACTACGACTTATCTCATACGTACAAGATAAACTTAGGCCTTGGCCGCAAAAATATATATTTTTAACCTGGCCTTTCAGGGCCTCCGCCGTAGTACGTTAAGTCGTACGTACGACTTAGCACTGCCATTGGAGCAGGATTTCCATAGCCTAAAACAAACTCATGAAACCAGGTTGAGAGACGTTTTGACATAAACGGAGGCTAACCCTTATTAGCCTTCACCTGAACGCTACGCGGTGTGCCTTTTAACGATTAGCCTACAGGAGTCAAAATGTCGAAGTTTTTTGTTGTAAATTAATTTATAATTTCAGAGAAATATGAATAGGCTACTATAGTTAGGACATCAACAACTACCACTAGGGGGCCACCGTGCATAGGGTAAGCGTCATTAACAAGGGGTAGCCTAATAATGTATGCACACCCATTTCTTATTCCAGGACATCGCATTGTGCAGAAATATAACCCAGTTATAATTAGCCTACAAAATGAGCTGGAATTCTTAGAGCAAGTTGCAGTAGCCTATTCCTTGTGGCTTTTTACACGTTTAGATACCTCTGCATTTCTTACCAACTGGTAGCCTACATTTCAAAGTAGGCTATGCAATTTTACTGGGGTTAACCTACTCGTAGCAGGGGAAAAAATAGCTTCATTATCGAGATCAGCTTAACTGAGAATATAGTGTGATCCACCATTATAGAATTAGATGTGTACCAAGTCATATAGCGAGGCTATTGAACTGCGACGTGCTGTATATAATTCAATAAAAATTAACATTATTAAACTTTGGAGCAATAACTGCTTAGTTATCTATGAAATACATTTGTATAGGCTATCATATGTCATGCAGTCTAGCATTATTAACCCTCCGCTTAGAGATTTAATGCATAGCTCATATCATAATCAGCTGTCAACATTTTGACAACTCCTGTAGTCTATGAAAGGACGTTTTACAAATAGGCTAGCTTTTCTGGGAAATTTGTAAATAAGGTGTTATGCAAATATTTCTCACATTTATAACATGAAAATTAGTTAAAAATGATACTAGTTATAGGCCTAGCATATTTTATCAAGGGAAGTCTGCATTTGTCAATACACTAGCAAAATATGCGGATCTTGAGGTTACAAAATGGGCATTTGAAGACTAAATAACCATACCTTTTCTCTGTTACCTAGTGAAAATGTTTTGTGTTGAAAATTTGGCGAAACGCCATGTAGGGTTCAGGTGACGGCTAATAAGGGTTAGCGTCCGTTTATGTCAAAACTTCTCTCATGAGTTTGTTTTAGGCTATGGAAATCCAGCTCTAATGCCAGTGCTAAGACGTACGTACGACTTAACCTACTACGGCGGAGGCCCTGAAAGGCAAGGTTAAAAAAATTATTTTGCGGCCAAAACCTAAGTTTATCTCGTATGCAAAAAAGATTTTTTTTCACCTTGCCTTTCAGGGCTTCCGTAGATAACCTAAAAGATGCATGTTAAGGTTTCAAAATAAGGCAAGCAGTTTAATTTATATCTGTAAGACATGTTTTAATGTATATTGTAACATCTATTCCACAAAATTCTCTTGTGAACTTTTGGGCTAGACATGATCACACTGATAAATTGTTCCCTATTTCTCTTATACATAGCAGTAATTTCAGTGATCAATTGGCTATCTGGTCAAAATCAATAGCAGAGACAGCCTTAGAGATATTTGTAGTGTAGTGGTTAAGGACGTAGGTTTTTATTCAGAACATTGTGGGTTTAAGTCCAGGGAAGATCACTGCTGGCTGACAGAACTCTAAAGACAGGTCCTAAAAACATTGCAGATCAGTATCCAGCTGTGGTTATGGAAATGTAGTAGTATAATACAAATGAAGACATATAAATCACCTTGGATGAAGCTATCCCCAAGCAAATCAATGATAAAGCACTGAAGCCTGACTGTGCCAGTGCCGACTGTTGCTGGCAGCCGAGGAAGGTGGTGTGTGATTGGCCACAGGATGACCCTGGGAGGGAGGGATGCTGCCTTCTGATCATGTAATAGGGACTCCCTCCTTGACTGCTCAGTTTGGCTGTGCTAGCTAAGCATGAAGTGTTCTCCTGACACAATAACTGCTCTGCTCAGCTGGTGGACTGCAAGCTTCTGAGGGCAATGTGTGCTTGTACATATTCTCTTAAATTGGTGGAGAGCACTGCAGTGATGGGACCTGCATTACAAATGAGGTGAAAATTATCAGTAATGGTAAAAATGGTTCTAAATAATCAAGAAAATAATTGTGCATTTAAATTGTGGGACATCAGATGAGGGGTAGGTAGAGAGCTGGTAGCTGTAAGATACAAAAATACAGTTGCTTCCATTTTGTAAACTCCCCCGTTCCCCTTGCCATGGAGGGCAGACTTCAACCAACAGCAGCCGTTGCCAGACTCACACTTGATTGATTCCATCATTTTGTCATATGTGTTTTTTTCACATTGTATCAGAGCATGATGAAACCGGGGTTAGAGGGGAAGAAGGGAAAGAAATTGAAAGCAAGGGAAAAGCCGTCGCCTGTCTTAAAGTACCTGTCCTTGGTCGAGTGGCTTTCGAGGAGTAATTCGATATTTCCCAGCATTTATCCTGACTGCAGTCTTGCAGCCACACTACAACAAGCCATTTCAAATTCAGTTTCACACAGAAAAAGACAGAATCCTCATTTAACTGACTGCAGTGGGAACAAGCTCGTCTGTTACCTGTGCACTGTGTTATTTGAGATATTCCTCAGCCGTTTCGGTTGTATCAGTTTCCCAATTAGCTTTGCTTTTAATTTCCTATAAATGTTTTTATGCAGTTTTTGAAGTGTCTCATCAATAATACAATGGATAAGGTTGTTAAATAAACACATTGTTAAATAAATATATTAACTTTGAAAAAAATATATTAACTTTACAGGGCATGCTTTCAAAACAGTTTATCTTTATCATGCTAGTCTTGCATTTTAAATGCATATTCTGTGGGGCAAGTCAGCTATTTGTGGAGATGTGCAAAAAGTGAATGGACTAATATGTACACTTACCAACAACAAAAAATATATATCAGTTGCCTGACATGTCCAAAAGGCAATGCACTGAATTGGAATCATAACCAAATTGTTTGCTTTAAGTAACTAAGACTGAGATTGACAGGTTCTTATCTCTCCTACAGCCCACTTATTAAAGCTGCAGGGGGGGGGTCATCTTGAATTACAGAACAGCTCATTAAAATGGCCCGGTTACAAGAGAACTATGCTTCATTTATAGCCTTGTGCCAAGCCTGGTGAGGATAAAGCTGTTGGAATAAAAGCGGGGCCAGGATGTTATTTCCTAATGGTCTGACGGCATCAGACAGCTTGGATGGTCTCCTGCCAGGCCCCATCATGAGTTAGCTTTGCTCACAGCACTTTGTTCATCACAAGCCAAGAGGGGAAATGAATTAATAGCCACCTATGGCTTTTATAAGTACTTTACAGACAATTATCATTTAGACACACACCATCTAATGAGTCAACAATTGTGAGTTTTCTGGGACCAAAAGAGAAAAGTTGGAAATGACTACTAGGTAAAGCGTCTAATTGGTACCATAGTAGAAAGCAATGGCGCTTCAGTTTTTTAAGGTGCAAGCTGGTAAGGATTTAAACAGGATTTAAACATCCAGCAAAAACCATTCCTTGGGTATCACGTTCTCCCACTATGTTTTCAGGTTCAACTGGATTTGAGGTGCCCGAGTGGCTAATGGTGCTGACCGGAATAATGAACTCTGTCCAAATACCCCCTAGCTACCAGTGAGGTTACCAGCAGGTTAGTCTGAGAGTTCCAGTAAGGCTGCTGGGGACACTGTACAATGTTGACTTCCAGTGGGGTTACCACATGGTTTTGTGAAAACCATCTTGGGTTTGAACTCTTCTGAATAAAGTTATTCTGGATTGACAAGATCAAGATGTGGATTTACCCAGCGGTTTCCAGATGAGATGATAGTAGAGATTCTTTCGACTAACCATGTGTCCTTCCTGTCCACTTTGGCTGGTGTGTGATGAGCATTATGGAGAAAAATGGCTGCCATGCATCACCCAGGTGGGTTTCATACACTGCCTGGCCAAAGAAAAAAGTCGCACACTTTAATATTTCATTACGGCGCTGATTCGTCGTGGCATTGTTTCGACAACCTTATGCAACGTCACAACATTTATTTCCATCCAGACTTGCATTCATTTTTGGCCGAGATTTTGGATTGACGACGGGAGAGTCGAACCACTCCGTAAAGTCTTCTCCAGCACATCCCAAAGACTTTCAATGGGGTTAAAGTCAGGACTCTGGTGGCCAATTCATGTGTGAAAATGATTCCTCATGCTCCCTGAACCACCATTTCACAATTTGAGCCCGATGAATCGTGGCATTGTCGCCCTGGAATATGCCCATTGATGGGATAACCTGGTCATTCACTACATTCAGGTCCTCAGCTGACTTCATTTTATTGCTGCATAACATTGCTGAGCCTAGACCTGACCAACCAGATCATAACACTGCCTCCAGAGGCTTGTACAGTGGGCACTATGCATGACGGTGCAACGGCAACTTTTTTGTTTTGGCCAGGCAGTGTAGATTTGAGGTGAGCCACACCTCCTTTTCTGTGAAATTCCTTGAGATTCTGAGATTTGATTATGTTGCAGTATAAATATCTATGGTATCAGGATTGATTTCAGGTAAGCCATGTAATTTTTTACAAATGACTAAACACAAACAGCGTAAGCAGCTTCCATCAGCCTGATCACATAATTATGTCAAAATGAATTGAATTCCCATTAAACTCAGCACTTACCCCCTTGGCAGGGAAATTATCTGTAAATGAGGTGAATAGGTGAATGTTCAGTTGATATTTGAAATATAAAAGGGAAGTGAAGTACACAGTGACTTCATTATGTTGAAGACTTAACCAAAAACCTTTATCTTAGGGTTAGGAAATACATTTTGATGGCCATTCTGTGCTGGGTTGTGAATTTGTATGTGGTAGTTGACTGTTTATGTGTAGCTACTGGTTTGTGTTTTTGCTTTCTCATTTATACGTTTGTGTATGCTTGATTTTGTGTTTTTGTTCCCTTGTGCATGCTGGTTCATGACTTTTTGCATGCTGGTTTGTGTGTTTGTGGATGCTGGTTTGGGTGTTTGTGGATGCTGGTTTGGGTGTTTGTGGATGCTGGTTTGGGTGTTTGTGGATGCTGCTTTGGGTGTTTGTGGATGCTGCTTTGGGTGTTTGTGGATGCTGCTTTGGGTGTTTGTGGATGCTGCTTTGGGTGTTTGTGGATGCTGCTTTGGGTGTTTGTGGATCCTGCTTTGGGTGTTTGTGGATGCTGCTTTGGGTGTTTGTGGATGCTGGCTTGTGGTTTGTGGATGCTGCTTTGGGTGTTTGTGGATGCTGGTTTGTGTGTTTGTGGACGCTGGTTGGGGTGTTTGTGGATGCTGGTTTGTGTGTTTGTGGATGCTGGTTGGGGTGTTTGTGGATGCTGGTTTGTGTGTTTCTGTGCTGCCATTTTGTGTTTTTCCATGTCCTGTTTAACCTCTTAATACCAAACGCCCCCTAGTGGTAACGCGGGCGTTACGGAAATTATTAAATTATACATTTCATTAATTTAATAATATATAATAAACTGCTCACCTCAATATTTTGATTAAATATCCTTAAGATATATCCATTCCTTCTGGGAAAGTGGTTTTTAAGCCCAAAACGTCGGGATAAAACTTCGTAAATAACGTTGGAAACTCTGACCTAATTCTCAAACATGTATTGCAGCTTGATGTCACACCATAAACAATGTGCTGGTAAACTGTTCTGCTTAATTGTATTTCACAAAACTTTGGTTTGAAAAATCATTATACCTCTAGGCTTCAAGAAAAAATACTTTAAAACTTTCATACGGCTGTACATTATTTTTTTCCAATTTTAAACCGACTTGTGCTTTTTTGCACTTGATTACGACTCGTTCGGCTGTGTTCACTTTGGCGTTGTGAAACTCAGCCAGTTTCTGGAGTACCAATCCCGTGGCTTAGTATATGTTAGCCAGAGTTGTTTTGAACTTGCTTGCAGAGATTTATGCAAAACCGTCGTCAATTGGGTGTATTTCTTTGACTGATAGCACAATAGGAAAAACTGTCTTGAAAAACCGCCTCCACTCCGAGTATTATTTGCTTTCCATTGGGTTTTAAAACTGTCTGTCAAATATTCCAGCCAATAGCCAAGACTCTTATCTTTCAAACAAGCCCTCATTCAACACTATAGCCGTCGTAAAACATGTAAATCCTGCACTGCGTATGAGGAAGTGGCAAGCACGCGTAATTATCGAACCAAAATGGCGCAGTGTTTTTACCTTGTAGCGTAGCTCGCTACATTCCGTTTAGCAAAGCACAATTAATTAGGTAAGGCCCGCAGTTACATTTTTTTACTTTAGAGTATTTTTGATACAGTTTTTGTGTAGTTATATCGAGATTTTTGAGGCGTTTATCCGTGCACCAAGTGCTAGACGAACTGGATAAGCCAGAAGATGTTTTTGCCGAGGGAGACTCATCCTGTCTCAGTGACGCTGAATCCACTGATGACCGAGATGATGTTGCTGACATGTAAGTTGTTTTATCATACTAACAGTGTTATGCTATAAACGCATTGAATTTCGCCATGGCAGGTAAAGTCGTTAGGGCTGGTGGTATTACCGATTTTTCGATATACCAGTGTGAATTCACACAATGCCATGCGGGTTTGTAATTACATTGTCAACTGTATTTTATTGTTTTTCATACAATTAATATTACAAATTGCACATTCCAACGGTATGATAAATAATTTATGAAGTAAACTTAGGGTGTATTGTCTGTGTTGACAAACTTGCACGTGTTACGTGGCGTTGCCAACAACACAGATGTTTGTGGAAACGGTAAGTTTGGTGTAAGCATCGAAGGAAATGTGCAATTTAGCTGCAATGCGTGAATCCCTGTGTTTCTTCTGTTAAGCTAACTAACCTTATATACTTATGCATAAAATCGGTCCCTTTCAGCTAAATTAATATAGATAGTATTACCTTTACAGTGGCAAGCTAGCAAGCAAAATTACAGGTAATAAGCAGCTAGCTATCTATTTGTGTCTGAGATGAGCTACTAAATCGATTTTTTTGAGTGTGAAATGGCTTCTGGAAGTGTTTAGTAAAGTCATTGTTCCACATGAGTAAATTGTTCTGTATGCAGTACAGAAGGCTGTGCAGGTAAACAAAATGGCAATTTATGCATGGTATGAGGGAGAGAACATGATAACATGAGGGAGTACTTGTTGATTATTATTATTGTTGATTGTTGTTGTATAAGGGGGACTAATGGGTATATCAACATGGTGGACAATTCCATGGACAGGGTTCGTGGGGTTTGTAATGATGCAGATTGCTCTCCTGAGGGAATGTGTAGTCTAAATGGCTTCTGTATGAATGGTTAAATAATCTCTCCTCACCCTCCACCCCCATGTTTTGATCCTTTGCCTTTTTTTGTTTTTAGTTCTTTTTTTTTTTTAGCTTTTTGGACCCTGCCATTTTGTACTTTCTTTGTGTAAATACGGTAACTTCAGCAATTAGAGGGCAAGGATCTTTTTATTTGTTACAGCAGGGGTGTTTTTATTTTTTATCTAGGAAACTGGTGGACTTTTGATTTTTTATCCACTGCACTTTTAGTAGTACACCTTAGTGCACTTGTATATAGTTGATATATGTTTGTCATGTATAAAGTTTTGCCTCCTAAAACCTAACCCCAACGTCCCTGTCATAGGAGGTGGCAACAGAATAAAGGACAGGACTGGCAAGCAGTAATGTGTAGGGAAGTTTCATACTATTCCCATTATTCATTTGAAAACCTGTTTGCACATTCCTGGACTCATTTCTGGCTAATGGGGCTCTGGTGAAATACACAAGATTCACTGTGCTGCTACATGGGTTTTGACAGCTTTTTGTGACCTCGGGTAGTTAGTTGTGTAATATGAAGAGCAACAAGAACACGTCTAAAAATGAACTTTTTACTTCTCATTTTTTTGGAAAAACCTAAAAAATAAATCATATTGAGACCTTTCTGGAACATTGCCATTTTTGGCACATTTGGCACCATTTGGCACCATTTGGATAACGAAAAAGGTTCACCTGAAAAAAACCCTGTAAAATTTGAATGGTTTGAGATATTGACACCAGATTGTTACCAGAGGTAGGCAGCTTATTGATGAATCAGATAGAGGAGTCATTTCCTTGATTGCATTTGTAGCTCCCCAGGTAAAAATTCTTAAACTTGAATGTAGGTACCCGTTTTTTAGTTTTTTTATATTTTCTGTACATAAATTGTTGTAGTTAAGTATCAAAAACTGGATTTCTATGAGTTCTCACTGCTTATTCGTAATACTGCAGGTGTCTTCTTTAATAAAAGCCATGAACCATATTTGTACCATTTATAGTTTTTGAGATAACCACCTTTGTTTGTCACTAGTGAAAACAGGCGAAAATTGGCCTATTTTGCCCTCGGTAGGAAGAGGTTAACAACAGTCAGGATACAAGGATGGTGGATGCCCCAGGCTTTGTGCACCCATCCATTGGAGTATGTGGGACTCTGAATAGATGTTAATACCCATTGGAGTATGTGGGACTCTGAATAGATGTTAATACCCATTGGAGTATGTGGGACTCTGAATAGATGTTAATACCCATTGGAGTATGTGGGACTCTGAATAGATGTTAATACCCATTGGAGTATGTGGGACTCTGACTAGATGTTAATATCCATTGGAGTATGTGGGACTCTGAATAGATGTTAATATCCATTGGAGTATGTGGGACTCTGAATAGATGTTAATATCCATTGGAGTATGTAGGACTCTGAATAGATGTTAATACCATGCAGATGTTTCAGATTGCTTGACAGTGTCACTCAGGTTGTTTCTGGAATTGGTCAATATGTCGAGAGCTGCTTAAAAGTCTGAGAGATAGTCTCCCTCTCCCGGGAGTCATGAATCTGCATTTTTGAGGTTTATGCAGCGATGTGGCCTTAACCCCGGGGAACGAGGTACAGCAAAGGGGAAAAGGACGATGTACAGTAATTGGTCAAAGTGCACAGGCCACGTCCCGTGCCATTGAAGGCCAGAATAGTAATTCTATGATTACATACATCAGGTTCTGCTGTCATAGCTCTCATATCACTTAATATACAGCACCAGCTCCACACCGGGCCTGTGTAAACAGAGCCAAAAGGCAGGCTGTGCAATGATCAGATGATTTCATGTGTGTATATATGCAGTGCCCTCCACAATTATTGGCACCTCTGGTAAAGATGAGTAAAAAGGGTTATAAAAAAATCACCTTTTGGTGAATTAGCTTAATCTCACACTGACAAAATGAGAAAAAGCCAACCTTTAATTGAAGTAAATTTATTCTGAGAAAAAAAATCCCTCAAGAAATAATTATTTTTAACAAAACCACGTGTGCCACAATTATTAGCACCCCTAGAAATTCTTATGAACAAAATGTAACTGAAGCATTCTTTCCATTTATACTTTACTTTTTAAAGTTGATCTGAGTGTTTAGGAACTTTCAAGCAGTAATCCATGACTTCCTGTTTCACTGGGGTATAAATATGAGGTGACACAGAGGCCATATTCCCTTATTCATACATCAACATGGGAATGATAAGCGAACGCACAAATCAAATGAGGGAAAAGTGTGTTGAGCTTCATAAGTCAGGAAATGGCTATAAAAAAATTGCTACTTACCTGAAAATGCCAATATCTACCATTAGGGCAATACTTAAAAAGTTCAAAGTAACTAACTGAACACAAAATCAAGCTTCTGTCATGGCCATCTCAGTCCCCGGACCTAAACCCCATTGGCTGAGCTGAAGAGGAGAGTGCACAAGAGGACCTATGACTCAGGATGGTCTGGAGAGATTCTGCAAAGAGGAATGCTCTCAGATTGCTTGCTCTGTATTCTCCAACCTTATTAGATGTTACAGGAGAAGACTCCTTGTGCTGTTTTATTGGCAAAGGGAGGGTGTACAAAGTATTAAATGCATGGGTGCCAATAATTGTGGCACATGTGGTTTTGTTAAAAATAATTTCTTGATGAGGGATTTTCTTTCTCAGAATAAACTTACTTCAATTAAAGGT
Organism: Synaphobranchus kaupii; assembly: GCA_029718625.1. NCBI lineage: Eukaryota > Metazoa > Chordata > Actinopteri > Anguilliformes > Synaphobranchidae > Synaphobranchus > Synaphobranchus kaupii. The sequence goes on from CM056385.1 coordinate 2,953,608, forward strand.
TGGATTTTTCTCATTTTCAGTGTGAGATTAAGCTAATTCACCAAATGGTGAATTTTTTATAACCCTTTTAACTCTTATTTACCAGGGGTGCCAATAATTGTGGAGGGCATTGTATATATAGATATATGAACCCCAGTTCCAAAAAAGTTGGGACAGTGTATAAGATGTAAATAAAAATAGAAATCAATGATTTGCAAATCCTTGTTTTACCTGTATTCAATTGAAAACAGTACAAAGACAAGATATTTAATGTTTTAACTAATCAACGAATGTTTTTTGTAAATATACGCTCATTCTAAATTTGATGCCTGCAACACATCCCAAAAAAGTTGGGAAAGGGGCATGTTTACCACTGTTAAATCACCTTTCCTTTTAACAACACTCAATCTTTTGGGAACTGAGGACACTAATTGTTGTAGTTTTGAAAGCAGAATTTTTCCCCATTCTTGCTTAATATCAGACTTCAGCTGCTTAACAGTCCGGGGTCTCCATTGTCATATTTTGCGCTTCATAATGCGCCACACATTTTCAATGGGAAACAGGTCTGGACTGCAGACAGGCTGACTACGAAGCCACGCTGTTGTAACTCAGGCAGAATGTGGCTTGGCATTGTCTTGTTGAAATAAGCAGGGACATTCCTGAAAAAGACGTTGTCTAGATGGCAGTATAGTTTGCTCCAAAATGCATATGTACACTTTAGTGTTAATAGTGCCTTCACAGATGTGCATGTTACCCATGCCATGGGCACTAAACCTTGTGTTGGTAACAATTGGGATGGTTTTTTTCCTCTTTGGGCTGGAGAACACAACGTCCATTATTTCCAAAAACAATTTGAAAGGTGGACTTGTCCGACCACAGCACACATTTTCACTTTGCTTCAGTCCATCTCAGATGAGTTCGAGCCCAGAGAAGTCAGTGGCATTTCTGGATGTTGTTGATATATGGCTTACGCTTTGCATAATAGTGTCTTAACTTGCATTTGTAGATGCAGTGCCAAACTGTGTTTATTGACAGTTTTCCGAAGTATTCCTGAGCCCATGTGGTTATATTCATTACAGATGCATATCGGTTTTTAATGCAGTGTCGTCTGGGGGATCAAAGTTCACAGGCATTCAATATTGGTTTTTGGCCTTGCCCTTTACGCACAAAGATTTCTCCAGATTCTCTGAATCTGTTAATAATATTGTGGACTGTAGATGGTGAAATCCCTACATTCCTTGCAATTGTATGTTGAGACACATTCTTAAACTGTTGGACTATTCGCTCATGCGGGTTTTCGCAAAGTGGCGAACCTCGAACCATCCTTGCTTGTAAACGCTTGAGCCTTTCGTGGATGCTCCTTTTTTACCCAGTCCTGATAGCATCACCTGTTACCTATTCACCTGTTTACCATAAGAATGTTCCAAACAGGTGTGTTTTGAACATTCCACAACCTTCCCAGTCTGATGTTGCCCCTGTCCCAAAGTTTTTGGAACGTGTTGCAGGCATAAAATTCAGAATTAGCGTATATTTACAAACATCAATAAAGTTGATAAGGTAAAAAATTAAATATATATTTTTTGTACTGTTATAAAGCAAATTTACAAATGACTGCATTCTGCTATTATTTGCATTTTACATACTGTCCCAACTTTTTTGGAATTGAGGTTTGTATATACAGTGCATTTGGACACTGACACAATTTTTGTTGTTTTGGCTAAATTTTTGTGTTGTTTTTGGGTTGTGGTACGATCATGGCTATGAACCATGAATTGTAGATTGTTCTATTGATTTAGGTGGACCGCTGCAGAGGTTATAGTATTGCCGTCTCAAGGGTGGGCGGGGCCCGGGGCGAGTCAACCTACGTGGGGCCCAGCGATGACATCATAGCTAACCCATCATAGGCTTAAATAGTATCTATTATGTAACTATGAACGAAAAGTATTTGCAGGCTATGACATCACACAAACCAACCATATACAACCAACCAATTGAAAAAAATAGTAGGCTATGCCATTACTCTGCCCTTGAATTAAAATACTGTAATTAACAATAACAACTCGCCACACTTTTGCTTAATTTCTCCAATTAAAATTAAAACAATAATACTGTGGGTTGTGGTACGATCATAGCTATGAACCATGAATTGTAGATTGCTCTATTGATTGAGGTGGACCATAAAATAATTGCAAAAGTTCACAATGTTGAACACTAGCTTTTTCATTGTAGAGAGGGGTAAAGAAACAGGCAGAGGGTGGGATATATAAATAAAGGTTTATAAATACTGACAGCATATTAAGAGATGCACCGCAGCAAGTCGCACCTACAATAATTTTATTCAGCATTTTTTTCACGCATATTTCTCCGGATGATTCTAATCATTATTCCCATTATAGTAGGCCTATGTTTATGACAATGTTTGTGAAGACAAATGTGTTCGACGTGTTAACATTGCAGAGTATTTTTCTTGTGTCGCACTGTTAGACCTTGCACTTTGTGACACCTGAATGACTGTCTTTTGCCTCTCTTTACAATTAAAAAAATGTTCAACATCGTGAACGTTTGCAATTATTTTATGGTCGAGTCAACAATTCCCATAGAGATCCATTCAAATGCAGATAAGTTATAGTATCACTTATAAAGATATCAAGAGTCTTTTGATATTGTTGAGTCACAGACATCTGGAAGTAATGGCATGCAAAGGATATGCGACCAAATATTAAACCAAATATTAAAAAAACTTTATTCTATGTTATGTTAAACAGTCCAATATTGTTTGATGCCCGAAAATGGGGGACTATGTACAAAAGGTTATATAATTTCTAAATGGTTCATCCGATACGCATGGAAATACCCTCAAATTAAAGCCGACAGTCTGCACTTCAACCTTTGAATTATGGTGCTGTTAAGTATGCAACACACATTGTGGATTGAATGCCTCCTTCGGCTTTCTCCAAACATAAACCCGTCCAGATGTACAAACCCCAATTCCAAAAAAAGTGGGACAGTATGTAAAATGCACATAAAAGCAGTGATTTGTAAATTCTCTTTTGCATATATTTAATTTAAAAAAAGTACAAAGAAAACATATTTAATGTTTTACCCTTATCAACTTTATTGATTCTTGTAAATAGATGAACTCTATGGAAAAATAAGTCAGGAGAAACAACCCTTCAAGTGATTCATCCATATCTACTGCATATCTGGCAGCAGTGATGGTTTGAGGCTCGTTTGAGGCTCGTTTGATACCTCAGACCCTTGATGACTTACAGCCATTTAGCCAACCATGGGTTCCATACTATTCTTGTGTAATTTACAGCTTAATCTAGTCCCACCCCCCAATTCCCATAGAGATCAATTCAAATGCAGAGAGGGGATAGTATTGCTTCTAAGAGTACCTCAAAATAAGATAGTCTTTTCATATCCTTTTATACCCAGTCATGATAGCATCACCTGTTTACCTGTGGAATGTTCCAAACAGGTGTTTTTTTTAAACTTCCCAGTCTTTTTTTTTTTTGCCCCTGTGCCAACTTTTTTGGAACATGTTGCAGGCATCAAATTCGGAATTAATGTATATTTACAAAAATCAATAAAGTTGATAAGGTAAAACATTAAGGGCTCTATCTTGATCTTGGCGCATCGTCTAAAACGCAAGGCGCAAGTGCATTTTTTTATTTATTTATTGGTTTATTTGATAGGGACAATGCAGTTAAACATAGTTCCAGTACAATGACAGCAACTGATGTTCTGCACAAAGAGTTTATAGCTATTGCTAATTTGCAACTCCTGTCCCTAGTTGGGCTTTTCTAACAATTACACTAAGTATGTAATCCAAAATACAGTACAACCACATCTAAGACCTATAATACAAAATTACATCTATTTAAAAACAATCACAAATAAACAGTCACATAATCCCACAATCCCCACACATCATGCACATACTCTCTCACTCATTCACTCCCTCTCAACACACATCATTCATTTCCTCTCAACATATTCCCTCTCAACACACATCACAACACACACAGTTACAGCATTTCAAAAGTGGGTACAATCCTGTTTTGTTTTCAGCCAGTTCTTAACCATGGATACAAACCTTCTGCTATCATTTAGGGCATGTCCACTTTTGCTAGTTAGACGGCGTGTTATTTGAACACTAAGTAAGGCGCAAGGTGTTAATGTGCTGAACCTAACCTCTTCACTAATTATAGTTGTGTCTTGGGCGTACGATGCAATAAACCAATCAAAATGTCATATCCCATTCCCTTTAAAAACCTGTTTGGCGGATTGCTTAGATTGCTTATAATGATGGCTAAACAAACATGCACACGCGTGTGTAGTGCGAGCAAGAAATTGGCTATATGGATCAATAGTATGATCAATATTATTCGGACTAACCATTATGATGTGTTTTCATATACACAATAATAATCTTTGACATTAGGGTTTAACTGGGTCCCGGTAATTCCCGACAGTGCTGTTATTTTACAAAATATACACTACTCACAAAAAGTTAGGGATATTTGGCTTTCGGGTGAAATTTATGGAAAATGTAAGTTCACGCTACAGTGATATTATACGTATCATGAAAGTAGGGCATTTACGTAGAAGCATGCAATGGTGATTTCCTCATCTCAAACAATTTATTGAAACAAAAGCCAACAACAGTGGTGGGTATACCACAACAAAAATGTCAATGTCTCAATAACTTGTCATGTGCCCTTGAGCATCAATTACAGCTTGACAACGACGTCTCATGCTGTTCACAAGTCGACTTATTGTCTGCTGAGGCATGGCATCCCACTCTTCTTGAAGGGCGGCCCTCAGGTCATTGAGGTTCTGGGGTACAGAGTTACGAGCCTCTACACGGTGAGTCAGCAGATCCCATAGGTTTTCTATGGGATTCAGGTCTGGAGAAAGTGCAGGCCACTCCATTTGAGGTACCCCAGTCTCCAGCAGCCTTTCCCTAATGATGCGACCTCGATGAGCTGGAGCATTGTCGTCCATGAAGATGAAATTAGGCCTGTGTTGTTCATGCAGGGGCACAATGACTGGATTAATGATGTTATTCAGGTAGTATGGGCTTGTCACTGTACCATTCACAAAGTGTAGGGCAGTTCTGTATTGACTAGACACACCTGCCCACACTGTAACACCGCCACCACCAAAGGATCGTCTGGTGACAACAGTGGCTGATGCATAGCGCTCTCCTTGACGTCTCCAACATCGTTGGCGGCCATCATTTCTGCTCAACGTGAATCGACTTTCATCAGAGAACAGCACTGAGGCCCACTGGTCCCTCGTCCAGCGTAAATGCTCCCTGGCCCATGCAAGACGATGACGCCTGTGCCTGGTGGTGTGGTCAGGTACCCTTGCAGGTCGTCTAGCACGCAGACCACGCTGATGTAAACGGTTTCGAATGGTCTGACGTGACACTTGGGTGCCTCTCACCTCCCTTAAATGTGCCTGGAGTTGAGTGGCATTCATCATCCGGTTCCGCAGGGCACTGTTCACAATGAAGCGGTCATCAGTGTGGGATGTGGCCAAAGGACGTCCACTTCTATGCCTTTCTGTGACTCTTCCAGTCTCTCTGTATCTCTGTTGCAACCTGCTGATGACACTCTGTGACACTCTAAGCTCAGTGGCCACTTCCCTCTGAGAACATCCTGTTTGAAGCCTCGCAATGGCGAGGTACTGTTGATCAATTGTTAGGTGTCGTCTTGGTCTCATGATGTCAAAATGTGAACAGCATGATGAAGAGGACTGTTTAAATACCAATTCTAATTGAACCAGGACATTTATTGGTCGATTCATGGATCAAACACCTGTTGTGAATTTTGCCGTTCAGCTCCTTGTTAGAGAACAGCAAGTTGTGCAAAAAGTACTGAAACATTGAATAGTTGGACATGTGCATTCAAAAGTTTAGAGAAGGTCAAATTAATTTCACCTGTAAAGGTTATAGTGCATTTTAGGTTCATCCTGAAATTTCACCCGAAAGCCGAATATCCCTAACTTTTTGTGAGTAGTGTATGTGGTTAAATTTTGTTAAAAGCCCCTGCAACAGCTGAGAATAAGCAACCAATGGCTTCCGTCTCACCTTAGAAAACACCGAATTAGCCTGCATGTTTAACGAATTTCGTTTGATTATGCAATGAAGCATTGTCAAACATCAATTCCATGAGGCTTATGGAGTTTTCGAAGTTTAAGCTTCATCCAAAGTTCATTACCTGCATTATAATATTGATTAATAAGATAAATACCGTGATGACACTAAATACAATAAAGCTGTCAGGTTGGCAACCCATAGGTTCACGCATATTTTCCATTGTTTTATAATGTCCTGCTTATGGAAATATGACTAACGCTTTAAGTCCACTTTCCCGGGAAGACTGTGAAAAGAGCGATTTACAGCAGGTGAAACAGACCTGCGCCTGAATGAAGTTAAAGCTTTTTCTCTTTAAAATCGTTTTTTTTCAGTTATGGTATAACAGGTTAAATCAGCTGTGTTTAAATAAGATGAAAGTATAGAAATCTGGTCACAGTAATTAAAGAAATATGAAGGACGAAGAATAAGGTTAAAATTCAGTTAAAATGGTGAAATATAAATTAATCTCCGTTTTTTAACCATAGGCTATCGAAAAAACCTTATGTACAGCGAATCTGTAGCCTAGGTTATTTGAAAAACAATAAATGCAATATTCACTGGACAAGCTTTTGAACTTTTTTCAGTCAAAACCATTCTATTTACTTAGAGGATAGTCCTAGATTTAAAGAGCTGTATTGTAATGACATTTGAAGCGCATTTTCAGAACTCAAATGTCCGTCTATTGCAGTGCGCGAGTTTTCCATTGAATAAAAATTCACGCATCAGGTGTAAATGACAATACGCAAATCAGGCTTGATATAGGTGTTATCAGCAAAGTTTTCAATGCTAGCCATTGTCCCGTAACAGTAGATTTTCCCCCATGAAGATTAGGCTACAGGAACTATTGGCAAACATAGGCTAAGTCATAGCTTGATCCGCACATCGCCTGGATGTTCACGGAGTGGGCTGAAAGCAATTTAATGCAGCATTCCCCTTCGCTGAGGAACAGGTATGTGGTCTTTGATCTATGGACCCTTTTGTTATTATGCATTTTTTTATATAGCCTGCACAATAACAACATTTCACAATTGTATCTTGATATTTTTAGTCATGCTTGTGCGCGCCCCTGTGTGTAAGACAGGAGGATGTACACGCGTTGTGCACACACCTATGTAGACGCACTTATATGCACCATTAAAATAACATGTAAACAACTGCGACATGACTTTAGGTTGGGGGTTTGTATTAAAAGGAGTAAAAGATGAGTCATTGAACCATATCACTTTTCTCCATTACTCCATTAGCCTTGGATACAAATGGTTTCAGAATGGCGGCCCTGCCATAAATATCAGCTTTGTGAAGCTCACAACGTACTGTTTTTGTTGAGACTGGTTCAGATATGGATTGATTCAATTCTGTGGTGATTCTTAGAGCTGTAGCTCTGTGGTTAGCAATTATCCTACCAAGTGTCAATCTATCCCTGTCGGAGAGCTTTGACTTGCGGCCAGAGTTCTTTTTTGCTGATGCTGTTTTTTGGTGTTGGGCATATGTTGTCATAATTTTTGACACTGTTCACCTTGCCACCTGGTGTCTTTGGAACTTTTGTTAATATATCCTCATCTTGCTTTGGAGACTTACCTCGCAAAGTGCTGCTGGTTAGACATCTTAAGCAGACACATGCTGATAATTAGCATTCTTCTTAATAAGAATCACCTGTGTAGATGCTTTTGTAATTGTGGTTTCAATGCTTCAAAGTTAAAGCCATTTCTCAGGGGTGTTTCCGATATTTTGTATATGTATGTATATGTGTGTGTGCGTGTGCGTGTGTGCGTGCGTGTGCGTATATGTGTATATACAGTTGAAGTTGGAAGTTTACATACACTTAGGTAACTAATTTTTAACCACTCCACAGATTTCATGTTAGCAAACTATAGTGTTGGCAAGTCAGTTAGGACATCTACTTTGTGCATAATTTTTCCAACAATTGTTTACAGACAGATTACTTCACTTTTAATTCACTATATCACAATTCCAGTGGGTCAGAAGTTTACATACACAAAGTTGACTGTGCCTTTAAACAGCTTGGAAAATTCCAGAAAATGATGTCATGGCTTTAGAAACTGATAGAAACTAATTGACATTATTTGAGTCAATTGGAGGTGTACCTGTGGATGTATTTTAATGCCTACCTTCAAACACAGTGCCTCTTTGCTTGACATCATGGCAAAATCAAAAGAAATCAGCCAAGACTTCAGAAAGAAACAGCAAAGGACCTTGTGAAGATGCTGGAGGGAACAGGTACAAAAGTATCTATATCCACAGTAAAACGAGTCCTGTATTGACATAACCTGAAAGGCTGCTCAGCAAGAAAGAAGCCACTACTTCAAAACCGCCATAAAAAAGCCAGACTACAGTTTGCAACTGCACATGGGGGCAAAGATTACTTACTTTTTGGAGACATGTCCTCTGGTCTGATGAAACAAAAACTGAACTGTTTGGCTATAATTACCATCGTTATGTTTGGAGGAAAAATGAGTGAGTGAGGCTTGCAAGCCGAAGAACACCATCTTCACGGGGCTGGCAGCATCATGTTGTGGGGGTGCTTTGCTGCAGGAGGGACTGGTGCACTTCATAAAATAGATGGCATCACGAGGAAGGAAAATTATGTGGATATATTTAAGCAACATCTCAAGACATCAGCCAGGAAGTTAAAGCTTGGAGGCAATTGGCTCTTCAAAATGGACAATGACCCAAAGCATACTTCCAAAGTTGTGGCAAAATGGCTTAAGGACAACAAAGTCATGGTATTGAAGTGGCCATCACAAAGTCCTGACCTCAATCCAATCGAAGATTTGTGGGCAGAACTGAAAAAGCGTATGCGAGCAAGGAGGCCTACAAACCTGACTCAGTTACACCAGTTCTATCAGGAGGAATGGGCCAAAAGTCCAGCAACATATTGTGAGAAGCTTGTGGAAGGCTACCCGAAACGTTTGACGCAAGTTAAACAATTTAAAGGCAATGCTAACAAATACTAACAGAGTGTATGTAAACTTCTGACCCACTGGGAATGTGATGAAAGGAATAAAAGCTGAAATAAATCATTATCTCTACTATTATTCTGACATTTCACGTTCTTAAAATAAAGTTGTGATCCTAAGTGACCTAAGACAGGGAATGTTTACTAGGATTAAATGTCAGGAATTGTGAAAAATGGATTAAATGGATTTGACTAAGGTGTATGTAAACATTTGACTTCAACTGTATATACACTACTCACAAAAAGTTAGGGATATTTGGCTTTCGGGTGAAATTTATGGAAAATGTAAGTTCACGCTACAGTGATATTATACGTATCATGAAAGTAGGGCATTTAAGTAGAAGCATGCAATGGTGATTTCCACATCTCAAACAATTTATTGAAACAAAAGCCAACAACAGTGGTGGGTATACCACAACAAAAATGTCAATGTCTCAATAACTTGTCATGTGCCCTTGAGCATCAATTACAGCTTGACAACGACGTCTCATGCTGTTCACAAGTCGACTTATTGTCTGCTGAGGCATGGCATCCCACTCTTCTTGAAGGGCGGCCCTCAGGTCATTGAGGTTCTGGGGTACAGAGTTACGAGCCTCTACACGGTGAGTCAGCTGATCCCATAGGTTTTCTATGGGATTCAGGTCTGGAGAAAGTGCAGGCCACTCCATTTGAGGTACCCCAGTCTCCAGCAGCCTTTCCCTAATGATGCGACCTCGATGAGCTGGAGCATTGTCGTCCATGAAGATGAAATTAGGCCTGTGTTGTTCATGCAGGGGCACAATGACTGGATTAATGATGTTATTCAGGTAGTATGGGCTTGTCACTGTACCATTCACAAAGTGTAGGGCAGTTCTGTATTGACTAGACACACCTGCCCACACTGTAACACCGCCACCACCAAAGGGTCGTCTGGTGACAACAGTGGCTGATGCATAGCGCTCTCCTTGACGTCTCCAACATCGTTGACGGCCATCATTTCTGCTCAACGTGAATCGACTTTCATCAGAGAACAGCACTGAGGCCCACTGGTCCCTCGTCCAGCGTAAATGCTCCCTGGCCCATGCAAGACGATGACGCCTGTGCCTGGTGGTGTGGTCAGGTACCCTTGCAGGTCGTCTAGCACGCAGACCACGCTGATGTAAACGGTTTCGAATGGTCTGACGTGACACTTGGGTGCCTCTCACCTCCCTTAAATGTGCCTGGAGTTGAGTGGCATTCATCATCCGGTTCCGCAGGGCACTGTTCACAATGAAGCGGTCATCAGTGTGGGATGTGGCCAAAGGACGTCCACTTCTATGCCTTTCTGTGACTCTTCCAGTCTCTCTGTATCTCTGTTGCAACCTGCTGATGACACTCTGTGACACTCTAAGCTCAGTGGCCACTTCCCTCTGAGAACATCCTGTTTGAAGCCTCGCAATGGCGAGGTACTGTTGATCAATTGTTAGGTGTCGTCTTGGTCTCATGATGTCAAAATGTGAACAGCATGATGAAGAGGACTGTTTAAATACCAATTCTAATTGAACCAGGAAATGTATTAGTCGATTCATGGATCAAACACCTGTTGTGAATTTTGCCGTTCAGCTCCTTGTTAGAGAATAGCAAGTTGTGCAAAAAGTACTGAAACATTGAATAGTTGGACATGTGCATTCAAAAGTTTAGAGAAGGTCAAATTAATTTCACCTGTAAAGGTTATAGTGCATTTTAGGTTCATCCTGAAATTTCACCCGAAAGCCGAATATCCCTAACTTTTTGTGAGTAGTGTATATATATATATATATATATATATATATATATATACAGATCCTTTCCAAAAAAATTGAATATCATGGAAAAGTTGTTTTTTTTCCATAATTCCATTCAAAAAGTGAAACTTTCATAGATTATAGATTCATTACACACAAAGTGAAATATTTCTAGCCTTTATTTGTTTCATTTTTCATAATTTTGGCTTACAGCTCCAGAAAACCCCCAAAACAGTATTTCAAGAAATTAGAAGTGTGTCGAAAATCAGCATTTACTTCAGATTTTAGCAAACTCATCTCAGTAATCTCCACTGATTTTGACTGTTTTGCCATAACTGGTGATTTTAACATCCACATTGACAATCCCAATAATAACTATGCTAAAGAACTGTTTGCAGTATTTGATTCCTTTGGTCTGACTCAGCATGTGACGGGACCCACACACTGTCGTGGTCATACACTGGATCTGGTAATCACAAAAGGTGTAAACATTGTAAGTATTGTTGTCAAAAATGTGGCACTCTCAGACCACTACTGTGTATTTTTTGATATGCTGACCTGCCCAGACACCCAGTCCAACCTATGCCCTGTCAGAGCACGATCTATCAATGAGAATACAAGTGCATTATTTGTTACGGCTTTTTCATCAACACTTAGCATAGCATCAGACTCTGTTGATGTTCTTTGTGAGAATTTAAACTCCAAAATCGGGAATATTATGGATGATATCGCACCCATGAAAAACAAATCAGTATCTGGCAAACAGAGAGCACCTTGGAGAAATTCCCAAGCAGTAAAAAATATGAAAAGAGAATGTAGGATAACTGAACGCAGGTGGAGGAAAACGAAGCTACAAATCCACTATGACATTCATAAAGAGAAGCTGCAAGCCTACAACCTAGAAATAAAAAGGGCTAGACAGTCTTTTTTCTCTGGTGTCATTAATAGAAACACTAATCATACCCAGACTCTCTTTGCTACAGTCGACAGACTGACAAACCCTCCAGTTCAACCTCCTCCTGAACTCTGCTCTGTTAATAAATGCAATGACTTTGCGTCGTATTTTAGCATCAAAATTAGCGACATTCGATCAGCCATTAGCTCCATTAGCTCCTCCGCACCCACCGGCATAGCCGCACCATGCTCTTCTTCTCTGCTAAAAAACTGTCCTCCTTGCCTGTCGCATTTTAGTGAAATTGACAATGAGGCGCTTGAAGAAATAGTGCAGCATCTTAAACCATCTACTTGCTCATTAGATCCTGCACCCTCTAGCTTTTTAAAAGCTAACTTTAGTTATTTAGCTTCAGAAATACTGCAAATAGCTAACTGCTCACTCCGGACTGGCCTTTTTCCGAAATCTTTAAAAACTGCAGTCATTAAACCTCTTTTAAAAAAGAAAAATTTAGACCCATTCAAATTAAATAATTATCGCCCTATTTCTAACCTTCCCTTCATTAGTAAGATTCTTGAGAAGGCTGTTTCTAATCAACTAAACAATTTTTTAAACCAAAACTGCCTTTTTGACACTTTTCAGTCTGGTTTTAGACCCCATCACAGCACAGAAACGGCACTCATCAAAGTTTTAAATGACATTCGCATAAACAGTGACTCAGGTAAAATCTCTGTTCTTGTTCTATTGGATCTCAGTGCAGCCTTTGATACTATAGATCATCAAATACTCATTGACAGACTACATCATTGGATTGGGCTCTCGGGCACAGCTTTAAACTGGTTCAAATCTTACCTACAAGATAGAGATTACTTTGTAACCATTAATAACTACCAATCAGAACGGACTACTCTGACCTCCGGGGTCCCCCAAGGTTCCATCCTCGGTCCTCTATTGTTCAACTTATATATGCTCCCCCTCGGTCAAATCTTTCAAAGGTACCAAATGTCATACCACAGCTATGCGGATGACACACAAATTTACCTGTCATTTACTCCTGACGACTACAACCCTATTGACTCCCTATACAAATGTTTAAAGCAAGTTAACAGCTGGATGTGTCAAAACTTTCTCCAGCTAAACAAAGACAAAACCGAAATTATTGTTTTCGGGAGCAAAGAACCGAGACAAAAAATAGCTCTTCACCTTGACACTCTTGGTTTACGAACAACCTTGCAGGCCAGAAACCTAGGTGTACTCATTGACTCTGATCTCAACTTTGATAACCATGTCAAGTCAATAACCAAATCTGCCTTTTATCATCTTAAGAATATAGCAAGAGTCAAAGGGTTTATGTCTAAACAAGACCTAGAAACCCTCATTCATGCCTTCATTTCAAGTAGGGTTGATTACTGTAATGCTCTTTTCACTAGTCTCTCAAAAAAGTCCATTAAACGGCTCCAACTTATACAAAACGCTGCTGCCAGGCTTCTTACAAGGACTAAAAGAAGTGCACACATTACTCCAATCCTTAGATCATTACACTGGCTTCCAGTCCACTATAGAATAGATTTCAAAGTGATGCTAATAGTTTATAAATCACTCAACGGCTTAGGACCAAAATACATCTTGGAAATGCTCAGGCCATATAAACCAAACAGATCTCTCAGATCTTTGGGATCGGATCAGCTCATTGTGCCCAAGGTTAAAACAAAAAATGGGGAGGCAGCCTTTAGTTTTTACGCTACCCATAGCTGGAACCTATTACCCTACGACCTTAGACATGCCTCTTGTATTATGTCTTTTAAATCTGGTCTGAAAACTTTGCTCTTCTCACGGGCCTTTAACTGAAATTTTGCTGTATTGTACTGCATTTTATTGTACTTTTATTAAGCCCAGCCGGTATTTTTAACTCTATTGTTTCTTGTTTTATTTATCCTAGAGTGTTCCATTAGCTCCTGTCTGTCTATTAAAAAGACAGAGGCACTTCTATCTTTTCTAATTTATTTATTTTTAAGCTTATTTATCCTTTAAAGCTGTTTTATCTTTTATTTATTTTTTATCTCTTTTTATTATTTGTTTTATTCTTTCTTTTTCTGCACCGCATATACTTAGATAAATACTGTTATCTGATGTCAGTTGTTGCCTGTTATCTGTTGAGCACCTGAAAAGTCCTCTATAAAGAGTCCGCTCAACTTAAAAGTTTGATTAAAAGTCTGATTAGTGACCGACGGGTCCGTCACTCTGTGGAGTGATTCAAACTGTGGAGGCTGTATGCTGCTCCCACCCATGGGCTAATACGTAAAAAGAGGCCGTAGTGCGCTCAACTTGAGGCTGTAGTGCGCTCAACTTAAAAGTTTGATTAGTGACCGACGGGTCCGTCACTCTGTGGAGTGATTCAAACTGTGGAGGCTGTATGCTGCTCCCACCCATGGGCTAATAATATTTTTACAAAAGTCCTGCAGCGTAGCTGGCAGGCACCTGCAGCGGACCTGGCAGGTATAATATCACCCAGAGAGAGAGGCTGTACGGTGCGTAGCAGATTGCAGGTAGCAGGCTGTTTGTGGTAGGAGTGTTTGTTGGGTATTTGTTTTGTGGGCCCAACCAGTATTGCGTTTTATTATAACTGTTTTAACTTCTTATTAACATTGTTTCAATTCTAATTTACTTTTTATATAATGTCTTTCTATGTCTTATGTAAAGCACTTTGAGTTGCCTAGTGTATGAAATGTGCTATACAAATAAACTTGACTTGACTTGACTTGACTCAGACCCTTGATAACTTACAGCCATTTAGCCAGCCATGTGTTCCATACTGTACCAGTGTAATTTACAGCTGAATCTAGTCTCACCCCCCAATTTCCATAGAGATCCATTCAAATGCAGAGAGGTTATAGTATCGCTTGTAACAGTACCTGAAAATAAGATATCGACAGTTTTTTGATGTTGATTGTCACAGACTTCAGGAAGTAACAGCATGTAAAGGATATGCGACCAAATATGAAATATGATACTTTAAAAATATGTTAAAGCAAAGGGTATGAATACTTATGTAAATGAGAAATTTTATTTTTTTATTTTTAATAAATTTGCAAAAATCTCAAAAAAACTTTTTTCACATTGTCTTTATGGGGTGTTGTGTGTAGAATTTTGAGGGAAAAAATGAATTTAATCAATTTTGGAATATGTCTGTAACGTAATAAAACGTGGAGAAGGTGAAAGGGGTGGGGAGACTTTCCGGCTTGACTGTATATACACAGATCAGCCACAACATTAAAACCACTGAAGTGAATAACATTGAATAACAATCAATGACAATGAGGTTGAAGTGCAGACTGTCAGCTTTAATTTGATGGTATTTTCATCCATATGAAATGTTCTAAAGCAACATCTACAGCAATTGGATGTAGTGATCACAACCTAGTGGCCATCACAAAGAGAACTAAAATACCTAAGCCAAGTGCAAAATTATATTCAAGAGATCATATAAAAGATTTAAAGAAGACTTTGTGAATGAAATTAATAATATAGACTGGTCGCTCGTGAATACTAAAGCCAATCCCGAAGTTGCTATTGACGTACTTATGAAGATTTTTATGTTAATTGCAGATAAACAGGCCCCTATCCGGAAGTTCACTGCTCAAGCTGAGGGAGTTCCATCGATAGATGATAACTTAAGAGGTCTTATATCCCAGAGAGATTAAGCTAAGAAAATAGCAAATCGGTCAGGTCTGTCAAAAATTGTTTGTACAGATACAAGAATATTTTGAGAAAAATAATCTAACTACCATGTTCCAGCATGCATACAGAAAAAAATCACTCTACATGTACCGCCATGGCACAAATGATTGGCTTAAAGAAATGGATAACAGTATAGTTGGTGCTATATTACTTGACTTTAATGCTGCCTTCAATATCATTGATCAATCTTTTGAATGGAAAACTTGGAAGGTGCTATGGGTTCAAGCCATCAGCCATAGCTTGACTTGAGAGCTATCTATCACATAGAAGACAGTGTGTTTTATAATGGTGTTCTGTCAAATACCATACATTTAAACTGTGGTATTCCCCAAGGGAGTAGCCTTGGTCCACTCCTTTTTTCAATATTTACAAATGATCTGCCCTCTGTAATTAATAAGGCAAGCCTTACATTATATGCTGATGACTCCACTCTCTATTATGCTGCTTCGTCTATAAGTGAACTTAACCAAGGTCTGTCAAAACAACTGGACCTGGTTTATGAATGGGTCACATTTGACCGACTCGTCTTAAATATATCTAAGACCAAGGGTATGGTTTTTGGAACAAGATTTGGCCTGGCTAAAGAGCCGCAACTAGAACTAATGGTGGCACAAGAACCTGTACAACAAGTTACAAAAACAAAATTGATAGGTGTAACACTTCTCCATCATGGGCCGCTCATATTGACAGAATTGTGACCAATATGGGCAGAGGTATTGCTGTCATAAGACGGTGCTCCTATTACCTAACATCCTATGTAAGGAATATAGTAATTCAATCACTTGTACTGTCCCTTAGATTACTGTCCGGTCATGAGGTCCTCGGCATCCAAATAGGATATCGTAAAATTTCAGTTTGCACAAAATAGAGCCTCTAGGTTGGCACTAGGCTGCACTAGAAGAACTAATGTTGCCTTAATGCACTCTCACCTCTCATGGTTTTATGTGGAGAAACGTATATCCTTTAGACTAGCCGTTTTCATCAGAAACTTATGTGCTTTGTTGCTTATGTTTGCATCTATTTTGTTTTCTGTCTGATTAGACTTCTTGCTTGTTTTTATTAGTTTTTCTTTGAATTTATACTTTGTATGTTGTATGCTTTGCAAGTTGGACCCCAGGTAGACTAGTCGGCGCTACTTGCGTCAACTAATGGGGATCCCAATAAACTAAACTAAACCTTACCGCCTGGGAGTGTTGTTTTGACTCTTTGTCAGACAGAGAGGCTTTTTAGCAGATACTGGAAAGAGTTTTGTCCCAGAACAAAGCCAAGCTCTGTAGCAGTGACGCCAAGCGATGCCAAAACCTCCGCAACGGGGAATAGGTTGCCACCTGTACCAGATTTTCTGTGATTTTCTTGGACTGTAATTACTTCCACTTTCCACAGTGGGCAGTGTGTTGCAGGCTGTTTACTCTTACCCCTTGTCTGCCTTTGTGACCACTGAAACAGAAGGTGTGAATTGGAGAGATGCTGCTCGAGCAGAGAGGGGGATTATAATGGATTATAATGACTTTGAGGGACTCTTGCAAATAAAGGGCTATTCTGTGACATTGAGAGCCTGTGGGACCAAATCATGGAGCTCTAGTGTGCTGATGGAGAAAAGTGAAGTGAGAGAGAAAGGAGGGAGAGTTGCAGTTTTAAAATACTTTGCTTTATTAAATAAAGATGGAATAAAGTTTCATTAAATGGAACATTTTTCCATCATATTGTAACATAGATACAAAAACAGTCCCTGCCTCATATTTAGAAACAGAGATAACAAGCTGTCAATCATTCTCAGGGAGAGACATATGAATTTGATTTTGAATTTGAGACTGGATGAGAGAGAGAATAAAGTAGGCAAATGAGAGTGAATAAACAGGAGTAAAGGGAAGAGACCAAATAAAAGACTGAATACTGTAATAAAAAGAAATGGAGAGCAAAATAAAAAAGAATGAGAAATATAGAGGCAAACAAATAGCGTAAGAGAGTGGTCTCTCCCTCCAAAGCGTTTAACAAGGCCGCGATATGCACTGTGGTAACATGGCGTGTTGCACTGCCAGCTTCATACTCAAGAGTATCCCGTAGTCTAACACTTTATCCATGAATATTCATTAATAATATTGCTCTCCAAGCACATGCACCAGGTACCTTCTGTTGGATGTTTTTTATGACCGTATTACACCTCCCACTTTCTCTTTGTAAAAAATATACATAAGGACTCCGGCAAATGGTTGACGGGTCAGGAAAAACAAATGGCATTCAAGCATAATAGAGAATATGTCACTCATGCCCAGAAGGTATAGACAGTTATGAATCACAGAATGGAGTAGGAGGCTTTATGTGAGTGCAGCTGCTCGTCAGCCTGCCTGTTCTTTCTGCTATCCCAGAATTCTCATTTTTACTCCTGGGACACCACTCTTGTTCTGAACCCACTTTGCTGTGACAATTTCCCTCCGTACTGAACAGAATACAATGGAGATACAATCTCCACCAGGCAGATAATTAGCCTTTATTTTATAATTGTCCGAAATGTTTGGTTGATCTTTAAATAAATACATAAATTGTCAATTATAATAAATTATTAGCCAGCTTGTCAGTTTAAGAAAGAAACACCCTCTCATTGTTGCAAACAACATCCTTGATTTTGATTGACGTGACCAGTTTAATTTGAATCATTTCATGAAAATTACACAGCAGCAGTGCAGTGCTGCAAAATTAGACACAATGGGCCTCATTCATGAAACATGCATTCAAACAGATTTGATTGTAACCTGTGCATAAGAACGTTTCCACAAACATTTCAGCATTCATAATTTTTTTCTTAGCTGAATTTGTTATTTATAAGTGTTTGGAAACAAGCATAACACAGAAGAGGTTTCTATTTAGAATGCTTTATTCCTGCAACATAAAGTTAAATAGTTAGAGACCTCATATTAACAACAAAATGTTTATCAATACAATTAAATGAATAAATGGGCTATTGATTTTGCAACTACATTAACTAACCTGTCTGAACAAGTTGTCTCAGTAGTTTTTACTTTTATTTTGTCTTCAATTTGGATGTTTAGTTTAGTTGTCAGTTTAGTTTGTTAGTTTGAAGAGTGGGTTTCCCAGATTTAGTTTTAGTTTTATTCAAAAATTCTTATTATTTCTATTTCAGTTTACTGTTTTTTCAGTTTTCTTTTTTGATACATAAAGACCCACAAGCGCACAGTCAAACCCAACACTTAGCAGTGGCATAATTGCTGCTTTCGCGGTGGAGAGGGGCCCCCAGGCACGGAGGGCCCAGTCCTGGTCATATTTCCATAAGTCATAAAACAAGGGAACATATTCATAAATCTATGGGTTCCCAACCTCACAGCTTTAGTGTATTTAGTGTCATCATTAAAGCTGCAGTAGGCAAGTTTGAAAATATACAAGGCAAAAAGACTTCCCCTTTTGCTCTCCTCCCTCCTATCTCTCTCCTAAGCCCCTCCCACCAAATGATGCGCCAGTGCACGCGTGGAGACAGGCAGACAGGGAGGGGTTTATTCTACGAGAAGGATCTTTTGCTTGTAGATAGTTGCCGATTGGTAGCTACATAGCTAGCCCTGATTGTTTGGTTTTTGTAAGACCGGGGTGAGATTTTTTGACAGCCTAATACAGAGCCCAGGACATTCACAGAAACCAGATTTTTTTTCCCAGAACACTTGATTTATTGATAGCTGCTGAAATGTAATGAGTAAATGTAATAATTTAGCTAAAATAATTTAGCTCGCCTACTGCACCTTTAAAGCAAAATAACGCTATTTATGTTATTAATCGATATTAGAATGCACGTAATATGAACCTCGGATGATACTTTAACTGCACTAGCCAGAATGCGTAGCCTGTGATCTGACTGCTGTGAGAACAGCCTCATGGAATTGATGTTTGACAATGCTTCATTGTATAGTCAAACAAAATTGGTTAAACAAGCAGGCTAATTTGGTGTTTTCTAAGGTGAGACAGAAGCCATATTCTGGTAGTTTATTCTCAGCTGTTGCAGGTGCTTTTTACAAAATTAAACGGCATATATTTTCTAAAATAACAGCACTGGTGTATGCTAATGGAAAATATTTTCCTGTTTTCCCATTATTATATTGTTGGGAAACGGGAAATAGTTTGATCGGGAATTACCGGTAACCTGTGCCGGTGTTAAACCCTAATGTTTAAGATTATTGTTGTGTACCTATTAGGGATGGGAATCGTTCGATTTTATTGATACCGATGCCATTATCGATTCTGCTTATCGGTCCGATTCTTTATCGATTCCTTAAATATTATTTGCTCCCAGGCTATTAAAAAACCAACTATTACTATCGGGTGGTAATCTAAAATGGATTCAATGACATCATATTTATAAAGTATAAAGCATTCGTTTTTCATTCATATTTCTTACTCATATCATGGAAAATATTTATGGCAAGTGGCAGAGCATCCAATAAAACAGTCAGAATTGTATAATTCTGTAAATTGAAATGGCATTATAAATGTCATTTGGCTTGATCAATACGAGTGCTTAAAAATATCAGACATCAAAGAAAATAAGACACCAGAAAATAATGAAAAAGGACGCGAGAACAGAGGATAAAGTATCAGTTTAACGTTATGTCAAAAAATATGGCTAAAATACTGTTGTTTAAACAACACTGCTCTGTGATTGAGATATTTATGAGTTTCATCGCAAACTTTACTTATGAGTTAGTTACGCTCCTAGTACGTGTTTCATAAAGCTGCATCGTAACGTTTGCGTTGGTTTCTGTATTATCAGAACAGTTTCAACTGTCACCATTCTCTCCCCATCTTCCAGTACCTCAATCTCAGGATGCACTCCTCGGAGGCGCTCCAGGGAGGTGGGCAGAATAGCACCTGAGCTGATTAACAACACTGCCAGAGACTGGTCCTCGGACTGCCTCGCTTCGTTTATGTAAATTCCAAAGGTCAAGGCTACATTTCTCTCAAGGACTCCCACCCCCAGTACATAAACGCACAATCGCATTGAATGTTGAATGAATACGGCCGATTTGACCTGGGGGCCAAGCACTTATTCAAAGCAGCAGCAAATATGGTTTCAGTTTTTACATGAAAATATCAATCTCAAAAGCAGTCAATTTTCCTTGTCAGGTGGAGAACTCGTGTAATGCAAGGTGGAAGTCCATAGCGACAGTATCACGGTAAAGTGGCTGTAGGACACCAAGACCGCCTATAGAAGGGAAGGGACCATTTCTGCTGAGAGCACACATTATCACTTGAACTAAGATTTAAATACAGTAGCAACAATCAAATGTCAGCACTACATATTATTGGCATTTTACATTTGAGTGCTTTACCCCAGAGGTTTTCAAACTCAGTCCTAGGGGACCCTGTATGTGCTCGCTTTTGTTCCAACAACAATTGCATCTTTGAATTACAGTGTGCTGTTAATTGTTCCTAATTAGACCCTTGCAATGTCTCAAATGACAATTTACCCTCTGATGGCCGTATCATGTAAAAAATAGCTATACATGCCATGATGAATAAATGTCCCAGGAGTTTTAATCAGTCAGATCAACTAAAGATTGTATTTACTGTATTGAGCTACATGGCAAATGATTCCTTTAGATTCAATTATTGACTGACAGAAGAAATAAGTGTAACTAAGTAAATCAATGGGACAATGTTCCACACATTCAGTGCTTTCACTTCACTGAAACTAAATCAGTGGGCCAGCCCTGCATTGCATTATATTAAGTTTAAGAAAAAACAAATCTTAGCAACCTGTTTTCACTCATTTTAATTAGTCAAGCGATTGGCTGTTGGAAACCAACATACACAAGGGGTGCTCAGGATGATGTGCATGATCCCTTATGCACTGTCCCCCTGCTTTATTCTCCCTGTGACCCAGGCCCTGAGAGGAGTCGAGGTCTATCGTTCATCAGCATCAATCAACACCAAAATAATGAGGTGGAGCAAAAAAAAAAACACATCAACAAATTTCACCGTTCCCTCTGGCTGTCCAATCACACTGGGTGAGAAAGTATGAGGGTGCCCGCCACATAAAATACGAAAGATACGCGATATTGAGTAAGAAGTGTTGTGCAACAACATCATTTTTGTTGCAAGACGTGCGACCAAGCATAAATTAGGCTTTGCTGATTGCATTGCGGAGTAAGGTTGACATGGCTTGTACGGATATTAATAATTCTTATATCGCAGCCCTTTGCGATGTGTTTATTGTGGAAATTAATTTCACGATACATGGTTCAGCCCTAGGGGTGGGGCGTAGGCTGCGTCTTCTATGGAGATGCCAGTCTCCATCTCTCACGCCCTCTCGTTCAATCTCTTTTCTTTTCACTCTTTCTTTCTTTTCAAGATAATGTTTTTTTAAGAAAGAGGCTTAATATCTGAAGCTTGACATTTAATTTACTGAGTCAGTAATTTACGGTCTCTTTGGCTATCTGTTCAAGTGTGATTGAACTGGTTCAGTGAATTAAATAACTTAATTGGAAACGTCATTTATTTGGGACTGTGTGTGTGCGCGTGTGTGTGAACGAGAGAGTGAGAGCATACATTTACCAACTCAGCTTTTCTGCATTTAAAACAATAAAAATAAAAAATAAATAATTGTAATTGTTAATTTTCCACTCGTTGGCTAAGGAGACTGATTGACATAAACACATAATAGATTATAGCCTCCATCTCTGTTAGCTGTTCAGTGTGACGTGTTATTTTGTGCTGGCATTATAGCAGAAGACTCCTTGTTATTGGCTCCTAAATTGGATTTCTGGGTGATTTTTCCCATTAATATTCTGGATACCCAAATATATTTATGATACTACTCAAAATCTGAGATTTCCCATTCCTAAATTGAAAACTGAATATATTCTACAGGTCGCTGTACACCCTATTCAATTACATGCTTCTGTCAGTTATAAAATGCAGTTGTAGGGCTATGTATAAGGCATTAGAAAAGGCGTACTTGTAAGTTACAAAGATTTTATTCAGTTCCACTGATTTGGGACAAATGCTTCTGGTTTCACCTGTACCATCTGCAACAACAAAAGTACTGTTTTCAAACACTGTACTTTTTAGGGGACTGAGCAATGGACAGAGGGACAGTTCATGTTCCGAAATGGTGCTCCCCTTCAGAAAAGCCTGGAAATTATAACCATCCCCTGCAGGCAAAAACTTCTAAGAATTATAGTGTTAGTGGAGACAAAGGGGAACAGGACAAAAAGTTGTATAATTGTGCTTTGGGTGACGTCCAGCATTAGCATTACAGGTAACCAGCACAGAGATTTGCAGTAGGTCCATATTCAGAGTAATTGCTGTGTACATTGCCTCTTAACAAGTTTGCGCTTCATCAAAACTTAATTCTTTCTCTCATCTCTTAAATGGTATTTTGAGTTCAGCTGGTTGCTGAAAATCTTTAAAAGATGGGTGCATGTCTGTGAAAATCTTTAAAAGATGGGTGCATGTCTGTGAAAATATGTCAAAAACTAGTGACAGAGGACGGAGGCTTCATGAGCTTTAAAACAGGTGGTGCTGCCATGGTAACAGTGACTTATGAGAATGTAGTATTTGATTGGTTCATGTATATTCAGTGATTGACAGGATGCAATCACTCTGCCTATTATTGGGTTGAATAATTACAGCAGATTCTTTAGACCCACCAGACGGTCAGTTCCAGCATTCCTTCTGTTCTCTCTACTTCTTAACTGTAAGAGGTCCAGCTGGTAACAGGGTTTCTGGAGCAATATGACATTTTGTTATTCATCACAAACAGGCCTGCACAAGGACAGAACATCATTGGTGCAGCATCTCAGGTTGGTGCGTCCAGTATGAATGTAAAGGGGAAAAAAAGCTTTCACTGTTAACACTCATATATTTCAGCACTTTGGTTTAAGCAGAACCTCTTTCTGTATCTGAAAGGAGGGGGGGTGGGGGGGGGGGGGGGGGGGGGGGGCGTCACAGAATCAAATTTTGATTTGATTGATTTGATTGTGTGCAATTGGCAATGACTATATATCAACTTCTGAGATGCACACATGTATACAAATACAGTGGAAATAATTTATTTGTTTATCAATTTAGTTATTTGTTTATTTTGCTTTACTGAGTTTTTACTTTTACTATGTTTTAACTGGCCTTGAAGGATTGCTATTCATATGTATGTACTACACAAAGTAAAATTGTGTTTAACCGTGCAGTAAGCATTTGAGAATGTGTTTCAATGAAATGACATTGCATTTTATTTTAGAGGACAAAAATAAAAGCAACAGTTGCTCACACTCGTCCTGATGCAGTGCGATGGTCACATGCTGTGATTTCATAGAACAGCAGCATTACGACAATTATTACTCTCAGCACACTTTTTCCCTATGTCACAGAAAAGTTTAAAGCGGGCAGGAAATGCACGTTTACAGCCTTTTCATAGATGATTCTGCTACAATGCTCCATTAACCCTGGGTTGCGTACATATTTGAAATGCATTACTCTTTACACTCTTATCTTTTTATTATAAATTTGAATTAAATAATGTATGGTCCTAACCATGACATCAAATCTTATGAATGAGGAATTCTGGTCTGAATATCGGTGATGATAGAAGCTGCTTTTAAAATCATCGGTATTCTGCAGGGATTTTACTGTTGTCTAAAAAGTCAAACGTTCACATAGCTATTTGACCAAGGTCCAGTACAGTGCATATGCTGTGCATGTGTAACTCATGTTATTTAGGTAGGTTCTACAGTGATATTCATCCTTACATGGTTGTTCCAAGAAAACATTTAATGCAAACAATGTCAAGCCAGTTGGTAGACTTTGCATGCCTCATACCCCAAAACCTATGCATCTATGTCTATGCATCATCTCCAATAGGCTCCAGTAGTACTGTTAATATAATCTCAACAAAAAACGTTAAAAAAAAAAAAAAAAAAGTTACTCACGCATAGCGTACAAAGCACTGTCTATAAGTTGTCAATTCCAACTTGCAATTACATTACATTACATTAATTTAGCAGACGCTTTTATCCAAAGCGACATACAGTAAGTGCGTACAGAGACATCAAGATCACTACAGAACAGACAAGGCAAAGCACATCCTTCGCATAATGTAGCAGCTATCCCTAGCAATGAACGTCGACTGTAGTTCACAGTAAGCTGTGGGAAAATCAGCAACACCACACTTCCATTCCAAATACTAGTATAAACTATAATAAACAGACAGGAAAACACAGGGAACTAGTAAACAGGGAACTGATATTCCTAGGTGAGGATATCAGTCAAGGTGGAGTCTGAAGAGGTGTGTCTCTTTTGACACAATTGATTCCTACCTGTATTGATATCAAAATGTGGCCAAGTTACAACTAACAATATTGCCTATTGTAGCTCACACAAATAAAACTAGCTCTATTCCAAAGAAATGCTACCCAATCTTTCCTAAATTATTTAATGTAACTTGGACCTGTGTAGTTCTACAGAGCCTAGACATTCTTGTGTTCAGAAAATTGTGTTCACAAGTAACATTTCTAATTATTTGACATGTTAAAAGAATGAGTACTATTTCACTTATGTGGCGTCATGTGATCCACAAACATACAGTAGGATACATAAATGGGGCAAACAAATGTCTGGATAGGTTTGTAAAATGCAATATTTAGGCTATTTACTATGTCAAAATATTTCTCATTTTACTCTATGTATTTATTCATCCCCCCTTTCTCAATTGTAAATTATGTTTCTTGGTATAGATGTCTGTGAATTGGAGGAATTTCAGGCAGCAGCGGACATTTTTAAACCTGACAACAAAGTATAAACATATCCTTTCCGGAGTGGATTATTCGTCAACTGTTCATTGAAATTATGTATTGTTCCATGAAGCATTTTTTGTTATTTGACATTCGAAGTTTAAATGACCACATTCTCTTGAGATGGTGAGATGAGAAAACACAGGGCCAGGGTTACAATAAATAATTTAGGAAAGCATTGCTTTGGAATAGAAATAGTTTAATTAGTGGTAGCTACGATAGGCAATATCGTTAGTTGTAACTTGGCCACATTTTGATATCAATACTTTCAACCCCTTTGCGGTTTCACCTGCAACCAAACTATGAGTGTACAACAAACTCTGTTAACTTTATTAGTACACAATTTATGACAACTCTGCCGAATACAGAGTTTCTAAGTGTCACTATTGTCACGTAGCTAGTCCATTTAACAAGCAACCCCCCCCCCCCCCCCCCACCCAGTCTCGCCTGCAACTATACCTACCCATGTGTGACACAGTGGACAATAACATCGCTGTGTGAGTGTAACGTTAGTAGGGGTTGTAACGGTTCTGAAACCGAGACCGAAACCGTGATACAAACGTCCACGGTCTTGTGTCGCGGTTCTGGAAGACGGAACCGCGACACACCCCCTCCCCCAACCCGCTGCCACCACTGCAGGTGCAGCCTGTTGAGCTCTTATTACATTACTAATGTAAGAAAACTCATTTTTTGGAGTACGAAGAGCCCATGTAGGCTTTGGTTGTAAAGTAGGGTTGTGTTTAGGAGTTAGGTTTTAGAAATCAAAGGTCCTTGAAGCTTTTTGAATGTTTGAATATTACACCATTTAGGCTATTTTGATAGCCCAAAAATAGAAGAATAAATAAACAACACTCTAAAATAGAAATAAAAAATAAGTGTAGCTACACGTTTTTGTTTTTTTTAAATAAAAACGTACAAAAACACCATTTGTGTTCAGGGTTAATCATAACACAGTGGTAGCCTACCTGCATATAGCTTACAGTTAAGATATTTGGTTCATTAACATATTTATAGCTACGAGAGATTTTGTAGGAAAAAAATGAGGTGTCTTTTAAACCGAAAGTGCATCAGGTAGCATACTGTATAGTAGCCTACAGTAAGCAATGGAAAACGCCGAATGCGTAGGCCTATTTGTACAACGTTTTAAAAATAATTATTGTTTCTAGCTATATCTGAACATGATTTTCTTGTGTAAAATGTAAACGGTGCATTTTACAGTCTGTGGCTGTGGCAAGACGAGGGTCGTAAGCGCTTTGGGCTATTAACACCACCTCCTATTTTATTGCACTGTAGTATCAATCCTGGGGTTTTCTTAAAGCTGTAGCCTAGTTTATAGCTAATTTAAGACAAACATGAATAGGCTACTGTAATTGGGACCGATAAGTCTACCATTATAGTTATGGGGCGCCAACGTGGATCGGGTTAAAGCTTTTACCTTTTCAGAAGTTAATTCAAAATTGGAGCGTGTTCCATCCAACTCGCTGCCCACGCTATGTCTTTCTACCGAGTCGCACTCTGACTCTGCCACAGAATAGCTGAGCCGCATTTCTATAGGCTAGAGCACAGAACTAGTTCTGTGGGCTACAGTCACAGAACTATGGCTACAGTCTATGGTTCTATGCTTCTTCTACTCGTCTCCTAGTACTGACATATTGAAGGCTACTAGTGCAATATATATCGCCATCTGCTGGCTGAAAGACCATATTGCACCCAAAAAATTTAATTAAATTAATTCGGATATGATTTTATTTGCCGTTTTGTCAATTATTGTAATTTTGGCAGTCGCGATTTCCCTTTGGCGGTCCGCAAAATCATTTTGGCGGCCGCCAAATAATTTACTATGTAGGAAAAACCCTGAGCTGTATATTTTGTAAATATTACACATTACACAAACAAAACAAAAACAACCGAGGTATGAACCGAACCGTGACTCAAAAATCGAGGTCTGAACCGAACCGTGGATTTGGAGAATCGTTACACCCCTAAACGTTAGTGTTCCCACTCCATCACACGTTTCCATGTGTTTTCGGTTAATTCTGTGTTCTCTGTAATTTCCTGCTATTTCCTTCTTACAGTACTAATGATTACTAATTTACTAACTTCATAGAATTAAGGTTTGCTAATCTACTAACCTCATAGAAACTAGGGTTGTTTCTCCTGACAAATTTTCCTATTGAACTATGGAAAAAGAGGAGAAGAAAGCCTTAAAGTTATCCATCCATATCTACTGCATATCTGGCAACAGTGATGGTTTGAGGCTTTGATACGTCAGACCCTTGATGACTTACCGCCATTTCGCCAACCGTGTATTCCATACTGTTCCAGCATAATTTACAGCTAAATATAGTCCCACCCCCCAATTCCCACAGAGATCCATGCAGAGAATATCAAGAGTCTTCTGATGTTGTTGGGTCACAGACATTACATTACATTTATTTAGCAGACGCTTTTATCCAAAGCGACGTACAGTAAGTGAGGAGGTCATGGCATGCAAAGGATATGCGACCAAATATTAAAAATTTAAAGGCACAGTCAACTTAGTGTATGTAAACTTCTGACGCACTGGAATTGTGATATAGCGAATTAAAAGTTAATTAACCTGTGTGTAAACAATTGTTGGAAAAATTACTTGTGCCATGCACAAAGTAGATGTCCTAACTGACTTGCCAACATTATAGTTTGCCAACATGAAATCTGTGGAGTGGTTAAAAATGAGTTTTAATGACTTCAACCTAAGTGTATGTTAACTTCCGACTTCAACTGTAAATAAGCCCATTTTATTTTATTTCCAAATGTTATTATACATCCAAAAATATTATAAGATGACTGTATATTCCCTCAAAACTATTCTCCAAACAGGATATTGTTATCAAATTCTATCATTATTCCTCTGTGCCCCCTCAGTTTTTAGGTGCAGGTCGCCCTTGTTCTGAAACAGTAGCGGAACAAATTACAGTTTAGTTTATTTACCTGTAGGCCAAGGTAATTTATCCCCTGCCAAACCAAAAATAAAACTTTAACAATTACATCTCAGCCATAATTTTACAAACAGACATATGTCCTGCGCTAATAACGTGGAAACCGCGGCATTAAAACTGTTTGATTGAGAAAGAATAATGTAATTTAGCATACAGTCAAGCCAGAAAGTCTTTCACCTTCTCCACGTTTTATTACGTTACAGACTTATACTACAATAGTTTGAGTTCATTTTTTGCCTCAAACATCTACACACAATAGCCAATAATGACGAAGTGAAAACAGGTTTTTAGAAAATATGCAATTTTATTTTACTGACAAAAATAGGTTATTTAGGGGTTACATATCTGTACATACCCTTAGCCTAATACTTGGTTGCTGCACCTTTGGCAGCGATTACAGCTTCAATGCGTCTTGGGAAAGAAGCTACGAGCTTGGCACACTTGTTTCTGGACATTTTTGCCCATTCCTCTTGGCATATCCTTGCAAGCTCCGTCAGGTTGGATGGGGAGTGTCGGTACACAGCCATTTTCAGCCCTTTCCACAGATGTTCAATTGGATTCAGGTCTGGGCTCTGGCCGGGCCACTTAAGGACATGCACAGACTTCCTCCGAAGCCACTCCTTTGTTCTCTTGGCTGTGTGCTTCGGGTCGTTGTCATGTTGGAAGGTAAACCTTCGCCCCAGTCTGAGGTCCAGAGCGCTCTGGAGCAGGTTTTCTTCAAGGATCTCGGTGTACTTAGCTGCATTCATCTTTCCCTCTATCAGGACTAGTCGCCCCGTTCCCGCTGCTGAAAAACATCCCCACATCATGATGCTGCCACCGCCATGCTTCACTGCAGGGATGGTATTAGCCAGGTGATGAGCGGTGCCTGGTTTCCTCCAGACCAATTTTGGTTTAATCAGACCAGAGAATCTTGATTCTCATGGTTTGAGAGACCTCTAGGTGCCTTTTGGCAAACTCCAAGCGGGCTGTGATGTGCCTTTTACTAAGGAGGGGCTTCTGTCTGGCCACTCTACCATAAAGGCCTGATTGGTGGAGTGCTGCCTGGATGGTTGATCTTCTGAAAGGTTCTCCCATCTCCACAAGGATACGCTGGAGCGCTGTCAGAGTGACCCTCAGGTTCCTGCTCACCTCCCTGGCCAAGGCCCGTCTTCCCCGATTGCTCAGTTTGGCCGGGCGGCCAGGTCTAGGAAGATTCTTGGTGGTTCCAAACTTCTTCCATTTACGAATGATGGTGGCCACTGTGCTCTTTGGGACCTGTAAAGCTGCAGAGATTTTTCCGTACCCTTCTCCAGATCTATGCCTTGACACAATCCTGTTTCTGAGGTCTGCAGATAATTCCTTTGACCCCATGGCTTGGAGTTTGCTCTGACATGCACTGTCAACTGTGGGACCTTATATAGGCAGGTGTTGGCAATCCCCAATCATGTCCAATCAATTGAATTTATCACAGGTGGACTCCAATTAAGTTGTAGAATCATCTCAAGCAGTATCAGTGGAAACAAAATGCACCTCAGCTCACTTTTGGGTGTCATATCAAAGGTGTGCACACGTGTATATGATATTTTACATTTAGATTTTTAATAAATTAGTACAAATGTCTAAAAACCCGTTTTCACTTTGTCATTATGGGCTATTTCGTGTAGAATTTTGAGACAAAAAATGAACTCAATCTATTGTAGAATATGTCTGTAACGTAATAAAACGTGGAGAAGGTGAAAGGGGTGTGCAGACTTTCCGGCTTGACTGTACATCTATTTATGTGAATTTGCTGTCTTTTACCGATGCAATTAATGTCATGCAAACACATTCACACACACACACACGCATGGCACGGCGGCCAAAAAACACACAAATGGCCAACTTTACATGCCTTTACATGACCAATCAATATATGACCAAGCCACAAATGAATAGAATATGAAAATAATAACTGTCCTACCCCTCTCCATTTCTCTCTCGCAACAAGGCAGTCGACTCTGATCGGACCAGTGTAGCATAGCTACAATTCTTCGCAGCGTATAGTTTTTCCCCCTTTCAGGTCCGTTGCTTGACTGTACTCTCGCTAGCTCCTAGCACCTAGCACTGAACTGATCATTTTCAATGTATTTGTTCAACTGGCCTGTAAATAAACATTATTAGTGAGTACACTCGCATTACGTAGCACGAATACTAGCTACTGACCACAGATGGGTTCAAAAATAGCTCGTCTTTTCATAAACATGCACAACGAAAGTGTTATCTGATTGGACATTGCTCAACTTCCCACTCATAGTTGAGCAGTGATTGGTTATTTGTCCTGTTCAGTGACAGATCCGGAAGTATCCAAAAAAAAATTATATGCTGGGAAGAATTGTAGCCTACATTACACTGGCCAAAAAACAGTAAAAAATCAGACCGGCCTGCTGTCCGGGTTGTCCGGGCCTGGAAGGAGCTAAGGACCGAAAAAAAGGACACGAGGAAATGATGCAAGGAGTGAAAATAAGTGATTGGACTGAACCAAATGTGTTCCGTTTTACAGAATTGCATATCTTAACAAGGGGGACGATTTTCCCAATTTCCCTTAACAAGGGGAGCGGCGCTCCCCTGCGTTCAACGACAATTTGAACACAGCTTCTATCTAATATCGGACATTATAGCAACGGTGTTTGCAATGTCTTCTTGGATGCTTTGCACAAGAAATTACAGTTGGGGGTAACAGCATTTCTAGTTTTATTAGTTTAGTTTTAGGCAAACAACTTAGAATGTACATTCGTTCGCAGATGCATAATAGTTGTTTTCCTGTTATTTTTGCAAGTTTTTACTAATTTACAAATTTGTCAGCATGGCTAGAGAACATTCTTGCCTGCTTAGATGGATTTTGGGAGTGGGTCAGAA
Organism: Synaphobranchus kaupii; assembly: GCA_029718625.1. NCBI lineage: Eukaryota > Metazoa > Chordata > Actinopteri > Anguilliformes > Synaphobranchidae > Synaphobranchus > Synaphobranchus kaupii. The sequence continues at coordinate 2,984,727 of CM056385.1, forward strand.
GAATATACCATAGTTACTAAGATGTCATGGATACCATACCATTGATTCTGTCTGAGGGATATGCATGAAAGAGATTTTCCTCCTAAATATACAAGTATTACTGCTTGTGATGTTTAAGATATGTACGTTAGTTTTTCCATTCCGCCAGTGCTGTGCCATATGTTAGATATTGTTATTTTCACATTTTGAGTGCATTTCACATACTGTAGTGTAAGCATTCATAGGTGGCTCAGTCATGTTTTATGTTTGATTTGCCCTTTAGCTAGAACATTGCCAGAATTTTCCAGATGGTGGAATATTATTTTATTGAAATCTTATCCTATATAATGTACACTATGGCATATTAGTATCTGATTTGAATCTGAATGTACACTACGGCGTATTAGTATGGGCCATACTTGTCACTTAAAGAGTGGAAAATACTAATTCAAATTTACTGTGCATATGTGCTAGATGAATGTAAAATTTTCCTTGGAGTGAGTATGACTGTATGTGCTTTAGAATAGAATAGAATAACCTTTATTTTCCCGCTAGGGAACTTCAGTTGTAGCCCCAGCAACAACAAAAAAGACAGACAGTGGGGGAGACCCACAACACACAAACATATCAAACAAAGACATTCAATATAATCATTGCATTAATAAAACTAATTAAGTGAATTAAAGTGGAATACAGCCATGATTAAAAATAGCCCCCGCTGTCCCGAGATGTCCAGTGTCATTATTAAGCAGTCCAACACACAAACTCCGCCTCCAGGACTTTCCTCCATACACGCAGTGTTGCGGTCTCTGTACACTGTCGAAACGGAGCACCGAACTGTGTCAGCCTTCCCAGTCGTCGCCTCACTCCTCCCCCGCATCATCCTCTCCTTTCTCTTCCCTGGTGGCCTTTCGAAGATTGCCCGCAGTCCTAGATCAGTCCTGAGTCCTGATATGCAGAACTATTCAAGACATATGTCGCAAAATGTAGGCAGTGTACCCTGTTCTCCCTTAGTGTCTTCAAATCTATCCAAAATGGCTAAATTGTGCACTGCTGTAAATCATAAAGTAATCGTATATTTTACTACAAATCAACAGTTTCGGTTCATAAAACTCACTTTTGCATAATTTTCAAGTGGGAATTACTATAATTTAATCAGTATAGGGGATAGATCTATGGGTCCAAAAACCTATCCACTGCTGTAACCATGAATAAGCGCTTTCACAGTTTGTAGGTAGACAGCCTCTTAAGCATGATAGTGTACTTTGAGATGAGGCAATACAAAGAAAACTGCCAGAGCCAGCGCCAAAAGGGGTTTGCATCCTTTTGTTCTCACTGATGGGCCATCCCTATAGTGCACAAAGTGATAATGGCTGAAGCCCAGCGCCCAACAAACCTTAGGTAACCGAAAATGCTATATTCAGTATATATCCAGCTGTATAAATGGATATGTAAAAAATGCGAACAAAAGTTGTGTAAGTCGCTCTGGATAAGATCGTCTGCAATGGAATGTAATGTAATGTAATCACTGCCTCAGGTGCAGGTCATTATGCAAATGTGGTCAGTGCGACTCCCGGAGGAGAGAAGTATCGATTCACACTTTGGGTACCAACGCCAAATATCGTTGAAAGTTGTAGTTAGAGGGGGTCTTTGAGGTTAAAAAAAATTATTGAATAAAAAAAGTTGAATTTTTGAATTATAACAACGTAGGCATTTGCAGTATAACTATTTTGGAAAAGTAAGAGCAGGACAGAAACATGCCATAAACACGGATTAAATCATTGTAAATTTTAAATCAAACGGCAATTGGTGTGGCACTTGGCGGTTCAAGTGTTAGTCAGACGTTCTCATTGGCAGATTAGATGTGGTTAGACAATGGGGAGAGTTATTCTTTGAGGGCATGGATCATTTTGATGACGAATTCGGCAAGAAGACGACGACTGAGGATGAGGAGGAAGAGGAGGAGAAAGACAGAAGAAAAAGAAGATGGAAGAAGTGCGACAAAGAAGACGGAAGAAAAAGAAGATGGAATAACTTCTGTATAGGTAAATTAATATAACTGTGCATGCACGTATTTAGTGAAACAAAAAATTAACTGAAGTAAATTTAAATCTGCATTTCATCAGCAAAAAAAAGAGTAAGTGCACTCACTGTCTCCGTCTCCTATACAATTTGTGGGGTGGGGAGAGGACAAACTAGATGTTGCAGATCAAATATGAGTTTGGATTCAGCAACTGCATGGCCTATTTTCCACCTCAAATATTTTCAGAAACATTTATAAGTTTATGAACAGGCCGCCACGTTGTTACGGTTTAAAAACGGGAAGCCGAAACCAAAGGACCATAGTGCGCCTAACCAATCAGGTGCTGGCTATTTCCCTTGTGGGCAGCAACAATTATCCATACGACATAGAGGTACCTCCAAAGAGTGGGGAACAGAAAGAAAATTTTAACCGTTAGGGGCAGCACCAAGACACTTTTTTACCAGTTTGTTCTTATATACAATATTATTTCATAATTGTTGAAATAATGGAATGGATGAATAAGCTTCATTATAAGGTAGGCATACAAACACGTTTACAGCTAAAAAAAAACATGATCTAGAGTGTAGTTACCCTTTAAATGTACCATATGTAAAAATGGTGTAAATCGGTTCTTCTCCAGAGAATCAATCAGGCTTCTAACACACAGGCGCTTGGTGAGGATCGCTTTGTCAGCGTCTGTTATCTCCCATTTTATTGGGAAGCTATTATCATTAATATAATTTTCTTCCTGCTGTTGGCCTGTTGTGTTTCAGCTGACTTGTGAGAATCTAGAGTCTGATCCCCTTCCTCGGCTCACTGAGAGATAATTCAAAAGCGGGAGGGAGGGAGAGGACTGACTGCCACCTGTCCTCCATCAGTCTTTTTCCCCTTTAATTGAAGCCCTGCCGCTGCCAGTGTGCCAGGGCGATTTATGGTGGCCGTAAGTCCTGCTGGAGTGATGTGGCCTAGGTCCACCCTGCACCCGCCCGCTTGCCTCATCCGTCTCCTTCCGGCGGCTTAGTCGCGCAAGCTGCTCTCACCGCGGGGAAGCTGTCACAGAGCCGCATTCACTGCGCGACACGAAACGGCGTGAGCATCGATCAAAACCAGGTGCGACAGAAACCCACATGCATACGGGCAGGAAGCCAGGGCCAAGGAAGTGACAGACACTGAAAGTAGAATAAAGCCGTTAAGCCTGCACAGCAGGGGCAACCCAGCAGAATGCCCAGCATTGGTGGACGCGCGCTTGGTGCTGATTACACTGAATGCAGTGGTGAAAATAGAGTTGAGGAGAGTGCAGGATGGCTGCTTGTACATGGAGCCAATATGTACCGTATCATGAAATGGACCTATTGTATCTGACGAGTTATTGCTGTGCTGGGCCTCCACTGGTGAGACTTTCCCCTGCTGGAGGGAGGGAATCTGGAAATCAAGTGCTAACCTTTTTCAGGACCACGCAACCTGTCATTCAGGTGATCATTTGAGGAAGCAAATTAATGTGTGCAAACAAATTTACTAAAGGAGTAAAGGTGAAAGTTTTGTACTGCGGTCTTGAGACTAAATCACAGCATTCAAATTTGCCCCCAAAAAACATTGGCTCAGCAAAATTCAGTGTTCCTTTTTATGACAATCGAAAGACCCCCCGCCACTCCTTCCCTCCTTGCATAACCAAAGGACATCCAAGTACAGCTGTTGTGTTGTGTTAGTTAACACTCACAGCACTTTCACAGTCCTCCAAACAAAATGCAACAACTGTGTTTCTTCCTCTGGAAATTTTGTTTGCATTACCATTCATATCCCTGCATATATCTCATTTGTTCATATTGCCAGAGTGTAAATGTTCAAACGTAGAAGAGAAAAATATCTTGAATATCTCTATGAATATCGCAAAATTTTAAATGGAACAATTTGCGAAGCCTTGCCATTTTAACAGGCCCTGTCATGTTTGAACAGATTTGTATTTGATCAGCATGATTCATTTGATGTTATGTATTTTATTTTTTATTTTTTCCTCTGAACGTACTGCTTTAATATATTATTCTTCTAAATCTGACATTAACCCATGGGTGATGAGTCTACAAGGGATCTGAAGATCAGAAAATATGGGTGTAAATCTCTGGCTTAACTATGGAACAAAACAGTTTTGATTTCTGATTGACTGAATGCCAAAAAGTTGGTGTATTGTATTTGGTTTCCATAAAAACGTTGTGTAATGCCATTTTATTAATGCCATTTTATTTTAAAGGGTAACAAAACACGCTGGTTTCGCTAGACCCCGCCCCCTTTTGAAATTTGAAAAATGCAAAACCTGGGCATGATAAGGTAATAATATAGGGGCTGGCTCAAACATATGGTACAGTTGCAACTTGGACCACGCATTTTTTTTTTTAGGCTATTTAGCTATCGTTTGATTTGCTAAACGGGTTTTGCATTTCCGAGTCTGCACATAACTTGCCAAGAGGCTCTTGGGCGTGGCCTGGTTATTAACTAGCTTTCACGCCCACCCAGTCCTGAGAACGGCATAGTTGGCAGAAAGTGACACTATTCAATCTATTCAATTACATTTTTTTCAGCTGTAGACGTTTTTAAAGGCTGAAATCTTGGTGATTGATTATTTTAAAAACGAGGAGTAATGTCAAATAAAGAAAACCACTTTTTCTGCAGAGTTGGCAATCTCTTTAAATTAAGGTAGAAGCAGACTGCTTTTGAATCATTTTGATCTGAAATGATGGGTAAACTATGGAAATGGAAGGAAATAGTCCCCCCAATTTGTCTGTCCCCATGCTCCCTCATGTTAAATGTCTCAATAAAACCCCCTGTATACAATAAGCTTTCATACAGCACTCCTCCCTAATCACAGTTCTGTACTTAACCTGAATGTCCAGCAATATGGATAGTCCAGATCAATATGCCTTGTACTGCTTTGCTGGATTGGGAGAGGGGAGCAGGATGGCCAAGAGAAAGGGGTAGAGAGTGTTTTTTTATGAAATCATTCTTGAATCACAGATGTTTGTTTTTCAGTCTGCGACGTAGTGACATGTTTCACTTACCAGGCCATGACAGGGGTTGGTAGTGACTTGTGAGGATGTAGTCCTGTTACTACCTGCCTCTGCCACAAACTGGTCTCAGATGGAAAAATAGAACTGTGTGTATGTATGTGTGTGTGTGTGTGTGTGTGTGGTGTAGAAACAAAAGAAATACAAGGCTCTTTCCAGGATACAGTTACACACCAGGACACACAGAAGAGAAACCAGGCAGAGAGTTGACCCATGCGAGAACTGTAGATGTGCACTTTTCCTCCTAACTGTCTCAGTGCTAGTATCTGTTTCAGACTACTGGACTGCCACCACAACAAGGCCTCTGGAGACACTGCAAAAATATGTCACTTTGGTCAGTTGTGTTTCTGTTCCTTTTTCAAAGGGAGTTCAAAGAAAACAAATAAATGCTATCTAAAAAAGCAAAAAATGAAGATGTGTATCTGGTGCAATATGAGCTTGGAAATGTGAAAGTATCTGAAAATAGAAAATGCATATTTGAATGCCAGTGTTATTTTGGATATGACCACGCATTCATCTAAAATACTGCAAACAGGTCAGTTTAAAAATTCTTTAATTTAAATAAATATTATATATATATGTTTTATATATATATATATATATATATATATAAAATATATCATAAAACCCCACTCAAGGTACTAGTTAAAGGATAAGTTAACTTTGTTTTTCAACTCAATGTTGTTTCCCATCATTTAACCCTCAGCTGCAGCTTCTCAGTGGGTTTAAATGCGTTCCAATTGGGCAAGTACAAACCCCAATTCCCGAAAAAGTTGGGACAGTATGTAAAATGCACATAAAAACAGAAAGCAGTAATTTGTAAATTCTCTTTTACATATATTTAATTGAAAACGGTACAAAGAAAATATATTTAATGTTTTACCTTTTAAACTTTATTGATTTTTGTAAATATACGCTAATTCCGAATTTGATGCCTGCAACACGTTCCAAAAAAGTTGGACAGGGGAAAACAAAAAAACAAAAAGACTGGGAAGTTCAAAAAAACAACTGTTTGGAACATTCCACAGGTAAACAGGTGATGCTATCATGACTGGGTATAAAAGGATATCAAAAGACTCTTGATATCTTATTTTCAGGTACTCAGCGATACTATAACCTCTCTGCATTTGAACGGATCTCTATGAAAATTGGGGGGTGGGACTAGATTAAACTGTAAATTACACGGGAACAGTATGGAACACTAAATGGCTGTAAGTCATCAAGGGTCTGAGGTATCAAACGAGCCTCAAACCACTCTGCTGCCAGATATGCAGTAGATATGGATGGATCATTTTAAGGAACAACCCTTTTCGAAAACAGGAAACGCACACTATACTCAGACATGTTCTACTGAAGAATTGGTCGCAAACCATGCTTTCTATCAGGTTTTACTGAATTAATTCAATCCATTCTATTGGTTACATCCACACCGGAATAAGCTAGCTGAGAACAACACTGAGTTTGTCTTGTTCAATGGGGCTGCCGCCGAGCTACAACTTTCTGCTCTACGGAAGTCTATTACGGAAGCTTACAAAGGTTGGGATGTGTGCGGCAACTGTAAGAAGTAGTTCCAAATTAAATATAATATTACTATGTATGCTGTGAGTTTTCTGTTTTCGAAAAAGAGATTTATCATGGTTTTTGAAGGCCCAACTACTTGCCCCCATTGGAACGCATTTAAACCCACTGGGACACTGCAGCGGAGGGGTAAGTTTGACACTGCAGCGGAGGGGTAAGTTTCTCAACAGTAAAGCTATCAGTGAGGTTGTGCTATGCACAATTGTAAATGATGTGAAACAACATTTCAATAGAGCCTGGGTTGAAAGAAAGTGAACATATTCTTTAACTCTAACTGTTCTAATAAGCATTTTTTGTTCTCTCTAATGCGAACAGAATTATCCCACGCATGGGCTGTGCTCTTGTTATGACTGCCCTTTTGCAAATGATTGGAAAAATGTGGCACTGAATTACTACCCTTTTTCAATTGTAGTCTCCTTGCATCCCAATCCATTTCTGTGTCACAAATGGAAAACTATCTCAGTTTACAACTCACATACCCCCATTCACTGCCGCCCCCACATTGTTCACTGGCCCTCACTGATAAGAATGAGCGTGGCAAACATTCTAAAGAATTTGCTGCTCACCCTCCACCAGCCCTGCCTCCACCTGTTGTTTGGATCTGATTCTATTTACTAGGGGGGCTTTCGGTATCTACAGTGAGCACCATAACTCATTGGACAGTGACATATTTTTTGTTATTTTGGTTCTGTACTCTAGCACTTTGAGTTTGAAAAGATACAATGACAATGAGGTTGAAGTGCAGACTGTCAGCTTTAATTTGAGGGTATTTTCATCGGATGAACCGTTTCAAAATTATAGAACCTTTTCTACATAGTCCCTCCCATTTTCAGGCATCAAAAAATATTGGACAGTTTAACATAATGTAGAATAAAGTAATAATTTTTAATATCTGGTCGCATATCCTTTGCATGCCATGACTTCCTGATGTCTGTGACCCAACAACATCAAGACTCTATTTTTTGGTACTCTTACACACGATACTATAACGTCTCTGCATTTGAATGGATCTCTATGGGAATTGGGGGGTGGGACTAGATTAAACTGTAAATTACACGGGAACAGTATGGAATACATGGTTGGTGAAATGGCTGTAAGTCATCAAGGGTCTGACGTATCAAACAAGCCTCAAACCATCACTGTTGCCAGATATGCAGTAGATATGGATGGATCGCTTTAAGGGTTGTTTCTCCTGACATTTTCCTATTGAACTCTATGGAAAAAAAAGTCTGGAGAAGAAACCCTTCAAGTTATCCATCCATATCTACTGCATATCTGGCAGCAGAGTGATGGTTTAAGGCTTGTTTGATACATCAGACCCTTGATGACTTACAGCCATTTCAGGGGGGCTGTACAAAAGGTTCTATAATTTCTAAACAGTTCATCCGATATGGATGAAAATACACTCAAATTAAAGCGGACAGTCTGCACTTCAACCTCATTGTCATTGTACCCTTTCAAACTCAAAGTGCTAGAGTACAGAACCAAAAAACCTGTCCAATGAATTATGGTGCTCACTGTATTTCCTGTTTAGTAGGGGAGATGTCATGCTCCCTGTTTGATAGGTAGTACCAGACGTACATAGAGCAGATCCAAACCAAGCACCAAACCATTACATTAATTACATTACATTCATTATTTGGCAGACGATTTTATCCAAAGCGACGTACAATAAGTGCATACTGAAGGTCATTGACGCGATAATTATATATTCATTCATATATTAAATACGTGAGTTATCCGGACAGACATTAATTTCACCAGTGGCAGCTCTCCTCCACTAGGTGAGGTGATGCCACTCTAACCGACGATGTTCTCTGTACAGTGACCCCCTCCGATTCACTGGGCGCATTTTTTTATTGTGTTTTACAAGATAAGCTCTTGAAATACAGGTGGATGTGTGTGAGGATGAAAGCAAAGTCCCCGGGTTGTATAACACATCCCTTTAAGGGATGTTCAAGGTATGTTGCATATTAGTACATTTGTACTGAGACTCCATTAATCCTCCTTCAGGCCTGCATCAGGGTCAAAATATGGCTTCTAAAGCTGGGGGGGAATATGTGGGATTGTTTGGTCCTTCTGTTACATTTCCCAATTATTTATTTTCCCTGCATGTCACTCAAAGATAAGTAACAAAGCCCATTGTGTCATTGGCCTCCTATTTCACACTCAGATCGCCACTGTAACTGCCCAGACATAAAACCCAGGAAATGCCCTTGGTTTTAAAACAGAACACATCCTTTATAGAGACCATTAACAAGGGTGGACCCACAAAAGGGTCTGATTCAGAGGTTTCAATAATATTCTGTCCTCAATAGAAATGCTTTAGTCCTGGATTCTAAAATTATTCTAAAGTGCACATTTAGTATGAAATTGGTCCGCCACCAACCTTTTTTGTATTTCTTCCTTCTGGAATCACAAGTGTGATTGACTTTTTTTATTTTTTAGAAACTTTAAACTAATTACAATTGCAGGCACAGTATGTGTTCTTCATTCAACTTCACTCTTACATTCAATAAATGTATGAATAAGAGAATCTGTTCATCCATTTACGTCATCATAAGAGTTATAGGGGAGGGGGTTGAGAAGCCTTGACACAAGGTGAAGCCAGTGGCCCCGTTTTTGGCTGTTGAGGTTGGGGTGCAGGTTGCCTGGCTGTGGAATATTGGCTTGAGTGCACAGCTGGGCGCTGATGGGGCCATGCACGGCTTTAGCGCCTGATTACCTATAGAATTTAGAGCGTGGGTTCAGGGCCCCGCTCTGCTTAATATCCGCTGATATCGAGCTCCTCGCTCTGCTACAAGGACTCCGGAGCTTGTGGCTGAGAACCGTCCAGTCAGGTGGGACTTTGTTGAATTCTGTCTTTTTCAGCATGATCTATTATGTTCTTTGTCATCATGGTTCTTTTTTTTAATGTTTTGTCTTTTAGCAAAGGGCTACATGTCACATAGATGCTACCCCTCCCAATATATAGCATGACAGTTACTCTGCTTGTAACTCTCACTCGTGTAAGCTCTGCTGAGTGCACAGTGTGCATTGCTGACACTGTACAGAGCCTGATGCCAATAGAATGTCTACAGGCTCAGTGAATGTGTATAATCACGAGCAATGGTGGGTCACCCCATAAACCCCCTTTACTACAGACCACTTTGAGCTCCTTGAAAGTTTTGAAGAGGAGATTTGCAAATACATTATGATTAAGTATTGGCAACTATTATAGTGATTCCTGTATAATCGTCATCGTCAATGTGCTGCCGTTCTCTGCCACAATCATCAGGCAGAATAGTGTGTGTGTGTGTGTGTGTGTGTGTGTGTGTGTGTGTGTGTGTGTGTGTGTGTGTGTGTGTGTGTGTGAGAGAGAGAGTGAGTGTGACATCATATTCCACAAACAACGCGAGGGAGAATTAGGGGTACCAGACTTTGAATGGACAGACACATCTACACGGCTCGCTCATTTACTAAATATGCTCAACAGTGACGAGAACGGTCTCCTCCTTCAGCTAGAATGACGCAAGGTCCCACAAGTGAAAGGGCTGTGCATTTGGCTGTCGGTTTTGAAAAAAACCTAGTGGCAAAATGGACACCAACGCATCCGGTTTCGGTGTTAATTCTGACAGGCCGGATCTGAACGATCTTTGTAAATGGACTGGTGTTTCTCTTGAATGGAAACGAGCCGACTAAGACTGTGAATGTCTCCGAGACTGTGATCACAGACCTGACAATCTCCGTGAGCTGAGACGGAACATCATGCACACTCCCAATCACAGGAGCGCAAGCTCATCTCTTAGCGATTAAACAGCAGCAGTGGCGGCGAAAGCACTGGAAGGGAGTCCGGCTACGAGGGAAGTTTACCTGCCTTCCTTCGGCCGATCATTCTGTGTCCCATACAATTTTTTAAATGCAGCGATTGATGAGGAAAGCCTCATCTTCCCTATAAAAGCACGCCCCCAAGTGTTACCGACAAAATTAAATCTATCCATCTGGTATCCCAAAATGCATGACTCTTATTGCATCATGGACAGCAACAGGAATCGAATCTATGTCTCGATTGTTACTTCTACAAAGGACTGTTTATAGCCAGACATGACAGAATTATTATTATACATTATTTGCATGTGCCTCAAGGACACTTACAATGGTGAGGGGCAAGCTCGCCTCAACCACCAATGTGTAGTACCCACCTGGGCGATGCACGGCAGCCATTTTGCGCCAGAACGCTCACCACACATTGGTTGACGTGGAGAGGGAGAGAACAATTTTTATTTTTATTTTCCAACCATGATCCTTCTGTTGTGTTACATAGGGACTGTGAAACCACAAATGTTTCAGCGAATAATGACCCTCATCTATTGTCAAATGTATTTAAACAAACCTGACATCATTGTGACTGATGCGGATCACAGAGGTGTTCTTACTGGAAGTAGGCTGTGCCTTTGATTCAAGTTTAGAAGAAGCCTATCTTACTAAACAAAGTACCAGCTATTACTCCAATCTATTAAACAACTAGGTTACAAGTGTCAGCTCCTAGTTTTTAATTTTTGGAAGTCTTGGCCATGTCCACAGGCTTGTGGTTAGACGTTTAAGGATAATGGGGCTGGCTAAATGGAAAGAAAAGCTTGCAAAATATTGTTCAGTATCCTCTATTATTGGCAGTCACTGTATGGAGATGTTTTTTGTATCCATAACTCTCCGTGTTAAGTGTTAATAATTGAGATGAAATTGCCTGTCCTGCATTTTTTGAAGTGTATCTATTGTACTGTGACACAAGTAAATGACATCAAACAGCAAATGAACTATATTGAGGCCCTTATTATGTATTTAGTAAATGTGGACCTAAATAAAGAATTAAAATGTGCGTGAGTGCGAGAGGGCGAGAAATTTTAACTGGAACCATCCCGAAAATCACATGATTTCAAATGGACATTATTTGGATTTAACCACAGAGGTGGAAGATATCTACTTTTTTTTCTTTTTTTTATCATGTCACAGTCATATAGTACATATGCCATAGTTTTGAAGCAGCATTACAGGTTGAAATTATGTCACAGCTGAACAATATACGTCAGTGCATTTGGCAGAAATTGCATACATATCAGACCAAATAATAGATGGGTATTTTTTTATTTGGCATTGGCAGACAGTTTTTATATATAATCAAATCACATTGCAAGAATTGTTTTGAAAATTATTTTTTAATAAAAAATAAAAATATATTTATTGCATTCATACTTTTTTGTAATGGCAGCCATAATTTCATATCTGCATTGAAAAATCCATCATTCATGAAGTGAAATGACTACTTGCTTTCTGCTGCCCGTATTTATGATGCGCTACTATTTCTTTCCTTCGCATGCACTACTCCGAATGCCATGAAACATGCATGTTTGAATACTGCTATGAAAGATTCACACACACACATGAAATGCGTATTTTTGTATGCAAGTGCTTCATGTGTCTGTGTACTAGTATTTAATATGTGTGTATGTGCCTAGTGGAGCCTCATGAGTACACATACCCATACCTTGCTGGCCTGTACCTCAATCCTCTTTTTTTGCCAGTGGTGAATTAGTTTTGTGTAATGACTAATTTACTTTGATAGCTACTCTGAGGTAAAGGGTCTTTCCTGAGGTAAAGGCTTACCTTCAGACCAGAGCACAACCCATGTATTTAATAAGTCTCCATAGATAATGACTGTCTGAGCTCTGTGAAATTCCACAGTGACCGCTCCTTTGAATTGATATCTAGTGCAGATCAATGTTCCTTAGGATGTGTCATTTATCCTGCACACTTTTTGATGAGACAGGCAGGAGAAAGAGAGAAATATCAATGCAATTTCCTCATTTCACTCTTTGTGGTCGATCATGCTGCTCTTGATAGGATTTGTATATCCATAATTGCTGTCCAATAATTGCATGCTGACTAGGGATGTAATGGCATACCGGTATGACGGTATACCGTGATAGTGAAATATGAAATAGTAATATCAGAAAGTTTACGGTATATCATGATAGATGATGATGTCATTGTTATTATGTAAGTCAAAAATATTTGAATCATTGCCCGAACTAAATACTTTAAAGGGGACATGAAGCACTCGGTAAAGTGGCTCTGGTTCGTTAGCTTTTTACCTTAAATTAGATATGATCGTGCGTTCAAATCTCAAACCGACCCGTATTTGCTAGAAAAATAAGTTGAAATTCGTTTTTTTTCCCACTAGGGCGCAGCCATCTTGGACCAACTGCGGTCGTGACATCACTAGGTTGGTCGGTCTCTGCTGCTCAGTGTATTCCTATGGGAAAATAGCTGACTTTCAGTAAGCTCAACGATGTATAGTGAGGAAAAAATAAAACATAAAACGCACAGGCGGTCTTTTTCTATTGCCTCAAGATGCTCAAATGAGTATTACCGAACAAAAAATTTCCACAAACTGCTTCTAACCATATTAGCTAATAATGCTGTGGCCAGCCGGCAACTACAGCGCCGCTGCATTGCCTTGATATATTAGTTAACAGCCTGCAAATATATACCTACCGCGACCTAGCATCACAAGCTAACGCTTATTTTATATAGGCAATATTAGCTAGACACGACTTGCTCGCAAACCGTTTATCAAGGCAATGCAGCGGCGCTGAAGTTGCCGGCTCGTCAGGTCACAGCAGTAGGCTATGGTCAGAACGGGTCATAAGCAGTTATAATTATAAACTATAACAAACAGACAGGAAAACACAGGGAACTAGTAAACACAGGGAACTGATATTCCTAGGTTAGAATATCAGTCAAGCTGGAGTCTGAAGAGGTGTGTCTTCAGGCCTCGACGGAATGCAGGCAGGGTTCGATATTGTATGTGATGATTGTGACATAACTGTATTCTGTTGCAAATTTCTGAATGATAGAGCCTCTTTTTCAATTTGAACTTTAAACAATGGATGTGTATTGAATCTTTTTTTAGATATAAACACTTAAATAAGGCTAGTAGAAACTAGGTGAAAAGTGCCTTTTGTGAGCCAAAGTTAGATAGGGTTAAGCAGTCTTCAAAATAATTATATTCTAAAGGAGTGTGTAACCATTCTATATGCATTTTAATCAACTGGTCATTGATAATTTCTAATAGCAATACTCTTATAAACTCGAACAACACTAAAAATCCATAGTGGAAGTATCAGGCCTGTTTTGCTTGCCTCATTTCCCTTTGTCAGTTGTTTTAGTCCATTACATTTTAGTGTCTTTTTCCTTGGCCTTTGTACCTTATATTGTTTCTACTTCTCTCTAGATTTCATTTCATTGCTTAAAGCATATTTCTGTAAAGATTTTCAATATCTTGGTGGGCATTTGGTGTAGTGCCAAAACTCGGAGACTTTTAGAAGAATGTTTTTAGCAAGTACAGTTTATGAGTTTATGATCCAGGAAATGTATATACACTACTCACAAAAAGTTAGGGATATTTGGCTTTCGGGTGAAATTTATGGAAAATGTAAGTTCACGCTACAGTGATATTATACGTATCATGAAAGTAGGGCATTTAAGTAGAAGCATGCAATGGTGATTTCCTCATCTCAAACAATTTATTGAAACAAAAGCCAACAACAGTGGTGGGTATACCACAACAAAAATGTCAATGTCTCAATAACTTGTCATGTGCCCTTGAGCATCAATTACAGCTTGACAACGACGTCTCATGCTGTTCACAAGTCGACTTATTGTCTGCTGAGGCATGGCATCCCACTCTTCTTGAAGGGCGGCCCTCAGGTCATTGAGGTTCTGGGGTACAGAGTTACGAGCTTCTACACGGTGAGTCAGCTGATCCCATAGGTTTTCTATGGGATTCAGGTCTGGAGAAAGTGCAGGCCACTCCATTTGAGGTACCCCAGTCTCCAGCAGCCTTTCCCTAATGATGCGACCTCGATGAGCTGGAGCATTGTCGTCCATGAAGATGAAATTAGGCCTGTGTTGTTCATGCAGGGGCACAATGACTGGATTAATGATGTTATTCAGGTAGTATGGGCTTGTCACTGTACCATTCACAAAGTGTAGGGCAGTTCTGTATTGACTAGACACACCTGCCCACACTGTAACACCGCCACCACCAAAGGGTCGTCTGGTGACAACAGTGGCTGATGCATAGCGCTCTCCTTGACGTCTCCAACATCGTTGGCGGCCATCATTTCTGCTCAACGTGAATCGACTTTCATCAGAGAACAGCACTGAGGCCCACTGGTCCCTCGTCCAGCGTAAATGCTCCCTGGCCCATGCAAGACGATGACGCCTGTGCCTGGTGGTGTGGTCAGGTACCCTTGCAGGTCGTCTAGCACGCAGACCACGCTGATGTAAACGGTTTCGAATGGTCTGACGTGACACTTGGGTGCCTCTCACCTCCCTTAAATGTGCCTGGAGTTGAGTGGCATTCATCATCCGGTTCCGCAGGGCACTGTTCACAATGAAGCGGTCATCAGTGTGGGATGTGGCCAAAGGACGTCCACTTCTATGCCTTTCTGTGACTCTTCCAGTCTCTCTGTATCTCTGTTGCAACCTGCTGATGACACTCTGTGACACTCTAAGCTCAGTGGCCACTTCCCTCTGAGGACATCCTGTTTGAAGCCTCGCAATGGCGAGGTACTGTTGATCAATTGTTAGGTGTCGTCTTGGTCTCATGATGTCAAAATGTGAACAGCATGATGAAGAGGACTGTTTAAATACCAATTCTAATTGAACCAGGAAATTTATTGGTCGATTCATGGATCAAACACCTGTTGTGAATTTTGCCGTTCAGCTCCTTGTTAGAGAACAGCAAGTTGTGCAAAAAGTACTGAAACATTGAATAGTTGGACATGTGCATTCAAAAGTTTAGAGAAGGTCAAATTAATTTCACCTGTAAAGGTTATAGTGCATTTTAGGTTCATCCTGAAATTTCACCCGAAAGCCGAATATCCCTAACTTTTTGTGAGTAGTGTATATTACCGATTTCACTTATGTAGCTCTCAGTATTTTGTTGCAAACTAAAGAAAAACTATTTTATTTTTTTTGCATTTTTCCAAAGTTTCTTTGCATTTCTGGCACTTTAATTTACTTTAATTGACTTAAATTATGAAAATAAACAAAATCTAAGTTGGTATTTGTAAATGGTAAACCTGTCTTGTTTCATTTAAGCTCTTTAGCAAGTTTATGTGATGCTCACACCTGGAGCCTTAAACAGAGCACCCCCTAAATAGGTCAGAATTGACGAAAATTGCCATCTGCGCGAAGGGGTTAAAAGATCCAATAACAAACTATTAGACATAATCAGATAATCAACCAACAATTATAATTATTTTATAAGAAACTATATAAATCAGAAATAAAACAAGAATACAATCCTCTTCCCTTTCTCAAATCAATTAAGTTGAAACATCTAACAGTAGAAGAAAAGGACGACCTTAGCAAACACTTTACACATTTAGAAATCAAACGTGTTATTGATAGTTTTTCTTTTAAAAAAGCTCCTGGAATGGATGGTTTTCCCATAGAATTTTATTCAACATTATGGTCAAGCATAAATCCTCTTTTCATGCAAGTCATAAATAACTTTCAAATAAACCACACACTTCCACAAACAATGTATTTAGCAACCATTTCTGTGATCCAAAAACCTGGAAGAGACTGTGATACACCCTCCGACTTTAGACCTATTAGTTTAATCAACAGTGACAAAAAAATTATTAAGCCATAAATAACAGAGTAGCAAAACTTGACTATCAATTATTCATAGCAATCAAACAGGGTTTATACAAAATAGAGATTTAAAAACCATTCAAACATGTCTATCATTAATTCAGTATTCCTAAAAAATATATAAAAAGGACTTGAATTTAATGGCAGTAGACACCGAAAAGGCATTTGACAGGCTTGAGTGGTCTTATCTTTTTAAAGTGCTTGAAGTTTATGATTTTCCAGCTAAACTTATTGACATGATTAAAATGGTTTATACCATGGTATGGGTGAATACTCTATTCTGATTGGTCAATAACTGATGGTTATTATGTATAACCTTCAGTCATCCGGGTCACAGGTTTGATCACCATTCTAAATTAATGTGATGCCTGCCTGGCCAGCTAGGACACAACCTGGGAATGGCAAACATGACTGGTCAATTCAGAGTCCAAGACGTTCGAGAAAATAAGTGGAATAAATAAAGTGAATTAATGAAGTAAAAGAATGAAAAAATGACATCATCTAGATGGCAGCATATGTTGCTCCAAAATCCATATGTACCCTTCAGCATTAATGGTGCCTTCACAGATGTAAAAGTTACCCATACCATGACAGATTCTGGCTTTTGAACCTTGCGTTGGTAACAATCGGGATGGTCCTTTTCCTCTTTGGCCCGGAGAACACAACGTCCATATTTCCAAAACAATATTTTTCCAAAACAAGTTGAAAGGTGGACTTGTCAGACCACAGCACACGTTTCCACTTTGAGTCCATCTCAGATGAGCTGGAGCCCAGAGAAGTCAGCGGTGTTTCTGGATGCTGTTCATATATGGCTTACGCTTTGCGTATAGAGTCTTAACTTGCATTTGTAGGTGCAGTGACTAACTGTGTTTACCGAAGGTAAACGGTTTTCCGAAGTATTCCTGAACCCATGTGGTCATATTCATTACAGCATGTCAGTTTTTAATGCAGTGCCGTCTGAGGGATTGAAGGTCACGGCATTCAATATTGGTTTTCGGCCTTGCCCTTTACGCACAGAGATCTCTCCAGATTCTCTGAATCTTTTAATAATATTATGGACTGTAGATGGTGAAATCCCTAAATTCCATGCAATCATGCGTTGAGAAACGTTCTTCTTAAAATGGTGGACTATTCGCTCATGCAGTGTTTCGCAAAGTGGTGAACCACGACCCATCCTTGCTCGTAAACGCCTGAGCCTTCATGGTGCTCTTTTTATACCCAATCATGATAGCATCACCTGTAACCTACTCAACTGTTTACCTGTGGAATGTGTTTTTTGAACATTACATAACCTTCCCAGTCTTTTTTTTGCCCGTCCAAACTTTTTTGGAACGTGTTGCAGACAAAATTCTGAATTGGCGTATATTGACAAAAAATCTATAAAGTTGATAAGGTAAAACATTAAATATCTTATCTTTGTACTGTTTTCAATTAAATATATGTAAAAGAGAATTTACAAATAGCTGCCTTCTGCTTTTATTTGCATTTTACATACTGTCCCAACTTTCTTGGAATTGAGATTTGTAGTTTTGCCCTCTTGCATGAAGACAGAAACTGCAATTGTAACGTGTTTTCAGCATTTCATATCGTAAAAGAAAACATTTATGGTGCTTACTTGTGTTTATTATAAACTAACTGTATGCAACTGAAATCAAAACACACGTTTCCTACCATCTATTTCAATACATTCTTATCAACAGGGCTAAATAGGAGGAGCATGGTGGACCTAACTGGAACAACTGTGTTTCATGGTAAATGCTAATTAAAGAATATTTAAAGAACAATTGGTTGAGCTATTAAAATAAAAAGTATAGTGGTGCACTTTACTGGAGTGATATGACGCGAGTGAATCTGTTTGCAGAATCAGTGATGATTAATTGCAGGAGTGAAGCCCATAAAAGTAGAGGAAGTGACATGGACCCTGTGTGGATCTGTGGATCACACCCATCCTAGTCTTTTACGCGCCATATGGGGGGGGGGGGGGGGCGTTGTAGGCTTCCTGACATTTACTCAGCGGCAATAAAGTGCCGTGGTTTCCGAGCCGTCTAAATGTTAATATAATACGCTGGATGTTGTTGACCCATGTCTTCCTTTTCTGGGGCCCTGTGATTAAATCAGCAGCTCGGCGCAGCTCCCAATTAAAACTGGAGGGTTTTAATCACGCGTGGTGAATAATGTCTCTCGGTTTTCGCGTGGCGGAACAGGGGCTGCTGAGAAGCGGCAAAGAGTAAATCAGCGAGAGAGGCTCGCCATTAGAAGGGACACCCAAGGTGATCACTCTGCCTTGTGAGTGCCAGAATGTAAGCCACGATCGATGAAGGGCCCGCTGTCATAAAGGAGGTAAGGGCATTACCACCTGGCCAGCTCCCATCCTGCTCCTCTCACCATTTCCTAACAGAAACTCCTTTTTCACTCCAAATTTATTTTGCCTTACAAGGCAAACATTTTGAATGTCAGAGTGGTGGAGGAGTTTCTTGTTTCCTGTTACAGTCAAAGAATATTTATTCCAGTGGTTTGAACAGCTTGCTGAAAACCATTTATCTGACATAATGCTGGAATTCTAAATGATACAAATTAGGTTCTGGCAAAAATATAATTAGTTTTCAGTACTTGAGAAGTGTCTTCTTATGGCTCACTCTGCAATTATGGGAGTCATCATAACCCCCCCCCCCCCCAGCTGCTGGGGTGCCACTTAATGAAGTAGTTTGAGTCTTAGCTTGCCCGTTTTTTGCACACCAACTCATTCCTCAGGAAAAGATACTGTTTGTTTAAGGCAATCAACCAAACAACAAATTAAACAATTGTGTAATGAACTAATAAATCTTGTTATAATACCACCTAATAATTCCTGGAGAATTTTTCCCTGACCCCTGGAAAACAGAGTTCCTGGAAACATGTTTTAACAAGCACATATTTTCCACCCACACAGAACATTGTAGCAACAGCAGAACATGAGTACCTGTCATTTTTTTCTGTATTGAGCCTGATGCACTGACATATGGATTCAGAAGTGGAATTAGCAGGGGCAAGGGTGCAGGTTTCCTTTGAAAGTTGGTAGGGACACATATTGGGGGTGGGGGGGAGGAAAATATGTTTTGGGGATGTCTTGAGCAGGGGGTGCTGCCGATAGAAATGCTAAATTGTGACGTCACAATTTAAATATTAGTTTATTTAGTTGTACTTTTTAGTTGTAATTTTGCCAACTACATGTGTACAGGCAATGAAAAACATTGTTTAATGAATGTTGACATGTTGCCTCTCCTTATGGCTCTTTAATATTATATTTTTTCATCAGCAGCTCTTACCTAACAGCTGTCATCTGTGTGGGGAGTACCCGATCGTCAGTTGAGATCACTGTAAAATGCTCTCAAGCTTTTGGTGTTACAAAGCCATTATCTCACAATCCCCTATACAACTTACAGTTGTGTTCAAATAAATAGCAGTGCATTAAAAAAAGTGAATAAAGTGCAAATATTTTTTAACAAATTTTATCAAGTCTGCGTTATTCTTTTACAGGAAGCAAAGAAAAGGAATATTAATCGGTTAAAAAAAATAGCAGTGTCGACATTTTTCTCTTCAAACTCAAACACTTACTGTATAAACTGAAGAATTTTTTCAAGATTTAACTTCACTTTAAATTACTGAACTAATATTTAGTTGCATAACCATTGTTTTTGATAACTGCTGCGCATCTGCGTTGCATCGAGTCAACCAACTTCTGGCACCTAGAAACAGGTATTTCAGCCCAGGACTACATTCCACAGTTCCTGTGAATTTTTGGGTTTTGCTTCAGAAACTGCATTTTTAATGTCACCCCACAAGTTTTCAATGGGGTTGAGGTCGGGGGATTGAGCTGGCCACTCCATTACCTCAATCCTTTTTGTCTGGAACCAAGATGTTGCTCGCTTACTCGTGTGTTTGGGGTCGTTGTCTTGTTGAAAAACCCATTTCAGGGGCATTTCCTCTTCGGCGTACGGCAACATAATCTCAAGTATTTTGATATACTCAAACTGATCCATGATCCCTGGTATATGATAAATAGGCCCAACACCGTAGTATGAAAAACATCCCCATACCATGATTTTTGCGCCACCATGCTTCACTGTCTTCACAGTATACTGTGGCTTGAATTCAGTACCCGGGGGTCGTCTGACGTACTGTCGACGACCACTAGACCCGAAAAGAACAATTTTACTCTCATCAGTCCACAGAATGTTACGCCATTTCTCTTTGGGCCAATCGATGTGTTCCTTGGCAAATTTTAACCGATTCTGCACATGCCGTTTTTTCAACAATGGTGCTTTACGGGGGCTTCTTGCTGATAGCTTAGCTTCGATCAAACGTCTTCTGACTGTAACAGCACTTGCAGGTAATTTTAGATCATCTTTGATCTTTCTGGAGGTGATGATTGGCTGAATCTTTGCCATTCTGACTATTCTTCAAACCGTTTTAACAGTAGTTGCTCGTTTTCTTCCGCGTGTTTCGGGTATTTGTTGCCATTTTAAAGCATTTGAGATCATTTTAGCTGAGCATCCTATAATTTGCTGCACTTCATTATACGTTTTCCCCTCTCCAATCAACTTTTTAATCAAATTACGTTGTTCCTCCGAACAATGTTTGGAACGGCCCATTTTACTTAGCAATTCAGAAGGAAATATATTTTATAACAATGTGTGAAACATTTGCTTCCCTTCTTTAATAAAGGACAATTAATGACACTTGTTTTTTCACAGAATGAATGAATTCTCTAATTAAACTCCACACTGCTATTATTTTGAACATGCCCCTTTCAATGAATGAGTCAATTACTCAGAACAAGCAGCGTGCATGTCATGACAGTTGGATCTGTTGTTTTTCTATTACACTACTACATCTACAAGTAAATTATTTGCCATGCAAAAAATATCACTACTACTAACAACAGTGGTTCATCAGGTTACTGATGTTGTACTGCTATTTTTTTGAACACAACTGTACATAATACAATAGCTTATAACAACTATCTTGAGACCGAGTCCCTGGATTTCAGAGAAATGGAAGTTCAATTCAAGGCCTATTGGCAGGAATCATTAAGCATCATTTTACAGTCATCAATAGGAGCTTTGCTCCTATATATCTGAACATCGGAACTTCTTTTCTGCCTTAAAATCTCGATCATGAGGGGGTGAAATTCAAGGTTGTCATTGATCGCTGTAGTAACATGACCTGACAACAGTGCTTTTATTCTCAGATGTTCCTAAAATTAAATGACAGAAAGACTCGGTTATATTGCTTACTCTAGGTGCTACTATGAGACTTCTGCTACTAATACTAAATTAAATCTTGAACAGTTATGTAATGAGCATATTTGTGTAATTAGTCTTGCATTCAAGAAAAGAGTAAACAGATTTTCTGAAATTATTCTGGAATGAAAATTTTCATTGAAATTTTTATGGCAGATGACTGGGCAGAAATTAGTGCCAGCAGAAATGGAATTTGAATAGCATAACGTGAATTTGTATTTCACTATTTGAAATTGAATGTAATGGTTTGAAATTGAATTCAGTCTTCATTGCATTTATTTAGTAATTTGTGGTCAGAATTCTCATCTCTTAAATAGCTCAACAACTTTTATTTAGTTTTCAGACAAAAACTGGAAGTCTTATTGTGTGAATATTGGTGCTGTTTGCAGTTTTACAGAATCTTTGCTTGTTTGCTGTTTCTAAGTACCTGTGTTACAGAAAACTGAAATTGAATTGTAAGAACTGTATTTGAAGGCATATTGAACTTGAATTTTTAACTTGAAATTAAAAGTGAAAATTGAATGCAATGAAGACCACCAGCTAAGCTAGGCAGTGGCTTTATGGAAGGACTGTGCAGCCAATCATTGCATGTTGCCGGTGCCAGATTGCCCAGAGAGGGTTGCGTGATGACAGACAGGCCTGTATAATAGTTTGAGTTCTCACAATGAAATAAGAGGGTTCTTTTAATAGGCAGCAGTGCTTTATGCAGCTTCTTTGGTTGCTTAGCAACATCTCGTCATGAATTCCCAGGGTTACTAAAATATTACCCTTTCTGTAATGACTATGTGAATGTACACACAGTATATATAATTTAAAAAAAATAATAATATATATTATACACACACACACACACACACACACACACACACACAAAGTTTGAAATTAAGTTTTATTCGGTAATACTCATTTGAGCATCTTGGGGCAATAGAAAAAGACCGTCTGTGCGTTTTTTGTTATATTTTTTGCTCACGATACATCGTTGAGCTCACTGAAACTCAGCTATTTTCCCATAGGAATACATTGAGCAGCTGAGGCCGACCAACCTAGTGACGTCACGACCGCAGTTGGTCCAAGATGGCTCCGCCCTAGTGGGAAAAAAGCAAATTTCAACTTCTTTTTCCAGCAAATACGGGTCGGTTTGAGATTTGAATGCACGGTCATATCTAATTTAAGGTAAAAAGCTAACGAACCAGAGCCACTTTACCGAGTGCTTCATGTCCCCTTTAATCTCACACTGAAAAAATTTGAAAAATCCAACCTTTAATTGAAGTAAATTTATTATGAGAAAAAAAAAATCCCTCATTAAGAAATTATTATTTTTAACAAAACCACATATGCCACAATCATTGGCAACCCTGCATTTATATATAGAATAGTCCCACCCCCCAATTCCAATAGAGATCCATTCAAATGCAGATACGTTATAGTATCGCTTGTAAGAGTACCAGAAAATAAGATATCAAGAGTCTTTTGATGTTGTTGGGTCACAGACATCAGGAAGTCATGGCATGCAAATGATATGCGTATTAAAAATTATTACTTTATTCTATATATATATAGTTGAAGTCAGATGTTTACATACACTTAGGCTGAAGTCATTAAAACTCATTTTTAACCACTCCACAGATTTCATGTTAGCAAACTATAGTGTTGGCAAATCAGTTAGGACATCTACTTTGTGCATGACACAAGTAATCTTTCCAACAATTGTTTACAGACAGATTATTTCACTTTTAATTCACTATATCACAATCCAGTGGGTCAGAAGTTTACATACACTAAGTTGAGTGTGCCTTTAAATTTTAATATTAGGTCGCATATCCTTTGGCTTTGCATGCCATGACTTCCTGATGTCTGTGATCCAACAACATCAAAAGACTCTTGATATCTTATTTTCAGGTACTCTTACAAGTGATACTATAACATTTCTGCATTTGAATGGATCTCTATGGGAATTGGGGGGGTGGTGATTTATTGAGTAAGTGCCTCCCTCATTCACAGGATACTGAAATAAATACATCGCACGCACACACGCATACACACCATACATACATACAACATACATACATACATACAACATACATAACATACATACATACATACATAAATGAAAAGGAGGAATTGATTTGAATTCCCGTCTGGTGCAGTTCAATGTTTGTACAATCAGTGGACTTTCCCCCTCCAGTGAACTTCCCAAAATGTATTTCGGTACTCCATTTATTCCATCATCCTGGGTGGCCCACAAGAAACAAACTTTTTAACTCTATAAACTTCACCCCTAGTGGTTGAGACATATCCGTCTCAAATACAGTATTCACGTTTGTCTAAAATTATAAACTACAGCTTTAAGAAAACCCTGTAAATTTTGACGCAGTCTTGTTTAAAAGGGTATCCTCTTGCGAAAACCTCAGCTTCTCCAGTTACACTGCAGTGCCATAAAATAGGAGGGTGCTATTAATAGCCCAAAGCACTTACGACCCTCCTCTCGCCACAGCCACAGACTGTAAAATGCATAAAATGCATCGTTTCTACACGCCAAGAAAATCATGTTCACGTACAGAAACAATAATATTGTTTTAAAACGTTGTACAAATGAGCATTCGCCGTTTTCCCTTGCTTACTGTACTATATACAGTACCTGATGAACTTTTGGTTTAGAAGACACCTAATTTCTTTCTCCAAAATCTCTCGTATAAATGTTTAGAAAACCAAGTTCTTACCAGGTTTTTAAAAAAACTAATTTAAATACATTAGGCTACTTATGTTATGGTTTATGTATATACTGTATGTGACTATTCTGAAATAAATGTATTCTGTTGCAAATTTCTGAATGATACAGCTTCTTCAATTCGAACTTTAAACCATGGATGTGCAGGGAATATTTTTTGAGATATTGACATTTAAATAAAACTAGTAGAAACCAGGTGGAAATTGCCTCTGGAGGGCCAAAGTAAATAGAGTTAAAGCGTTTTTTTTCTCCAATTTTAACAGCCGAGTTTCTGAATGTCTGCTGGAACAAGTTAAAGACCCCTCCCAAGCACACTGTCTCAGCCCCATCTGGGAGTCTAAAGCACAACCCCTTAAGGGTTTGTTCACATACTGTGTGCAATACTAAACAACATTTAACTTGGTCTTTGAACCCCAGAGATTTCCCCCAGCTGTGAATTTTACATTTGGTTAAACGGGCCAAAAAAGCAACAATTGCATGCCAAAAACAACAACAGATTCAATGCAGGGAAGTGATCATCACATGTCTCACGCATATATAATTTATGTCATTGGGAATCCTGCCCAGAATCCAGAGGAAGAACAGGAAGAGATTAGTTCAGGAAGAACAAGGTGAGACAACCCAGTGTGACACCTAGCTTACACAGACTGAAAAAGTTTAATGGATATTTTGGAGGGTGCGTGCTGGAAAGGAACTAAGTGAAAATGGAATCAGTCAGTTATTCTATTTATACAACACAAACAAATGCAGAACTGGCTTTCTCCCTCCATTTATCACAAGATCGTGGGCCTTTAAAACAGCTTGGTCACTGAATCAGATTTCCCTTCCTCTTCCTTGAAGCAAACAGTACTTTTGTTTGCATATGTAACAGCGTTTTGACATAAGTTCCTACCAGGCATGCATATGGAGTCATAATGGAGCAACAGTAGACTTGGAGTAGACGGTCCTCATGTAAATGGTGACGCACAACTGTCATTGTGTCTTTTCTCCAAGGAAGTCAGTGTAAAAAGTCATTAATCATGTGGACCTCCCTCACTTTACCCATGGTAGAGGCGTGTAAGAACCTATATCGCTCATCTATCTGCAAATGTCACGTCCACGTGAGCAGACAGAGCAAATCTGGGAAAAAAATTGAAAAAACAGATCAAATCTTATCAGGGAGAGGCGCTCACCTGCATTTGAAATGGCCATGCCCTCTGCTGCCGTCTGATTGAGCCCCTGCACAAATGAAAGTGGCTCTTACCGCGAAGCGCCTTTGATCTGCAGAGGGACTGATGATGACAACAGGCGACAGAATCCACATCGGTGATGTACATCGCCACATTCACATTCATGAAGAACCTTTGAAGGCATGTGAAAGTGAGCTTTCTCAGTGTGCTCGGGTCTTTCCTATGGAAAGGAAATACTCCTCAATCATTTGGGATCAATCTACAGCCTGACTGAAGATGTCAAGACTAGGTCATTCAAGACTACCGCAGATCTGGATGAGGAGCAGGAAGAAAGATTAAACGGCAAAAGTGCCGTGTTGCTTTTTATGCAGAGAAAAAAAAAGAAAACACATCTGAACTTCTGATGTCAGGGTTAGAAAAGACTCCGGGCCCTATCTTACACCCGGCGCAAAGCGGCGCTAACCCAAACGCAAGTGTCTTTGCTATCTTACACCCGGCGGTAGGTTCATTATAACGCCTAACGCTCACGCCGCTTAACTAGCATGTACTCTTGCGCCGTTTGGGCGTGTTGGTCTTAAGATGAAGAGTGGCCAGGATTATTTTTGGCGTATTGCTATCTTGAGCCAGCAGAAAGCGCTTGAACCACCACTAACCTGGTCTAAAGTCATGTCGCAGTTGTATACATGTTATTTTAACGGCGCATATAAGTGCGTCTACAAAGGCGTGTGCACAATGCGCGTACCCTCCAGTCTGTTACACGCAGGGGCGCGCACAAGCATGAATAAAATATCAAGATTACAATGTGAAATAGTATTATTGTGTAGCCTATATCAAAAAATACATAATAAAAGGGTCCATAGCCTACCTTTCCCTCAGCGAAGGGGAATGCCATGCACATTAAATTGCTTTCAGCCCACTCCATCAACATCCAGGCGATGTGCGATGGCACGGGACAATGGCTATCCATTAAAAAGCAGCTGATGACACCTATATCAAGCCTAATGCGTGAATTGTCATTTACACCTAATGCGTGAATTGTCATTCAATGGAAAACTCGCGCACGGCAATAGACGGACATTTAAGTTCTGAAAATGCGCTTCAGATGTCATTACAATACAGCTCTGTTTATCTATGAATACAGTCTGTAAGTAAATAGAATGGTTTGTGACTGAAAAAAGTTCAAAACCTTGTCCAGTGAATATTGCATTTATTGTTTTTCAAATAGCCTAGGCTACAGCGGATTCGCTGTGCATAAGGTTGTTTTCGATAGCCTATGGTTAAAAAACGGAGATAAATGTCACCATGTGAACTAAATTGTAACCTTAGCTATTCTTCGTCCTTCATATTTTTTAAATTACAGTGACCAGGTTTCCATACTCTCACCGTTTAAAACCCAGCTGATTTCACCCGTTATTCCATAACTGAACAAAACGATTTTAAAGTGAACTAAGCGTCTAATTAGAAACTAAAACAAATTTGCAGCACGTTACACAATTAATTCACAATTAATTTTATTGCCATTCTCTGCACGTGCGCTGCATGTTCTCTGTTTCCCCTGCTGTAAGTCGCACGTTTCACGGTCTTCCTGGGAAAGTGGATTGTTTTAAAGGATTACGCTACGAGTAAAACAGGTTGGTCACATTTCCATAAACAGGACATTATTAAACAAGGGGAAATATGCGTGAACATATGCGAACAGGTTGCGAACCTGACAGCTTTATTGTAGGCTATTTAGTGTCATCATTAAGGCAAAATAACGGTATGTATGTTATTAATCAATATTAGCCTACTATGCAGGTAGCCTAATGAACTTTGGATGAAGCTTGAACTTCGAGAACTCCATGAGAACAGCCTCTTGGAATTGATGTTTGACACTTTCATTGCATAATCAAACGAAATTCGCTGAACAAGCAGGCTAATTTGGCATTTTCTAAGGTGAGACTGAAGCCATTGATAGCTTATTCTCAGCTGTTGCAGGTCCTTTTAACAAAATTTAACCGCATATATTTTGTAAAATAACACCCTGTCTGGAATTACCGGGAACTCATAGGCTAATGGTTAGTCCAAATAATATTGATCATACTCCATTTAGCCTATTCCTTGATCACACTAAACACGCACGAGCATGTCTGTTTCGCCATCAAGCAATCCGCCAAGGTGGAAAAGCAGGCTTTTAAAGGGAATGGGATATGACATTTTGATTGGTTTATTGCATGTCACACCCAAGACACACCTATAATTAATGAAGCGACTAGGTTCAGCCCAGTTGCACCTTGCGCCGTGCTTAGCGCCCAAAAAAACACGCCGTTAAAATAGCAAAAGTGGACTGGGACACGCCCAAAATGGACTTTACGCCATGCGCTTAGACTAAGTGCCAAGATCGCCAAGATAGGGCCCTCCATGTCTTTTGCCATTGTCGTCTCAAAGAAATTGAAGATCATATTTATGAGGGAGCGCTGTAGTCTGGTTACTGAATAGTCGCCTGACAAGAGAAGTCAGACAGGTCAGTCCTCTGGCGATACGGTCTTTTAAGTGTTATAGCTTGTGAAACGGCCAAGAGACAGTGCTGTAAATGAAATGGGTGAACAGGGGCATTAGCTCAATGACATCCCTAAAGCGGACAGCCGGAGGGAGACGGTATCATGGTGGAGGGGATTTTCGTGAAGCATTGTGAATTCCAGAATTTCCAGCATCAGTCTTTGTGGGATGATCTTGCACAGTGCCAGTAGGAATAGCTGTTGATTGTTTACTTCTTGTCTGTCTGTTTGGAGAGCTACCTGCACATTCTGCAACACGTCATTGGCAGTGATTTGTTGTAAAAGTTTGTCTGTGCACCTCAGTCAACAGATCAGCAGTCTCAGCCTTCAGTGTGGCCAGTGACAAAGCTCTGTTATAGGCCTGCTGGGATCATGGGAGCATTCCTTTTTTATTTCTTTTAAGTTGCCAAAGAAACGTAAGGATGCCAAATCAAATACAACCAGAGCATAGACAGAGGCTTTAGCCCAGCCAGTAAGGTTGGAGAGGTGACCATAGGATAACCATAGATAGGATGTTGGACTGCAGCGGCTGTTTGTCTTTTTCCTTTTTGTATCAAAGATCATAATGGATGGCGTTACCGAGCCCTGCTGCTAGGGGCTGAACTCCATTCCATTCACATCTTCTGACAGGTGCTCACTGGCAGGATTGGTGCTGCCAGGCAGAACTGATTCTGTGTACACCCTGGGGTTTGAAGTGTATGGCACTTCTCCAAACCTAAGATTTAGGAGATATGTGAGGATGTTGTAGGGCAGTGGTGATTCTGTACACCCAAGGCATTTGTGGAACATCTTGCAAGGCAGTGCCGATTCCTTGCACACCTAAATATGCCTTGTGCAATGAATGTTAACCTGTTTGATGGTTTGATTTTATTACTGTGCGGGTTCCAGTTCATCAGTGCTCGTGTGAATGAGATGGTAGGCATGGGTCATCCGCTCGCTGTGTTCAGGTGTCATTGGGCAACCAGGATGTTTGACACTGCTGATGTGATTATCATTCCCTCCACGTCCTCTGTAATCAAACGCATATCCGTGCTCCAGCCTTCCTTGAATTTATGTGCTGATGAAGCTGGAATTTAGGTAAATAAAATGCAATCAGAAGAGTAAAGAACTGTACTGAGAAAGTGATCTTAGCTGAAATTGTAATGAGTGCAGCTGGGAAAGGTGTTTGTGTGCGCGCGCGTGTGTGTGTGTGAGTGTGTTCTCATTGCGAGTTCTCAGCATGTTCATGAATGTTATACAGTTGCAGTCGGAAGTTTACATACACTTAGATTGAAGTCATTAAAACTCATTTTTAACCACTCCACAGATTATAGCAAACTATAGTTTTGGCAAGTCAGTTAGGACATCTACTTTGTGCATGACACAAGTAATTTTTCCAACAATTGTTTACAGACAGATTATTTCACTTTTAATTCACTATACCACAATTCCAGTGGGTCAGAAGTTTACATACACTAAGTTGACTGTGCCTTTAAACAGCTTGGAAAATTCCAGAAAATGATGTCATGGTTTTAGAAACTTCTGATAGGCTAATTGACATTATTTGAGTCAATTGGAGGAATGGATGTATTGTACCTGTGGATGTATTTTAAGGCCTACCTTCAAACTTTGCTTGACATCATGGGAAAATCAAAAGAAATCAGCCAAGACCTCAGAAAGAAAATTGTGGACCTCCACAAGTCTGGTTCATCCTTGGGAGCAATTTCCAAACACCTGAAGGTACCACGTTCGTCTGTACAAACAATAGTATGCAAGTATAAACACCATGGGACCACGCAGCTGTCATACCGCTCAGGAAGGAGACGTGTTCTGTCTTCTAGAGATGAACGTGCCTTGGTGCGAAAAGTGCAAATCAATCCCAGAACAGCAGCAAAGGACCTTGTGAAGATGCTGGAGGGAAGAGGTACAAAGGTATCTATATCCACAGTAAAACGAGTCGTATATAGACATAACCTGAAAGGCTGCTCAGCAAGGAAGAAGCCACTACTCCAAAACCACCCTAAAAAAACCCAGACTACAGTTTGCAACTGCACATGGCGACAAAGATCTTATTTTTTGGAGAAATGTCTTCTGGTCTGATGAAACTAAAATTAAACTTTTTGGCCATAATGACCATCGTTATGTTTGGAGGAAAAAGGGTGAGGCTTGCAAGCCGAAAAACACCATCCCAACCGTGAAGCACGGGGGTGGCAGCATCATGTTGTGGGGGTGCCTTGCAGCAGGGCAGACTGGTGCACTTCATAAAATAGATGGCATCATGAGGAAGGAAAATTATGTGGATATATTGAAGCAACATCTCAAGACATCAGCGAGGAAGTTAAAGCTTGGTCGCAAATGGCTCTTCCAAATGGACAATGACCCAAAGCATACTTCCGAAGTTGTGGCAAAATGGCTTAAGGACAACAAAGTCAAGGTATTGGAGTGGCCATCACAAAGTCCTGACCTCAATCCAAACGTAAATTTGTGGGCATAACTGAAAAAGCGTGTGCGAGCAAGGAGGCCTACAAACCTGACTCAGTTACACCAGTTCTGTCAGGAGGAATGGGCCAAAATTCCAGCAACTTATTGTGAGAAGCTTGTGGAAGACTACCCGAAACGTTTGACCAAAGTTAAACAATTTAAAGGCAACGCTACCAAATGCTAACAGAGTGTATGTAAACTTCTGACCCACTGGGAATGTGATGAAAGAAATAAAAGCAGAAATAAATCATTCTCTCTACTATTATTATGACATTTCACATTCTTAAAATAAAGTTGCGATCCTAACTGACCTAAGACAGGGAATGTTTACTAGGATTAAATGTCAGAAATTGTAAAAAACTGAGTTTACATGGATTTGGCTAAGGTGTATGTAAACTTTCAACTTCAACTGTATGTGTGTGCATGTACGAAGGGTGTAATTAAAATCCCAGACGGAAATGATCATTTGTTATGAGCTGGATAACACTCAGGGCCGGATTTACTAAGGACACAGTCATAAAACTATAACCTATATTGCGACTCTTTTGCGGTCGCAAATACCGCCACATTGACGACCGGTCCATTACTGGTCCTAATTACGCAATCAAAGAAATTAAACACCCCCATTCACAATTTTTGCTGTCGGAGACGCCTATAAATATGCGGTAGGAGACATCTATGCGCTAATAAATGGATACGAAGAAACCATGCAGGTACAAGTCGCAATATACAAGAAAAATAAAACTTTAATTTACGAGGTACACAATGCTTTCAACAAATCACAGCACAGGCTATACAACAATAACGAAGAGGACAAAATGACATAGCCTACAAAATTAATTTATGAACTGTAGCCTAGAGGATGTAGCCTAAAGAAAATATGGCGTTATTTTAGAAGATCTTTCCTACAACATAATGCAGGACAATTACACAGTTGGTGGTCCAACTAAAGAAAGACCGATAGAAGAAAAGGTGGAAGGTATGCAAAATGAGAAAGCCGTGGGAGTGGGAGGAATAGACACGGGTGAACTTGTGACGGGAGAAGACCACAGAGCATCGGAAGGTAACTGTATTCACAATTCATTATACTATAAGCCCTAGTCAAGTCCAAGGCTGCGGTCCATGTTATCCAGTATTAGAATGATTCTTTCAGGCCAGTTAACAATAACTACATAATCAGCTCGTTGCCGTTCAGCGAGTATCCAGCAAATGAGCCAGTGCAAGCTTATGGGCAATAGCCTTTTAAAAATACTTTCATATTCAATACGGGTCTCTTGCCCTTTTTATGTTTTATACTTCTGTGCTACCTCCAAAGCAATCTAGGCTATGCATCCACCGTTTTGATTGCTGTTTTTTAATATATTTGATTCTGAGGTATTTTGTAACATACAAGTGTATTATTCCCCATTCCTGCTTATGAGGTATTTTAAAGTGCTGTCTTTCAATAAATTGATTGATAATCATTTTCTAGTTTCCCCTTTTGCCAGAATGAAAATTGAGATGTTGGCTGGAGCTTTCTGTTTTGTGCAATTTATTGGAAAGTTTTGCACAAACTCATTTGTCACTGGCTCTTGTGAATTTCCGAGTGCAAGTGCGGTCCAATTCAAAAATAATTCCGCTCCCTCCCTTGCTCCTCCCCGTCGGTTCGAGTGTCTACTCGTGTTGTTTTGGTGCTGCGTCACATCCTCCTACGTGGAAGTGGCGAGGGGAAGTGCAGGAGGGCATAACATTTAACGTATTGGACCGCAGCCCAAGTCACAAGTTTCCAGAGCCCAAGTCACAAGTTTCCAGAGCCCAAGTCACAAGTTTCCAGAGCCCAAGTCACAAGTTTCCAGTTCCCAAGTCCAAGTACAAGTCCAAGTCACCTTACTACAAGTCCAAGTCACCTTACCTCAAGTCCAAGTCGAGTCCCAAGTCTCCAGTATTCAAGTCCGAGTGAAGTCCAAGTCACCCAATCACCAGTCCAAAACCAAATCTAAGATCTCTCTATATGTCTATGGTACTTAAAGTGACTAACAGAAAAAATTACCACATTTTACAGCCATTACAAAATTGATTACAAGTACAGAGAGACATTGTATCCCCCTTTTTTTAGGCAGTATGGATAGGACATTATTCGGTAACTACTAGGCTACTAGCCTACACAAAAAATATTTTCAATTTGCAAACGGAAAAATCAAGAACTTGCAAATAAACACAATCGTTATGTTATATTTAATCTGTGATGCTTTTGTGCATTAAGCAGCCAGACCCAAAGAAAGCAAGGACAGTTAGGAAACGAGAAAAAAACAAACAAAAAAAACAACCAGCGACTACCTAGCTATATTTTCAAGCGACTTGAAACAAGACTAAAGTTTCTTAAAATAAACGGAGATTGTTACACTATAGCCTAGCCTATGAAGCTAAGATTTGGCAAGTGCGATAAGTTTGCCATGACCAAGTCATGCCCATGATAATGTTTAACAAATTAACGTTTCTCTCAATCTCCTTTCATCATAACTGAAAATCGAAAGCTTGTTTTCTACTCTGCTGATTTACTTTAACACGGACTGCTGTGATCAAGTTAGGGTAACGTAGCAGAGTCGAATGACAACAGCTTGGTTAATGTTTGGTTAGCCTGCGTTTTCCACCAGCGATTTTTTCACAGTGGAAGCTTCAAGCTAGATATGAATTTCAACAACAGTGTTTTGTTTTGAACGATTAACTCCTATAAAGTTAATTTCTACGTTGCATGTGCTCCACTAGCAAGCCAGTCACTTACCTTGCACGATGCATAGGCGTACGGGACAAGTGCCTCACAAAATTGGACGTCGTTCCCACTTGATCCTCTTTCGTTTGCAGACGGTAACTACATGTAAATAATATTTATCAAATGAGAATTGTATCGCTCTTGGTTGTGACATAGCCTAGCTGTAGGCTACGCGGTATAATTAAAAACCACAGACTGTAGAAAAATAAAACACCAAATTCAAACAAATTAGTAAAATACCCACCAGGCCACCACTGACGCTAATTAGATCATACCATTTACGTAGACCTAGGTGAATTCTAGTAGTCAACAAAAAAGCGTTTTGTTTTTTTTTAATGTATTTTTTATTACTTATTATTAATTTATAAAACTTGTGCTCTGACTGTTAGAAAGTTCAAGTCCAAGTTAAAGTCCAAGTCAAAAAACCTTCAAGTCCGAGTCAAGTGGTCAAGTCCCAAGTCACAGATGGTCGAGTCCAAGTCAAGTCACACGAGTCACGGTTATTGTGGCTCGAGTCCAAGGCTGTGTCCGAATCAGAGCTCTATCTACTGCGCCCTGTCTCCTGCGAAGAGTGCACTGGCAGAAGTGTGCTGTTTAATGTGCACTGTTTAGCAGGACACGAAAAATATCCGCTATACTATTTCCAAAGACGTCCCACCACTGTTGCCATGTCCGTGGTTTAACAGCTAAATTGGGATACTTTCAAAGTGCAGTCACGGGTAAAAATGAAAAGTCGCAAAGCACGCACTTACAGTATTTTTAAAATTAAAAATATGATGATTTCTATTTAAAATACGTCGGTTTCGGTTAAAAATAGCCTATAATTTGGGCTAGTTTTGAGTCGCCATTTGGCAGGGAAGTCTTATAAAATCTGGCAACCCCGTTCCCCACTCTTGCGCTGCCATGTCACGTGTTGTTTTTGTTGTATTTGAAGAAAAACGTCAGCGAAACTGCGGTTCAATTTTTTAAAACGAAGCTTCACGTCATATTCACGTGACCAAAATGTTCGTGTACTTCCTGAAAAGTGTGCTCCCGAATGTACTCAGCGAAACCCCGGAAGTAAGTGTGTCATCCGGGTGTTTGAAGTATACTGCAATTTAAAAAACTTTTGCGCACTCTACGACTTTTCGCCCTATCTACTTACCAAGGCTACTCAACAGTGTGGAAGAGTGCTGATTCGGACACAGCCCAAGTCCTGGATTCGAGTAGCCTATTACAAGACTGGTATAGGCACAACAATTGTTTAAATTAAGAACAGATTTTATAGCTACTAACTGCTATAATATAATATAATATAATGTCATATTAGCCAATATCTGAAAGTAAGAAGTGATTGTGTGAAACATGTTTTAAATCCTGCATGTCTCCTTTGGAGTGCTATGCATTAGCGGATGCATTTGTCCTACGGCCCGACACCCTTCTCATGCCTCCTGAGCTATATCAGCGCAGACAAATTACGCCTGCTTTCAGGAGATCTAAAAATTCCCACACAAAGAGGAGAGTCGCTATTAATGTCTGTTTTAGTAGGAATCAGATGGAATACTTAATTGGCCTAATTTACACAATCTCCACCCTGTTTTAGCGCTTTCACTCCAGGTATGCATGAACACATTTAACTATGCATCAAAAGGAAAGTCGCAGAGTGACGTTATCCCCGCAATTTGTCTTTTTACTTTTTGCAACCGTTTAGTAAATCCGATGTAGACGTTGCGACTGCTTTTGCGTCGGAAAAGCAGTCGCAATCCTTTTGTAAATCTGGCCCACACTCTTATATATTTAGTCTTTGCACATGACTAAGTATATTATTGTTCAAACTGCACTCAGATAGTTAACAAGAAAGTTTTCATTAATCTTCCAATGGCTTGCCTTCTCCATAAAGAGTTGGATTGATGGAGGAATTGACCCTTTGTGAATGAGGGCATTTGTAGTCATATGGAGGAATTGACCCTTTGTGAATGAGGGCATTTGTAGTCATAGGCAATTTCAAATAATGCATTACTGTAGAAACAAAAACTGTTACACCTGACATAGCTCCGCTTACAGAATTACTGACTGGGGCCATCTTTAATTGCACAATATTGTAATCAATTTGATTGATTTCTCGAGCTGGGATGCCAAAAAAGAATTTCTGGGGAAGTAACGTATTGAGTCTCAGACTTCAGAAACCCTAACTGTTATATACTGGCACTTGATCTAATGTTTATCTGTCAACCTCTCTTGTTACATCACAAATTAACCTGAAATTTAAAATCTACTTTGTATGGAAGCATATGATATGATACTCCTATGGGAACATTTCTTCTCCTTGCAAGTCAATGGTCCTAATCATTGTGGAAGAGAAACAGAGCCTGTTTCAGTCTGGTGACCAGGCTTAATGCATTCTTAGGGATTTACAGTATTTGTCTCCTGGGTGCATGTCGCTTTTATGTCCCTGAAGATTTGGCTTTTTTTGGACTCTGTTGGTGCCCTCTGTGTGGTTTTTAGAAGTAGTGCTGGAGGAGTGACTCAGTCTCTTTGGTTCATCCCTGTCTCTGCGCTTTCCTGCCTGATTGGTTAGTCTCTATCTCTACTACGTCCCTGCCTCATTAGTTAGTCTCTGTCTCTACACTGTGTGGCAAACTCCGCGGTGGTTGGAGTTGTCACGCAACTGAAAACAATAATCTCAATGTCCACACGGCGGCAATTCAATTTATATCGCAAATTTATTGCTGTTTGCGGGAAAGAAAAGGTAATGGTTAGCGGGAGCGTCAGCCAGTCCGTAATCCGGGAGAATCGTCGTTGTCCGATGCCAGGGTTCGGTACACTAAGACGGATTATCTTATGGTCCAGGGCTGATGCAGGCGGAGGGTTGTCAGACAGGCGGGGTTCGGTAACGGGGCGGGTTCTCGTACAATCCGGGGGTCGGGCACACAGCAGACTGCTCCTGGCAAAATGGATCATACACAGCGCTTTATAATTCTCTCTTTCAACAAACTCCAAAACTCCAACTCACTCTCTCCTCCAATGTTGTTTGGCAGCCCCTTTTCTAGGGTGCTGATTAGCCCGGCGATTCGCCGCAGCTGTCTTACTCGGAGTCTTCTCCAGGTGCTGGGGATTCCCTTGCTGAGGCGGTGACATCATCGGAACTGCAATTATAGGCATACAATCTTTCCACCTTAGCCTGACAGTACCTTAGTACCTTCCTTCTATTACCTCACCATGGTTTCGTCCCCGCTGGCTGCCACACACCCCCCGCCTCAGCTCCGACCGGGAGGGCGGGGTGGCCCAGGAACCTAGGGCGTCTCTCCGCGACAGCGCGTCCGCGTTCCCATGGGCAGCTCCGGACCTGTGGACGACTTCAAAGGCGTACGGTTGTAAAGAGAGGAACCAGCGAGTGACCCTTGCATTATTGTCCTTATTCCTAGACATCCACACTAGTGGTGCATGGTCTGTTACCAGGGTGAAGTGCCTTCCCTAAACGTAATACTTCAGCTTCTCTAGGGCCCACTTGATAGCCAAGCATTCTTTCTCCACCGTGGAATATTTCTGCTCTCGGGGTAGTAACTTGTGACTTATGTAGGTGATCGGATGTTCTTCACCTTCATGTAGCTGAGATAGGACGGCACCCACCCCGGTTTCCGATGCATCCGTCTGTACCACTAGGGGTTGGGAGAAGTCGGGGGTCACCAACACAGGTTCCGAACACAGGGCGTCTTTGATGGCTCCAAAGGCTGCCTCTGCCTCGGTCGTCCACAGGATTCGGTCTGGCAGCCGGCTTCGGGTCAGGTCCGTGAGGGGCGCTGCTAGGGAGGAGAAATGTGGGACAAAACGTCTGTAATAACTGGCAAGCCCAATGAACACTCGTACCTGCTTCTTGGTGCGGGGGCGGGGCCATTCCCGGATCGCTTCGACCTTTCCTGCCTGGGGTTTGACGCAGCCGCGCCCGATTGTATACCCCAGGTAATCTGCATCTTGAAGGCCGAGGCGACATTTCTTTGGATTGGCTGTTAGCCCCGCCCCCCCGCAGGGCTTGCAGTACGGCGTCGATCTGTTGCAGGTGGGTCCCCCATTCCTCCCCGTGTATTACTATGTCATCCAGGTAGGCCCCGGCGTATACCCGGTGGGGTCGTAGGACCCGGTCCATTAGTCGCTGGAAGGTGGGCGGGGCCCCGTGGAGCCCGAATGGGAGCATCTTATAGTGGAAGAGGCCGTCCGGTGTGACGAACGCTGTCTTCTCTCTGGCCTCGGGTGCCAGAGGTACCTGCCAGTATCCCTTTGTCAGGTCCAGCGTGGTGATGAAACGGGCTCTTCCTAGGCGTTCAATTAGTTCATCTATCCTAGGCATAGGGTAGGCATCAAATTTAGAGATAGCGTTTAATTGTCTGAAATCATTACAGAAGCGGATTGACCCATCCGGTTTCGGTACCAGCACAATTGGACTACACCATTCACTATTGGATTCCTCAATGATTCCTGCACTTAGCATAGCTTTTACTTCGGCCGCGATGGCTTCTCTTCCGGCCTCTGGGATCCTGTATGGCCTCAGTTTCACACGTTTTCCTGGCTCCGTGACGATCCGGTGCTGGATTAGGTCGGTGTGCCCCGCCTCGGCAGAGAATACGTCTCTATTCCGGTTGACCAGGTCCTGGAGGTCCTGTCGCTGGCTCGGGGTCAATTGCTCTCCCATCGGGACTTGGACGGGCTCTGTTTTCACAGCGACCTGGGGGGGTGTGAGAGAGAACAGCACCTTGCGGGCCACCCATTTTTTTAACAGGTTTATGTGGTACACCTTAGTGGGGGGTCGTCGTCCGGGCTGTCGTACCCGGTAGTTGACGGCACCCACCTTTTCTATGACCTCGTAGGGACTGTTCCATTTGACTAAGAATTTACACTCCGATGTAGGCACCAAGACCAGCACTTTGTCCCCGGGGGCGAACTCCCTGGGTTGGGCCCCGTGGTTGTAGACCCGCGCTTGTGCAGTTTGGGCCATGTGTTCTCTCACCATAGGCCAGATAGTCGCCATTCGTTCTCTTACCTCCTCTACATGTTCCACCATGGTTCGATGGGGTGACGGTTGCTGTTCCCCAAGCCTCTTTGGCCAGGTCCAACAGCCCTCGGGGTCGTCTCCCGTACAACAGCTCAAACGGGGAAAACCCGGTGGATGCCTGGGGTACCTCTCGAATTGCGAAGAGAACGAACGGCAGCAGCTGGTCCCAGTTTCTCCCATCGGCCTCCATCGTCTTTTTTAGCATCTTCTTGAGGGTTTGGTTAAATCTCTCAACCAGCCCGTCCGTCTGAGGGTGATAGACAAAAGTACGTAACTGGGTTACCTTCATCAGGCACTTATCTTAAAATACGGTAGTTAAAATTGCCTGTAATTTAGCGCATCCATGTAGAAGATTATACAAGCCGACTACCAACATATTTTGTCACGGTATAAGCTGGTTTACCAGAGTTGGAGTTACTCCATAATATTCTCTTGTTACCAAATTGGTTACGATTTAACCACACAGGTATAGGAGCAACTGTATGTAAAGTGTTACAATAATAATAATAATAATAATAATAATAATGAGAAGAAGAAGAAGAAGAATAGTAATAATATGTTTTTTGTAATGGATGCAGCACACTGTGCTGGTGTTTGAAATAGAATTGAAGATTTTGAGGTATCAGGACTTGGACATGGTTGTCGCACCATTGACGAAGGTACTTAGCCTGAGTGGTTTTGTGAATATTTAAAATGTAAAATGTGTTTCCAAGTTTCTCTGAATAAGCAAATAGATAATGTTACCTGACCCTTGCAAAAGAAAGGGATCGACACAGTGGCTGTGTGCGTATATCTGTTTGTGTATGTGTGTGTGTATTTGTATATGCGTGCGTGTATGTGCGCATGTGTGTGTGTTTGTGTGTGTATATTTGTGCGTGCGTATGTAACCGTATAGAAAGAGAGAAGCTTACTTTACTCAGAAGTCCAAGGTGAGATTTGAACCCCGCTCCTCTCACTCGCAAGCGAATGCGTTACCAATCAGTTAAAGACGACATCGCCGATAGCTAAGGGTAACATCGTTATTTTGACCCTGAGGGTTGCGTCGCCAGAGTGTTGTCACGGTAACCTGCTACAAGGCCTTCGCTTTTTTACTGCACCTCACTGTGCTTACTAGCGAACTAGCCGAGCTACACCTGCTACACTCACCCCCCTTTGAAACTCCGCAGCAACCACTTTTTTTATTTGATTCTGATCCGGGTCAACAGGCATCAATGTAACCGTATAGAAAGAGAGAAGCTTACTTTACTCAGAAGTCCAAGGTGAGATTTGAACCCCGCTCCTCTCACTCGCAAGCGAACGCATTACCAATCAGCTAAACTAGCCGAGCTACACCCGCTACACGTACTCCTACAAGCGATACTATAACCTCTCTGCATTTGAATGGATCTCTATGGATATTGGGGGGTGGGACTAGATTTAGCTGTAAATTACACTGGAACAGTATGGAACACACGGTTGGCTAAATGGCTCGAAGTCATCAAGGGTCTGACGTATCAAACAAGCCTTATACCATCACTCTGCTGCCAGATATGCAGTAGATATGAATGGATAACTTGAAGGGTTTCTTCTCCTGACTTATTCAATAGGAAAATGTGTCAG
Source organism: Synaphobranchus kaupii (assembly GCA_029718625.1). Classification (NCBI taxonomy): domain Eukaryota; kingdom Metazoa; phylum Chordata; class Actinopteri; order Anguilliformes; family Synaphobranchidae; genus Synaphobranchus; species Synaphobranchus kaupii. Next base: position 3,024,618 of record CM056385.1, read on the forward strand.
GAGAAACAACCCTTAAAGTGATCCATGCATATCTACTGCATATCTGGCAGCAGAGTGATGGTTTGAGGCTTGTTTGATAAGTCAGACCCTTGATGACTTACAGCCATTTCGCCAACCATGTATTCCATACTGTTCCAGCATAATTTACAGCTAAATCTAGTCCCACCCCCCAATTCCCATAGAGATCCATTCAAATGCAGAGATGTTATAGTATCGCTTGAGAGTACCAGAAAATAAGATATCAAGAGGCTTTGATCGGAAGTTGTGTTACATATAGGAAATGTGATCTTTTCTAGTCTAAAATGAATTGTTATTGCAATTTATGAGTATTCACCCCCCTCATTGTCCTTTTTTTCTTTTCAAAACTTGTTCTAAGAACCAGAAAATAAGATATCAAGAGACTTTTGATGTTGTTGGGTCACAGACATTAGGAAGTCATGGCATGCAAAGGATATATAACCAAATATTAAAAATGATTACTATATTCTACATTATGTGAAATGTAATATTATCCAATATTTTTTGATGCCAGAAAATGGGGGGGGCTATGTACAAAAATTTCTATAATTTCTAAACGGTTCATCCTATATGGATGAAAATACCCTCAAATGAAAGCTGACAATCTGCACTTCAACTGTACTTAAAGTACTCATTGTCATTATATCCTTTCAAACTCAAAGTGCTAGAGTACAGAACCAAAATAACAAAAAATGTGTCACTGTCCAATGAATTATGGTGCTCACTGTATGTGTGTGTGAGTGTGTATTTTTGCATGCATGCGCGTGTGTGTATGTGTGTGTGTGTGTGTGTGTGTGTGTGTGCGCCTGTGCCTGTGTGTGTATTTGTGCATGCGTATGCATATGTGTGCGTGTGTGCGCCTGTGCCTGTGTGTGTGTGTATTTGTGTATGCGTATGCATATGTGTACCTGTGTGTGTGTGTGTGTTGTCCTGTGAGTCTGAGACGTTTTGTTTTTGACACGAGTGAAAAATCTCTCGCTGTTCACAATGTTACCTTCCTGTTTCCTTGGAGAGTAGTAATCAATTCCAGAGCTAAAGAGTCCAACAATTGTCTGCAAATGCATTCCTCCCCACCATAAAACTCCCCACCCTAATGCATAAGTGAGGAGCTCATCAGTATGTTTCAGATAGCTCAGATAAATGGCACAGCATTTACAGGATTTATGTAATCCCACTTTCCTTCGAGGGGACATTATTGCATATCACAGACAGTAAATAAAATGGTTGCTTTTCAGTATCATTGACTGCAGCATACGCGTGAAACGAAATGACAATAAACTGCTCTACCAATATATAAAAGATTTTAAAAGGTTTGAGAGCCAAAAATTGCTGAAACCCAGAGGCACTTTTAAGATCTGTGCTGTGTCATACACATTGGCGAGACCATGTAAGTCACAGCAAACTTAAAACAAGTAGACCATCGCTATGACACATTTAATTTATACACATAATAATTGAAAACAAAATTATGAGATGAGCAGGAGAAGGAAGGATGGGACAGTACTGGCTGTACCCAGTTTCAGTCTGAAACGGAGCTTTAACCGGAGGTCTACAATAGAGCACCTGAGGGCACTGGTATTTCGGGCAGAGATCTGCTTGTGTATACGTGCCTCTCTTCTATTGGCCATAGATGGGACGCAGCTTAAGGAGGAACGGTATCCTGGGAGGGGCGTGACTTGGTGTAGTTTATATGTTCGGCATTTGTCTCCTAAGTTATTGCAACATTAGGTGGCTTTGGCCATAACACAGTGGAATATACAGTACTCTTGGGATTGTACATGAAGTTCTACCTCAGTACCTTCTACCACACTCTAGGGAGAATACTTTTGAAATTTCACAAGTATATTTATGATTGGACATCAGTAGTCTGAGAAATATACATTTGGTTTTACAGCAGTATTAGGGGGAATATTCAGTTGTGGTTCCACCAGTACTCTGGGAAATATATATTTGGGGCACAACCAGTGCTTTGGTGAGTATACTTTTAGTTGTACATCAGTACTCTGGGGAGTATACATTTCAAATTCCCCAAGTACCCTGGCAAATGCTATTTGGATTCTATGAGAACCTTGGGAGTGTACTTTTGGGCTTCCATCAGAACTTTAATTTGCTTAATATAATTTTGGAATTGCATCATCACCTATGCCCTGAACCTTTCACTATGGAACACAAGGGCCTGGATGATGAATGAATAGGCTGGCACTACTGATTTAGCAATGGCTGGGTCCTGTGTTCAATGCACTGTTCATTCAGCACTGATGCCACTTGGCAGCAGGCATAGTAGTCGCAGCACTGTCACTTGATGGTAGTTGCTAGTACACTTATGTGATTGTTTAATTGACATATTTTTTGAGATTGAATAACTTGACTTGCTATTCTTTTGCTCTGATAAATCATTAGATTAAAAGAAAGATTTATCAGAGCAACATAAGACCCTGTGTTACCCTGACTAACTATCCTGTTAGGCTGTAATAATAAAGCCATTGCTTGCTGCCACACCTCCCTGCCCAGGTCTTGCTCTTCCTCTCACCCGCCCACAGAGTGACCGCACCTGGCACTCTGTGACAAGGCGTTAAAAGCAAAAAAAACAATCAGCAAATGGCTCATCCACAGCTCTTCACAGGACAGCAGGAACAGGCCATTTCTTTCAGCCTGCCGCTGGACTCTTGAAAGGCATGATGGGATTCCTTTGGGAACTGTTGTCTGCAAAGGAGTGCTCCCTTGATTAGTTACCTCAACATGCCTAGTTTCCTTATTGCAAAGAAACATGGCAAAGCATTATTCACCTTTATCGCATTTATAGATAAAGTCGGTAACAAGTGGATTGGTTTGGATTAAATTAGGAACGGACACCCACATTTTTCCTAACCGTGTTGGCAGCTGAGCAGACTCTAAAAGACTCTCTTCAGCCCGACAGTGAAATACAGTGTGACAGGGAGCCACTCTGGCCCCTCAGCTGAATCCATGTGCATTCCTGGAGTTGTTTCAAGGTGGAACGAATGAGAAAGCGGCCTTTGATTTGTCTGGTTGATTTTGATCGCATGCACAATTTGACACACTGGCACTGTATGCTGAAGGCAGTTTGTGAAAACACTGATGGAGACTGAGGGGGGTATTTTACAAAGCGGGACTAATGTGTTAACCGACTAACTTTTGCAAATATTATGGAACAACTCAGCCGCTCTTGTTTCATGAAACAGATTTTACTCCTTGTCAGGCTTAACTCCATGGCTATACATCCAGTATCAAACAGATATTCTCTGTTCTGGAACACTGATGTCACTTTATAGAGGCCACATTGCCACAAGGCCTGTTGGATAATGTTGATGCACTTGAAACTAAAATGTAACGTTTTGACTATCTAAATTAAACTTTGTTTAAGATGTATAAGATATGTGGATGCTATCATACCCTGTTGATGGAATAACCTTAATAATCAACGTACAGTACACAGCAGTGTGCAAATTATTTAAGTGACTATTATTTAAATTAAACAAAACATATTTGTAATAAACAGAAGGAAATGTAGAAACTGGCTACGATGTCTTCAATAATGCAATTCATTCTTGTCTTTCTATCCTAGACTTTCTAAGTTTCTTTGTTGCACATGTTGTCCCAGCTTGTCCATCTGTAACTTGTGCACTGCCATCTGCAAAAGGTCCATAATGGTGTTAGTTTATTTACATGGCACATGTCGCCAGATCACTGCCGGTATTTTGATGGAATAGACACCCAGAAACTGAAATAGAGAGCAACTGTATGTGTGTGTGTGTGTGTGTGTGTGTGTGTGTGTGTGTGTGTGTGTGTGTGTGTGTGTGTGCGTGTGTGTACAACCAGTGGCCACTTTATTAGGTAGACCTCTCTAGTACCTCCAGAACAGCCTGAATTCTTCACGGCATGCATTCAACAAGATTTTGTTCCATGCTGACTCGATAGCATCACACAGTCCCTGCAGATTGTTCGGCCACACATTCATGCTACAAACTCCCATTCCACCTCATCCCAAAACTGCTCTATTGGATTGATATCAGCAGATTGTGCAGGCCATTAGAGTGAACTAAAGTCACAGTTTAGTTTGCTATGGGGAATGTGACTGGAACTGATATATTTCTCATGGAATTGTTTCATTATGGGTATATCAGATATCACACACACGCACGCATGCAAAAATACACACACACACGCACGCACGCACATACTTCATTGGACAGTGACACATTTATGGGGGGGGGGCATGTTTTCTGCTCTAAACTGCTATGAAAGAAATTAAATTTGCATACTGTGTCAGTTACATGTTACCCACATTAAGAGTGGGAAGCATTAGAGAACAACAAAACAAAAAGTGAGGAATGAGGAGTCAGCATTTTTAATCTCTAGTTTCTTGGCTTCTCCTGTCACAGTGTATTATTACTGTTAGCATGCCTCTGCCCTGCATCTTTAGAACACCTGCACACAGTGTGGTCGTAGTGTATCTTTAATAAAGACTCCACAAAAGTGGAGTGCCTTGGTTCTTATGTTGTTTTGTCTTTAAGTTTGTATTTTTAAGTGAAGGAGAATTCCTGTAGACACAGTTATATGTTAATTCATGCCTTTGCTCACTGCTACTTTCCATGCTGTTGTTCAGGCCTGTGGAATTATCTGCACGTCTGTAATGTTTGGGCTCTAATATATACAGTATATTCATGACAACTTTCTTGCAAGTGCATTTGAAAATTGAAATCTTGTCATTATGACTGAATGACAAAGAGAAAATCTGCTTCTGAGAACACAAGGAGATTTTCATACCAATACTGTGTTTGTCTGTGCTTTGCATTTATTTTTAAGTGAACTTTAAGGATAATTGTTGAATTCCTCTTATTTAAGGTCAATTGATTAAATCCTGGTATACGTGTCTGCCTTACAATGGCAGCAGAGTCCTTCAGTGTATCAGACATTTCCCCCAATATCATTTGGGGACTGATTTACGATACACTGATATAATGATACACTTATAGCAAAGGGAATTCCAAAATCAAGACTTATGTAATGATCTAAATAATCCTTCCCGCTCCACCCAAGCCAATGTATGGTGAGCGTCCTGCTACACAACAGCTACACAATGCATCATCCAGGCATACACCACATAGGTAGTGCAGTTATCACCAATCCCCCCCACTACCTCCCAGGCACCCTGCTCACTGTAAAACATATTGAGATCCAAGGAAAATGGCATTTATAAGTGTGAACCCACAATGAAAATTATTTTAGTACTCATTATTATTCACAGTGGGAGGGGCTCTGTGCCTGAGGGAGGGGGGGGGGGGGGTTGAGCTCATGGTGATCATAGCACATTAATTCATTTCAGGATGGAGAATCACAATTTAAAGGGTTGCCATAAAGAAAGAGTCCATTTGAAGGTGTGACCTGGTGATAGTTGACTGGAGTGTTTGTTTTTTCAAAATAAAATTGCATCTACAAATGAAAAAATGTCCACTGGGCCCAAGGTAAATGAGCCCCCCAGTAAGGCTGTGGCAGTAGGACTTATGAGGCAGCACCTGAACGATATTAACAGCTACCATAAAACCTGTTAAAATCCCTCCAGGGTGCTCCATAAATAGGAGTCTGGAGTGCTAAGTATATTAACACGTTCTTTGGAGTGCCTTTGAATATACCAAGTCTCTTCAGCAGTATGTTAATTGCTTTGTGAAACTGAGCTCTAACAATCGGAACACGTTAATGTTGTCGTGTAAATTTTTACTAAATTTATAAGCAGAAATAAAAAACAGTTTTCCTGATTATTAATCATTTGTTTTCTGTACCAATTGCTCAAGAATTGATCTTGGTCTGCGAGTGCTTTGACAGGCACATTAGTATTCTCTGAACATTTACTGCATTTAGGGTATTAGGATTAAAAAACTTTAATCTCGTTCATTGTGCTTTCCTCCGTGCTGGAACTACAATATCAATGTGCACCACCGTGGGATAAGGACAGGGCTTTGCATCTAAACAACAATAAAAAATATATTCTCAAAACTACAAAGATGTGCAAATGAGAACAAAGATGCTGGATTGTTTTTTGGTAGAATATTTGTGATTTACACCTGTAAATTGTTTTATTGGATTATTGCCATTTATTTTTACAGATAGAATAATTTCCATCGTATTGCTTCTCATTTGATTGTGCTGTTGCAGAGTTTGGAGGGAGGGACAGGGTACACTAATGGGAAGTCTGGGTACCCCCGTCTTAGTGAAGCAATTTTCAACTACCTGGTGTCACAGGTGTAGGCTAAGCCCTTCAGCTCAGTGGCTAGAGGGACTGCACTTTTGTTGAAAAAAATAAAATACAGTTTTATGATTATTTATAGAATCACATTGTTTATAAAGACATAAAACAAAACAGGCAGTTGATGTAATGAAATGTTTGTATTCTTGGTGTTACCAACTGTTCCTTTTCCTCCATCGCTGGCTGATTGAGTAAACTGGAAATGGAGTGTGGCTTTGTTTATTTGCCCCCTGCTTTCTGCATTAATGGTCAGGTTACTCTCATTTCCTTGCCCGCCAGCTGAGCCACACTGGAGAACCCCGGTCTCTCTCACACGTTCATTTTGCCGCTCTCATCCAGATTGATTCATTGAGGCAATTAATCCTCCATCTGGGCCTTGAGACAGATGACGGTGTCAGTCCTTCTAATGAAGCTAAATCTCTCATGGGCAGGGGATGGGGGGTGGCTTTTACAATGCTACCTATAGTTTTCCCAGGTAATGGTAAACATCCCTCCATAGACTGTTTGAAAGACAGACTGGGATTGCCACATGTCTTGGGAGGGAGATAGAGTATAATTGCTTATGGTCCTTCTGCATGGTCGGTCCATTTGGCTTACAGTTTCCCATAGTCTGTGGGATTGCATATTTTTTCCCAGGCTTGGGAAAAAATGATGATGATCAAAAAAATGGCTGTTTTTCATTCATTTCTGTCGTTTAAGGTAACTTAGGCACGTCTGCAAATAAAGTTTGGGCACGTCTGCTTTCTTGTACTAACGTTACCGCTATGCTAGGCTAGCTGCTGCCTCTAAATTAGGTGTAAAGTTAGCTGTCGCTTACATTGCTTCTTTTGTTGTTGATTAATTAAATAATCTGTAGCTATCTAGTTCAGTAACGTTAGCTATATTATCTACACTTCAAGAACTGCGGTTTCTCCCTTGTAAGAAAGACAGAGAATTTTCAGGATTCCAGATTCAAATTAGCGAGATATTGATAATTACAGATATTGCGACTGCTATTAGTGGCAGTAGTTGTTGCTGTCCAGCAATTTGCACACAGCTATCCTGTTATTGCGGTAATGGTAACATAACGTTAATAGAAAAACAAAACAGGATTCTGGATTCTAGGCAAATATTTATTACAGATGTTGACGTTACATGTTAACACAAATGTTATCATACCATTCAGAAACATCAAGATTCTCTCGGGGGTGGACCGCATTTTCTGCAGCTCCGGCAGCAGCAAAGGGGGTGGCTCAAACATATAGGGCCGCAATGGAGCGAAGCCGCCTCCATACTCGTAGTGATCTCCCTCCCTCCCGATACCATCCTCGCCCTCCCCGTCCTCATCTCCCTCTTCGTTCTCATCCTCCTGCCCCTCGTTGTCACACAGAAACAACGCTTCCTACTCCTCAACAGAGGGGGATGGAGGAGGAGAGTGATCCCCAATTTGAGACACAATGTCATCCATTTTGGCTAACACATTAGCTTTCTTTTGAGCACTGCTATCCAGAAGCTAGCCACCGCAACAGCCCATCCATTTAAATAAAAAAAAAGTCCCACCCCAACGTCCGGCTTCACAAGGAAGCCTTCTGAAAAGCATTAGGAAAAATGTGATCTGACTTCCGTTTTGTGGGGCCTTTAAGGACATTTGCAATCACCAGACTTTATTTTTAGGATTGTAATTTTTTTTAGATAGAACAAATCTTAAGGTTGATTAATGCTGTAAAATCCAAGAAACAATAAAATGGGTGGCCTGAAAATTGTGGTGTCCTGGCAGGGGGCCGTATGTATACCTGATCTGTTAAAAATGTTACAAATAGACAAATTATTATATTATAATTGCAATCAATTCCATCTTTTATATTTGGATAATATAGTATGTAGAACATTATTTTATGTAATAATGAAGAAGAGGGAAACAAACATGAGTCATATACGTTGTTCAGAATAAAAGCTACTTCACCATTAAAATGTTCTTGGGGTAGAGTATTCTGAATACATACATACATACATACATACATACATTACATACATACATACATACATACCATACATACATACCATACATACATTCATACATACATACATACATACCATACATACCATACATACATACATTACATACATACATACATACATACCATACATACATACATACATACATATATGAATAATTCAGGGTCAGGGATTTGGTGGTATTCTGTTCAATTGTTGAATAATGTGTTCAACAATTTAGTAGACGCTGAAACCTGGTTTAAGTGGTTAGTATTATCGTAACTGCTTCCGTAAGAAGATCACACCGGTCGAAACACCTGTGCTGCATAGGATACTGATGAAAAATGATACCATCTACTGCAGTAAGAAAAACATATGCAACCAAATTATCAATACAGTGTTTTGGTGTCTGTTCATACCTGTATAGTATTGTGCATTGCCAAATCCACCTCACACACATGGGACTGTACAACTGAAGACCCTGGTGCTAAAAGTACTGAAGTCACAAATGTCTATTTTGAGAAAATCAAATCCGAAAATATCATTGATCCATAAAATCGGCCATTAAAAGTTTTGCTGTTTTTATGCATTGCTTAGGCACCTTTTATGTTAACAATATGTATAGGGTGGACTTAGCTAAACACATACAACATGTTTCTGTGCTCAACTTGAATTGTCTAAAAATTCTTAAAAGTACTTCAGTACTTTTTAAAAATTTCCTCCTCCGTTCTAAACCCCACCCACTCCCCTCCGTTGAGGCAGAGATTGCATAGCACAGGCAAGAAACAGGCAAAAAATGTCAAGCAAAGATAAAATGAAAATAACGTTTTCAGCAACATTGTTCTATACGGTAACAGTAATTGGGTAGTGTTATAACAATTAAATGAACACTTTTGAAATAGTTTTGAAGTCCTCAGCTCCCCAACATCGACCCCTGCTTCATAATGTATGCATTCATATACTGTATGTCATATACTGATTAAAAGCATTCATGTCATATACTGATTAAAAGTGTAGTGTCTTTAGGTACATTAATAATTTGGCAGTGAAGACAGACAGTTAAAACGTCTTAAGTCATCACATGGAAGCACCAATGAATGTGCAGAATATATATAAATTTATATATTGCTTCACACTAGGTGCAAAAGTATAATTAATCAGTCTCATAAAATTAATTATTAAATCATGATTATGAATTTCAATTTTAAATATGAAAATAATAATCAATAACTTAATCTGAAGGTGTAAGTTCATTTGGAGGATAGGCTCAAATGTTTATGCAAACAACAATCAGACCGACGACCAGGTTTAAGTAAATACAATTTATTAAATGACAAACATGTCTAGACTAACATCCTAAAAGCAGCGAATGATATGGAAAGGAAAATGAGGTGTAGGCAAAGAATGTGGCATATAGAATTCACAGTTCTATTTCTGTATGTGCACCAGACACGTGGTGTTCAGAGATCACAAGACCATATACCTCAAGGGGGAAATACAAATCTCGCTTTAGCATGAAGCTAACATGGCCTGAAACATGGCGTATATTGAGGCTATAGAAATTTAGCTACGTCTAGCTAAATCCCAGGCCCCTATCCTATATCTAATGGGTTAGGTATTAGTAGGAAGATTGCATGCACCGATCTCGATTTAAAAGGGAGGCGGATTGTAAATTAGTTTTAGAATAAGTTAGAATAGGCTCTGTAACTTTAGCTTATGTGAGGCTAATTGGCTGTCGATAGCCTGCAAGACATGTGTTGAGCTATAAGTTAACGTTACTCTAAATACACACAATGGATACAATCAAATATGCAATTAAATTGACAATAAACATTACACAAAAGTTTTCCTAACTATTGCCTGGATGTTCATGTCAGTCTTACTTTACTGAAGTTGCTACAGGCGAGTCTGGCTCCGATGATGTCCGGAAAGTTCTTTCCTTTGGCAGCGTCTGGACCTATGGTCTGGACTGGACTTTCCCTCAGTTTCCTTGCGGGTAGAGCAGCTTTCTTGCTTCTAGGTCCTTTGGTGAGTCGTTGCTGGAAACTTGCTGTTGGAGTCCTTCTGTCAGTTCAACAAGTGGTTTCCTTGGGTTCCTTTGCGGTTTGTGGTAACGTAGGCTACACACGTTTCTCTGGCTGTCACTTTAAGGCTATGCCGTATGATGGTAGCTCAGTGTATATAGCCGTTTTATTGGCTTTCGCGAACACGCTAACTGAGAGCTGGGTGGAAAAGCGGTCGTTGTGGCTGCATAACCCGAGGGAGAAAGGGTTCTCTCCGCGTGTCCCTTCCCAGCCGGGAAGATGGACAGGAGACGATTGCTCCAACAAGTGAAAATGGTAAGAAGGAAGTGCGAAGTTTGCTCAAGGTTTTAAGGATCACATGACTGTCGCATGCCGGTATATGTCGTTTTTTGGAAATGCAGTGCAGGGTCACATAAATGCGATTTGATTCCCAATGGACATGCACTACAAAAGCATCTGCTAGGAAGCATGTATCTGGCTCATCGTTACTGCCGTCTCCGACGAACGCAGTTGTAATTGGCAATTCTATGTTCGCAACGTAAATGTTGCCAGTGGTTTCATAGATTTTAACGTGAAGCCTACTGTTTTCCTGGTGTGAGAGTGGATGACATAGGTTACAACATCAAGCTCCCCTGATCATTTAAAACACTCTGGAACTGTAATCATTCATGCAGGCAGAAATTACACTAGGTTGAGAAAATCACAAGTTTTAAAGACTGATTTTATTTCATTATAGGCCTATAATTGCATTAAACCCATTTGCAAGCTTAATTGTGATCTCAGGACTGCTTCCTGTTTTAAACCGTGGCAGTGAGAAATTCAGCCAGCTCAGTGCCCTAAATGTCAGTATTTGGCTAACATTATTCTGAACATTAATTTAGAACTGGAATGTAAAGGCAAAATTGTGTGTGGAATAAGTAGCCTAACATTAGCAAACCGTATCTTGTCTATCATAGCTAGCCATTGCCAAGTTAACAACTTTTTCATGAAGATATTTGTATACAAAATTATTTATTTTCTGAAATACAACGTAATATTTCATCATTATATTAATTTGATTCAAAAGGTACCCGAATTCAGTCACCTTTAGGCTACCTACCATAGCTGGCTGCATAGCTAGAGGTAACGTAGCCTACTTAGACGTCCAACAGAAAACACTAACTCCGTATCACTTTTCATTCCCTTGCTAAATTTCAGCTGTCACTATTGAGAAAAAAAAGAAAATCCTAGGTTGACTCTGCTTCTTGAACATGCCCTGCAGGCTTGTTGCTTTGCTGTACCTCCTGTTCTTCACCTCCACCATTGTAGTAGCTAGCTGGCAATGGCAACAAAGGCCTGATCCCACACCCACACCACAGGCTCTGTAGCCACACCTACCCCTCCCCACACAGAAAAGAGTGCCACACCCAGAAATGTCCCGAACACATCTTCAAATAATAAATACAGGCAGAGAAGCAAGATTTCAGCAATTTTTCTTTTCAGCAGGGATTGCTAGTGCATCATAACTGAGCATGGTTATTTTATAATATTTTAAAGTAAAAAATCCTGCACAGTGCACATTTAATGATGGGTCTGTACATGGCCCCATGTGTACAAGTTTGATTTGGCAATGTACAATACTATTTTTACTACATTACCAGAATGGTAGAAAGTCATCTTGAAGTTGCAACGTTCTCTCTTTCTACAGATTGATATCTTACTGTCCCAGCATGCTGTCCCAGATATCTACAGTGAATATTGAATTTAGCATTCTAGAAAATTGCAACCCAAACAGAGCCTTTAGTATGAAAAGGCAGGTATTTCAAAGAGTAGTCTGGCTAATCAACTGCAACCATGAGTGTCAATCACTCCGTGAAAACTAGTTTTCATTTGGCACGCAAACCTCTTACTTCATGACACTGTGTTTATATAAAAGGTAAAAAACCAAAACCTTTAAGTCTTTATTGAGATAAGGCTCCTGGATTATTCCAGAAGGTTCCACTGAATTGCATATGCCCTTACACAGTCTTAAGTATGTTTGATTGGATCCTGCTGACTGTGTTGAGGTTTGTTAAATACAATGGATTTCATTTATATCGCGTCCTTTATCTCCTTAACCACTAATGTGCTGCACCCATCAGAGAGATGCATAGTAGCCATTCTGTTCCAGAAAGAATGATAATTAAGCAAACCGGTTTTCTTGATCTGTTGCTTTTAAATCACATATTTAGTGCACATTGTGGTTCAGGCTCAATTACCCCCCACCAACTCAAGCCCGCACTGCTCCTTAACCAAGAACTAGATTTCAGTCTTACATGAACTCCAGCACAGTTTTACATGAACAGGCTTGGCTTTTCTTTGTGGGGTAAAATGCAGGCAGAAGAAACGGCAGGCTAAATGCTTCATACTTCAGTCTATCTTTGTCTACTAGTGTAGCATTGTGGGGAGAGTCATACCCAGAAGGCTGCACATTCTAATCCTGCTAAGAGCAATGCTTCTGCACCATTGAGCAAGGGTACCTGAAGTGCCTCTTTAAGTTCATATACCTATAGGCATAGATAAATAATGAGTTATAAATAAAATAAATAAATAAAATATTATCTGTGTGTGTCACCCCAGAAACTGTGGTGCGACTATCGAAAAAATAATTATTATAATTATTTCAGTACAGTAAATTATCATATTCTCGCGTTATAATGTACACACAAAAAATGTTTTGTGCACGTGTGTGTCTGTCTGTGTAATAACCAACCTAACTGGAACCAGAGTGGGGGCAGTACATGAAAGGTTGGACCAGTACAAAATTTAAATAAGCAGCTGATGCAATTTCAAGATGTGAATATGCAAAATTATTCATGCAACAAACCATTTTGTTCCCATTTGTTTTCACAGGGTGGTGGACATAGACAATCAATTGCATATGGAAAGGGAGGTTCAGTAGTGATAGCTTGTGCCAAGTATAAACGCACCGTTAATGTACTGGCATAATGATGCACTGGCATAATGGTCGGCAATAGCCAGGCTGCCAATCTTGAATATACATTGTCATTCATTTTTTTGATGAATGTGCCAGATAGCGCAGTTAGATCCCTTACGTGGGAGTTGCTTACTGCTTATGTGGTCGTTTGCTATATATAGGATTTTTGTTGTCTTTTACTATATGCACAATTTCATGAGTGGCCACGGCGCAGTTTCACCTCCGACTATAAAGATATGATTTTGTTTTCAACCATTCAGAGCCTCCATGTGTATACTGGTGGTCCCCCGGCCCAGAAAGGTGAAATAAAAATGGTTGGGGGTATGAGGGAATGTGGTATTTCTTGTTGCTTCTATGGTAGCATGATGGTGTACAGTACCTCCCAGTGCATAATGCACAGCTCTGTTATTCCAGGATTTGCTCTGCATAAACTCCCTCATTAGCTGCCCGTTCAGCAGTTGATAAATTGATTGGACTAAACAGATTGGGATGTTTTTTTTGTTATGGTTTCTGGTAGCAGAGGAACACAGTGTGCCTTGGAGAGCAATAAAAATATTTAAGAGCCGGTCACACACAGCACACTCCCACATGTCCATCCTGTTCCTCTTAAATTAATGAGAGCCATTTGCAGTGTCTCAGGGGAATCGCACATGGGTGAACACAGTATGGGCCGCACTCTAGCTCAGCGCAAACAAACACACCTGTGTCTCCTGGACCGACCAGCATAATTGCGGCATTAGCAGCTCATCAGACTGATGGCTCGTTAAACTCACTATAAATACCAGGGGGCCAAGGAAAAAAAGAGGGCGAGAGAGAGAGAGAAAGGCTGCCTTTCTACTCACCACTTCCGCTTGGGGGAATCCCTTTAGAAACCGGACGTTGTGCATTGCCCTTGTCGAGTGTGGTCCAAACCATTATAAATAAAAGTCATGTACGTGAAATCAGTCCCTCGACCCTTGATTTGGTTTGAGAACCCACAACATTGCAGACCTGCGCCAGTGAAATAACCCAGAATGCTTTACTATGACCCTAAACGTTCTGTTTCAGATGTTTCACTTTAGGCGGCACGGGGGTGCAGTGGTTAGCACTGTTTGCATGTTCTCCCTGTGTCTGCATGGGTTTCCTCCGAGTACTCCGGTTTCCTCCCACAGTCAAAGACATGCAGGTTAGGCTAATTAGAGACTCTAAATTGCCCATAGGTATGAATGTGTGAGTGAATGGTGTGTGTGCACTCCATTGTGGATTGGCGATCTGTCCAGGGATGTATTCCTGCCTCTCACCCAATGGAGCCTATGCTGGGAGACATTGAGGTGTTGGTTGGAGCTTGCTGTCTTATGCAATTTATTGGAAAGTTTTGCAGAAACTCATTTGCTATGGTCTTCAGGCGTCTCCATCGTCTCTCGCTCTGAGTGCAAGTTCAGTTCAATCCTAAAATAAGTCTGCTCCCTCCCTTGCTCTTCCCCGTTGGTTTGAGTGTCCACTCGTGTTCTTTGGGTGCTGTGTCACATCCTCCCCAGGGAAGTTTGCAAGTTAAGTTTGTGAGGGCAGAACATTTACTGGATTGGACTGCAGCCAGAGAGAGAGAGAGAGAGAGAGACTGTCACAGAGATGGAGATTCTGTCAGTATTGGCAGCAATGCTTGTGGATTATCATTAACTGGTTCATCATTACATGATGTTAATTGCTGGCTGTGTAAGCCCCAAATACCGACTGTCAGTGCTTTGACTTCTTTCTAGGGCTTCGTCTGATTGGACACGCAGCAGGTTAAATATCCTGATCATTTGTACCGAGCCACCTCTCTGGCCAAGGAGGTGATGTGGTGTTTGTGATGGTCTTTCAGCCAGGGAACAGTGTGTCAGGGGATAGACTCACTCATCCCCTGACTCAGCCACCAGCCACTCTTTCCTCACTGATACACAGGAAACTGAACCATGGAGGCCCCCAGGTCTTCAGAGCAGTATAAATAGCAAATAACCAACTTACCATTGCATCATCATCATGATCCTCATCCTTTGATGATGACGAAGATGGTGACGTAGACGCGAGTCTAGATTTCAGTCTAACATGAACTCCAGCACAGTTTTACATGAACAGGCTTGGCTTTTCTTTGTGGGGTAAAATGCAGGCAGAAGAAACGGCAGGCTAAATGCTTCATACTTCAGTCCATCTTTGGGGAGAGTCATACCCAGAAGGCTGCACATTCTAATCCTGCTAAGAGCAATGCTTCTGTACCATTGAGCAAGGGTACCTGAAGTGCTTCTTTAAGTTCATATACCTATAGGCATAGATAAATAATGAGTTATAAATAAAATAAATAAATAAAATATTATCTGTGTGTGTCACCCCAGAAACTGTGCGACTATCGAAAAAATAATTATTACAATTATTTCAGTACAGTAAATTATCATATTCTCGCGTTATAATGTATACACAAAAAATGTTTTGTGCACGTGTGTGTCTAATAACCAACCTAACTGGAACCAGAGTGGAGGCAGATGCATGAAAGGTTGGACCAGTACAAAATTAAATAAGCAGCTGATGCAATTTCAAGATGTGAATATGCAAAATTATTCATGCAACAAACCATCATGATCCTCATCCTTGACGAAGATGGTGACGTAGGGTACAAATAGCAAATAGCTACATGCAAAGGCAATGGGACATTCTCTTACAAGCCAATGGTGAGAGGACAGTAATACTTTGTAATTTGGTCCTGTGTTTGATTTGTTCAAAACTGTGGATATTGGGTTATGCTTGATGAGACTCATGGCATTGTACGTTGGAAAAGGAAAATCACTGGGTTGAATGAGAATTAGAATATCTTATTGCCAATTCAAAATTGCGTAAAAAGGAAATATTCCGCCAAACAAATGCTTGTTACAAAGAACTGTGCATGGACAGAGGAAAATAATTGTAACACACAATATGAAAGACAATCTGGTCAACATCCACACAACGGGAACGACAGTAAGAATCATAGCATTGTACAGTTGATGATCACTGAATGGAGACTACAATCTCTTGCTCCAAGTGTGGGTCAAGGTTTTTTTTTTGTTTGTTTTTATTTATTACTGTATTGCTTCTGGGGGGGGGGGGGGGGGGGGTTATCTTACTTGGTATAGTGGGCTTACAGGTATAATAAAGACACCTTAGGAGTTTGGATATCCAGGACCAGATGTGGACACCACTATCAAAATAGGTTATAGTTTGTGCAAAATAATCATTAAAACGTTGACCAGGTTCTTATTATCAGAAGAGCCGCGCATCCATTTGCCTAATGAGTTTATGGAAGCTGTTGATCACATGTAATTTAGCTCTGATCTTCAGCTGGATTTGAAACTTTGCTGAACACATGCAAAAAGCTGCAAAAAGTTTGCTCAGAAGCAACAATTAGAATAATTGGGGTCAGTGGCATTCCACTTTTCGTGCAGCTATTGTGCTGTACGTCAAGTTAACATTTCATTAAGGAAGGACTATTATGCGGTACTTTATACCTCCAATTATGGGAAAGTTGGGTTTCACTTTATTGCTAGACCTAATTGGAGATTATTCTTGTATATGCTAATAAGTATATGAGACTGATTTATTACCTTGTGTTTTCTTCAGTGTTCTGTTTACTTTTATTATGTATGCAATTACAGGAAGTAATTTTGAAAGATTTATTTGCATTTATTAGTGGAGGAGCAATGGGGGAGAGGCAGCCTGGAACACAGAGGCCAGATTTACCAAGGAAACAGTTTGCAGTGTGGACTTGATCTTGTGTGTTTGACCCTATTCCGTTTAAATCGACGCCGACTCTCGTATACCCTCCTAGTTTGTTTGCTGTGTAGTAAGTACCTCCAGTTTAGTTCAGGTGAACCCAGCTGGATCGCTATTCTTCCATCAGGACACCATTTTGTTATTTTACTCTATTTCTCCTTTATTGTTTTTGAAGGTGACTCTGGGCACAAACTAAGAGACATCCAGTAAAACAGATTGTAGTAAACCACCAGCTTGTTCAGTGTAACAGTAGCCTATACCTACACCGTAAAAAACCCCACTAAAAAACAGCAGCAATGTTGTCAGTGAAAAACCATTTAATGAAGGGGGGAAAGCTGTATGAATCCTGTTATTTAGCTGTATAAATCATTTTATGGGATTACTGTTAAATAATGAGTTCTTGCTGTTAATCTACATTTTATTTTTACAGTGTACTGTGCAATAACTGTATTTTTAAAGTAGAATGTTTGGCAAGAATTTTCAAAACACTGTAAAAGTCATGTAAAATCATGGCAATAATTAATTATTTAATGGTCATCCCCTAAAATAATAGGATTTACAATTTTTTTCCATTCAGTAAATGGGTTTTCATTCTTACGAGATATATATTTTACAGTGTAACCATTCCAAACACACAAAATCTAATTTAAATATGGTTGTTTGCAGCTGGGGTAATTTACATAATGACCCGCAAAGAGTGAAATGATAACACGTGCAAATACTTTGGCTGTGCATGCAAAATAACAGCCCTTATTTGGGATCTTAGTAAATTGACCCCTTAATTGAGCCCCCTATTTCAACTCCATCTTAATGCACAGCTAATACAATAATGTATGAGGCTGTGGTACACATGGGGCCCTATCTTACACCCGGCGCAAAGCGACGCGAACCCAAACGCAAGTGTCTTTGCTATCTTACACCCGGCGCTAGGTTCATTATAACGCCTAACGCTTACGTCCTTTAACTAGCATGTATTCTTGCGCCCATTACAAGTGAACTGGGCGTGTTGGTCTTAAGATGAGGAGTGGCCAGGATTGGCGTATTGCTATCTTGAGCCAGCAGAAAGCGCTTGCGCTAGAACCACCACAAACCTGGTCTAAAGTCATGTCGCAGTTGTTTACATGTTATTTTAACGGTGCATATAAGTGCGTCTACATAGGCGTGTGCACAACGCGCATACCCTCCTGTCTGTTACACACAGGGGCGCGCACAAGCATGACTAAAATATCTAGATCACAATGTGAAATATTATTATTGTGTAGGCTATATCAAAAATGCATAATAATAAAAGGTTCCATAGGTCCACATACCTTCCCCTTGATGGAGTGGGCTTACATTGCTTTCAGCCCACTCCATCAACATCCAGGCGATGTGCGATGGTATGGGACAATGGCTATCCATTAAAAAGGAGCTGATAACACCTATATCAAGCCTAATGCGCGAATTTTCATTTACACCTAATGCGTGAATTGTCATTCAATGGAAAACTCGCGCACTGCAATAGACAGACTTTTGAGTTCTGAAAATGCGCTTCAGACGTCATTACAATACAGCTCTGTTTATCTAGGAATATAGCCTGTAAGTAAATAGAATGGTTTGTGACTGAAAAAAGTTCAAAACCTTGTCCAGTGAATATTGCTTTTATTGTTTTTCAAATAGCCTAGGCTACAGCGGATTCACTGTGCATACATAAGGTTTTTTCGATAGCCTATGGTTAAAAAACGTCATGTCATCATGTTAACTGAATTGTAACCTTAGCTATTCTTCATCCTTCATATTTTTTTAATTACAGTGACAAGGTTTCCATACCCTCAGCTTATTAAAACCCCGCTGATTTCACCTGTTATTCCATAACTGAACAAAAGATTTTAAAGAGAACTAAGCGGCTAATTCGAAACGAAATTTGCAGCACGTTACAAAATTAATTTACAATTAATTTTAATGCCATTAGCTGCATGTGTGCTTTACAGGAGCAGGTCTGTTTCCTCTGCTGTAAATCGCACTTTTCACGGTCTTCCTGGGAAAGTGGATCGTTTTAAAGCATTAGGCCTACGCTACCAGTAAAATAGGTTGGTCGCATTTCCATAAGCAGGACATTATAAAATAAGGGAAAATATGCTGAACCTATGGGTTGCTAACCTGACAGATTTATTATATTTAGTGTCATCATTAAGGCAAAATAACATTATTTATGTTAGTAATCAAAATTAGAATGCAGGTAGCCTAATGAACTTCGGATGAAGCTTGAACATGAGTTCATTGCATAATCAAACGAAATTCGTTAAACAAGCAGGCTAATTTGGCGTTTTCTAAGGTGAGCCGGAAGCAATTGGTCGCCTATTCTCAGCTGTTGCAGGTGCTTTTAACGAAATTTAACCGCATATATTTTGTAAACAGCACTGTCAGGAATTACCGGGAACTCATAATGGTTAGCCCGAATAATATTGATCATAGGCTACTATTGATCCATATAGCCTATTCCTTGATCGCACTAAACACGCACGAGCATGTCTGTTTTGCCATCATAAGCAATCTGCCAAGGTGGAAAAGCAGGCTTTTAAAGGGAATGGGATATGACATTTTGATTGGTTTATTGCATGTCACGCCCAAGACACACCTATAATTAATGAAGAGACTAGGTTCAGCCTAGTTGCACCTTGCGCTATGCTTAGTGCCCAAAAAACACGCCGTTAAAATAGCAAAAGTGGACTTGGACACGCCCTAAATGGACTTAGCGCCATGCGCTTAGACCAAGCGCCAAGATCGCCAAGATAGGGCCCATGGTATCTTAAATGTACATTGTGTCTTATTGTTCATTTAAACATTGAAAGATACACCATATTGTAATATGTTATGCTTACATTTCCATCCCAGAATTGTGATATTTTTGCCCATGGGTCACTGCTGGGCAATACCAGGTTTAAACTCAAATGCTGCCGCAGTGTGCTATTTTGGTGGTGTTATGAATGTCACTCACAAATGAACACATAACACAGTTGGAAGAAATATTTAGCGTATTTTAATTTGACTATTTGAAATGCAAGCTGTGTTCAGTTATGCAGTCCAATGTTAGCTATTTAGGTAGTGCACCTATATTGAGTTAATCAATGTAAGCTACTTGAATGAGAGACACAAGGACGTGGGAGACTGGCTCTACACCCATCAAATAGTCAGTTATGTGTTTGTTAAATGTGTGGTGTAGGGGTACTGGTTCTTGTTATGTTCATTTTTAACTGTCACTACAGTCAAATGGCGTACATAATGTGATGCTGTGTGAGACGGGGACGCATCCCATAACAGGGAGCGCATTTACAGGCAGCATGTTTACAGTGGCTGTTAGGGGACAGTGGCTATCCATTAAAATTGTGGCTACTTACTACATGCATTAAGCCCAGAACACTTTCTTTTATTTGTGTGTTTGGCAGGGCTAGGTCAATGATTGGAATGTTAAAAATGTGTTTCAGATGTTTGGACCGGTCAGGTGGTACATTACAATATAGCCCTCAGAAAGTCGGTGCATTCTTTGTGGCTTGCTATGTTCTAAATGACATAGTGGCGGCAGTGTGCTATGTTCTAAATGACATAGTGGCGGCAGTGTACTATGTTCTAAATTACATAGTGCGGCAGTGTGCTATGTTCTAAATGACATAGTGGCGGCAGTGTGCTGTGTTCTAAATGACATAGTGGCGGCAGTGTGCTATGTTCTAAATGACATAGTGGCGGCAGTGTGCTATGTTTTAAATGACATAGTGGCGGCAGTGTGCTATGTTCTAAATGACATAGTGGCGGCAGTGTGCTATGTTCTAAATGACATAGTGGCGGCAGTGTGCTATGTTCTAAATGACATAGTGGCGGCAGTGTGCTATGTTCTAAATGACATAGTGGCGGCAGTGTGCTATGTTCTAAATGACATAGTGGCGGCAGTGTACTATGTTCTAAATGACATAGTGGCGGCAGTGTGCTATGTTCTAAATGACATAGTGGCGGCAGTGTGCTGTGTTCTAAATGACATAGTGGCGGCAGTGTGCTATGTTCTAAATGACATAGTGGCGGCAGTGTGCTATGTTTTAAATGACATAGTGGCGGCAGTGTGCTATGTTCTAAATGACATAGTGGCGGCAGTGTGCTATGTTCTAAATGACATAGTGGCGGCAGTGTGCTATGTTCTAAATTACATAGTGGCGGCAGTGTGCTATGTTCTAAATGACATAGTGGCGGCAGTGTGCTATGTTCTAAATGACATAGTGGCGGCAGTGTGCTATGTTCTAAATGACATAGTGGCGGCAGTGTGCTATGTTCTAAATGACATAGTGGCGGCAGTGTGCTATGTTCTAAATGACATAGTGGCGGCAGTGTGCTATGTTCTCAATGACATAGTGGTGGCAGTGTGCTATGTTCTAAATGACATAGTGGCGGCAGTGTGCTATGTTCTAAATGACATAGTGGCGGCAGTGTGCTATGTTCTAAATGACATAGTGGCGGCAGTGTGCTATGTTCTAAATGACATAGTGGCGGCAGTGTGCTATGTTCTAAATGACATAGTGGCGGCAGTGTGCTATGTTCTAAATGACATAGTGGCGGCAGTGTGCTATGTTCTAAATGACATAGTGGTGGCAGTGTGCTATGTTCTAAATTACATAGTGGCAGCAGTGTGCTATGTTCTAAATGACATAGTGGTGGCAGTGTGCTATGTTCTAAATGACATAGTGGCGGCAGTGTGCTATGTTCTAAATGACATAGTGGTGGCAGTGTGCTATGTTCTAAATGACATAGTGGCGGCAGTGTGCTATGATAGTTAGGGAACTGGGCTTGTAACCAGGTTCAGTTCCCAGGTAGAATGCTGCTGTTGCACCCTTGTACTTAACCTGAATTGCTTCAGTATATATCCAGCTTTATAACGGATATAAAAAAGCTGTGTATAAATGCATGCAAAAATGCACAAGAGAGCAGGGACTGGTTGGCTGCGGAGTTGTTTCTCTACTGAGCGTACATTCATCTTATGAAGTGCATTGTGTGAAATTAATGAAACTGATTTTTATTTGTTTAATTTACGAAGTGGAATTAAACAAAAATTTGCACAAGCACTGGCATATAAATGGGAAATATATTTTGTTTGAGGGGGAAATAAATATTAAAATGAAAGCTTTTCAGACTCACCTTTGTTTTGAAATTGCGTGTAATGGTTCATAGAGAGGCTTGTAATGGAGCCCCTCATAACGCGATTGCTCTTTGGCCATGACAAAATTAGCAGTTTAGCTGTGGCGCTAACGCACTGTTTTTAAAGGGAAAGAAATGGGGCGATCTGATTGGCAATGATCAAACCAAACCTCCATCATACCCACAGTTAATTTATTCCTATTGAACCAGCCCCTTTTACAACTGTACCGTAGTTGCACAAAAGCCTGGTGTCATGAAATTACCAAAATTGAGTTGGATATGCCCTAATTTGCCAGTGCCTTGTAGTAGGGCTTACATTTGACAATTGTGCTTTGACTGTTAAAATAGGCCCTATGTGTTACATTTGAGAATTTCATTTCATGTGGTATACCGTACATCAGCCTTAATTTATACAGATGTTATGAAATGCACGTTGCTTTATAGCAATACACTGTGGGGCGATCTACTAAAATCCCAAATGAGGGGTGCAAACAGCCATATTTAAATAAGAGATTTTGCATGTTTGGAATGGTTAGGTATAGGTTACTTTTACAAGTTTATACAAACCTTTTTCACTGGATGTCTCTTAGTTTCTGCCGGGACTAAGATGTATGATCGTAATGAAATGAAATGATCGTAACTATACTTACAAGCACTACTCGCACTGTTAGCTTTATTTTTATTAAGTTTTTATTTGCTTTGTTATTCACCATTTGTTACAATAGGCAGTGTATTGCTTGTTTGATTCAAATACTAGTTAGTCTTGTATTCCAACTTGTATCCTTGATTGTAACGACGTATCCTTCTTGCTACAAAGACAGCAGTCATCTTCTTGATTGCATGTTTTTAAATACCTTCTTCCCATTCGTACTAAAATGCACATGCAATTACCTTTCTGGAAATTGCTTTGGGGCTTAGTAAATCACATTACATGTGCTAAACCTATTTGCATCACCTATTTGCATGACCTCCTCCCACTATTTCGCAAAATAATGTAGGGATGCCCAATTTACCATATTCATTCAGGCTAACCCAGGCAAAAATTAAAAATTTGTGTATCTTTCCATGTTAACACACGCAGTCCTCTTTCGCAGTCCACCTCAGGTGATTTTTTGCAAGTGGGAACAGTTTTACACGTGATTTTGTACATGCAAGCCTTTAGTAAATTGACCCCTTTGTGTTTAATGTGAAAACAATTGGGATGGCAGGTACGCCAAGTTATGGCATGCCGCATACCTATACAGCACAGAGAGTTTGCCATTTTCAGGGTTTCCAACAGAAATAACCATAATGACCAGACTCTCAGCCCTTAAAAACATTCTGCACATTCTGACCTCATGTAACCACACAGAATTCAACTTCACACAATAAAGTCCCAAACTTGTTTTTTTTTTGTTGCATTTTTTCTTCTTCCTCTTCTACTTATTTTTCCTGTCGAATTCATCATCAAAAATGATTCATACCCTCAAAGAATAATTCTCCCCATTGGATAACAACATCTGATCAAAGTAGTCTGGTCAAAATGTAGCCAATTGCAGGATACTCAGGCAAAATGAACGCTGTACACACGTAATGCTTTTGATTGACAGAAGGATGTGAAGACTGTAATGGGGGCGTGAAATGTGAGGTTGGAGGGACCAAATGCAGCAAGGGGATTCTTTAAGCACTAAGGCCACAGACGGAGAGACCCCGTATATAGGGAAATATAAAGGCAAACACAAATAACCTAGTTCCGACTCGACTGGAGGTAAATCATGGAACTAGGAAAAAGGGGCGTAACCAAAAACGACCCGTATAACCGGGCGACGTCACATGAAAGGAAATAATCTCGAGCTCGGAAAACACAACGAGCTAAAAGAAACACTGAATACTAACAAAACAGTGAAAAAAACAAGATGCTAACGTGAAAATGAGATAAGGAGCTGCCTCAGAGGTAACAAACAAAAGGACATAAAATAGAGCTAATCAAAGGGAGAACACGAGAAGCGAAAGATTACTCCCTAGCTCTAAACAGAACGAACTGCTTGCTGCAGGAATATAAGGGAAGCAGTTTCCGTATCCTAACCTACCGGCAGTATGCCACACGCAAGACATGCGAACACTAATGGCCATATTTCACTAACCGGGTGAACGGCACACGAGAGCAATGAATCTCGAGCTCGGTAAACACAACAAGCTAACAAACACTGAATACCTTACAGTATAAAAAACAGTGAATGAGATGCTAACGTGGAGAGAGAAAAGACTGCCTCGGAGGTAACAAACGAAGGAACGTAAATTAGAGCTAAGCAAGGGGAGAACGCAACCAGCGAAAAAATAACTCCCTAACTCTAAAACGGAGTGAACTGCTTTCTGCAGGAATTAAAGGGAAGCAGTCTCCGTGTCCTAACCTACCGGCAGTGTGCCAAACGCAAGACATGCGAAAAATAATGGCCCTACATCTCAATAAAGGGAAATGTAATGAGAAGGCGAAAGGAACAGAGATCTAATGTTCCAAGGCTACTTTCATAGACTCGCAGTCACACGCACACGTCAACAAAATCGCCCACACTCCCTATGAGGAGAGCCGTACCCGAAGGAGGAACAGAACTACAATTCCGAACAAAATCGCCCAGTCTCCATGCACGGAGAAAGGTACCGAAGGACGAACAGAACAACTGTCTGAACAAAATCACCCAGTCTCCCTATAGGAAGACATGTACCGAAGGACGAACAGAACTACGGTTCTGAACAAAATTGCCCAGTCTCCATGTACGGAGACAGGTACCAAAGGACGAACAGAACAGCTGTTCCGGACATTTCCCAGCTCAATGACTAACGCAAGCTTAGTAGAAAATACACACCCTGCCTCTCAGTATAATAAAAAGCCCTGACCCACAACAAAGGGGAAACGTAGTCCACGAGGAGACAAAACAGGGAACAAACGTACCGAAGCTACTAACCGGCTCACTGTCACACGCAAATGAGTAGAAGCACAAACGCCTGGTTTCTCAGTAAGAAAACCAAACAAGGTGAATGGAACAAAGAACTGCTGCCCTATACTTCTACGAGCTGAGTAACTAAAAGCGTGAATGCCCGGTCTCTCAATAAGGAGAGACCATAGAAAGGCGAATAGAGCAGAGAACTGCGGTCCCATACTTCTACAAGCTAAGTGACTAAAGGAGAGCCAGCAATAATCATGGGCTTAAATAACTCCCAGGTAACCACGCACAGGTGTGGATGCTGACAGAAGCTCCGCAATCAAGACGGGGCGGAGCAAACATCCACTAAAAGGGCAGCGCCCTCGCGTGGCTACCGAGGAAAACGACGGCATGGGAAAAAGGCGTCAAAAACCATGACAAAGACGTCATGCTTATAAACGTGCACATGTGATGTCACCCAATAGAATAATCGCTGCAATATTTCAAAAACTTTGTCATCGCCATCTTTGTTGTGTGTGGACGCTAACTTGCTTGCTACGTAACAACTGCCAAAAAATTACACCTATTGCTTTTACAGCTGTATAATCTTTGTGGTCACTCAAAAGAATTATTCTTGGCCCTCATAAATATTAAGCATACAATTTAAATGAAATGTATAGAAAAATAAAAATAACACATTTTATTTATCCATATAAATTAAAGACAACATAAATCTGTTTAATCCAATGACGATCTGGCCCAGAACAAAGAAACTGGGGAGACTATATGCCAGATTACTGACGAGACAACGAGGAACTGGTGAGACGAGAATACATGAGGAAACACAATTCAGGTGCGGGGAAGTGGAGACACAAAATGGAGGGAGAGAGGGAAAACACGGAACGGAATACACATAGAAAAGGAAAACCAGGAAATCGGGACAGAGGCACGGGACATGACAGTTAGTTTATTATAGACAGTGCTTTATATGCCTGAGTTACTTTTTTTTGTACGTTGAAAATGTTTTTTATTGAGATAAAATAAACTTTACTAACACCAGTTTTGGGCATAGCATTGAAACTATTAGCTGAACATTTCCCTGTAGTGTCCTATTTTTCTGAAAATCAAATAGCTTTTTCAGTAATAAAGCTGTTGTATTGAACAAGCAGCATGGTAGCTGAGTTGGTATTTTGTCTCTTGTCTTAAATGTCCACGTTTACATGCACAGCAATATTCCTATATTACATGACAGGCATTTAGCAGAGGCTCCTATCCAGAGCAACTTACAGCATGTTTTACATATTATCCATTTATACAGCTGGAGATATACTGAAGCGATTCAGGTTAAGGACCTTGCTCAAGGGTACAACGGCAGTGTCCTACCTAGGAATCAAACCTACAACCTTTCAATTACAAGGCCAGTTCCTTAACCATTATACTACACTGCCGCCCTTATTATTAATCGGAATGTGGTAGTATTCAGATTCTGTATGAGGCATGAAAACGCCTTAACCCAATTGCTAAAATGAGATTAAGCCAATATTCTGATTGCTAGAAATCTGAATAAGACACCTGGTATATGCCTGTATTAACCAGAATATTTGGTCATGTAAACACGTTATTCGGAATATGCCCCTGAACGGAATATTTATTTAGTCCACACATGTTCAATCTGCAAGGAATCTTGGGTACATAACGGCAAAAAGCTCACATGTCTGGAGCGAAGACGAAACAGACTTATGTAGACAAATAATGAAAGACATGGATATAATGGAATGCATTTACAGGAGAAAGCACCGTAATAGTGACATTTTTAAAAGGGTAAAATAATGAAGGAAGCAGGTTTTGTGTGCACATGAAGACACAAAAATACATGTCTGGGTATACTGTGAATAATAGGCAGACACAGAGTCAGTCTGTGATTGTAGTACACAGCTTGTACTGAGTACCTTAACCAATTGACCCACTCGGGAGCCAATCAGAGCATGGTTTGAGTGTGAGGGCGGTGTCAGAGCAGAATAGCTTGTGCACTGATGTGCTGGGAGACAGGTATTGATTACCATTTGTTTCTCTGTGGTGTCTTCTCCCTCCTGACAGCAGGTAATGGCAATGGAGAAAATAAGTGGGTTCAGCACTCTCAAACCCTGGCTCTCCATCTGTCTCCACCCTAACCCAATATAATTTATTTGTTTTTGCATTACAATGCATTATATACAATGCCCTCTAAGATTATTCACACCCTTGAGCCTTATTTGACCATTCATCCATACAGAATCTTTCAAGATCTTTTACATCCTTTGATCAGTGCTGTGTCTGCACTCTACCGTTCCTGCATGTGTGAGTATGAACTTCCCCAAAAAGCAAATGACATCATATGGTGTTTAAAATCTGTACAAGATATCTCTTCTCTGCCTGTAGCACTTGCTTCTCTGAATATTGACTTGGGCGCACCAGGCTCAATTTGTAACAGAGTGTCTTTGGGACTAATGGCTCAAGCCTTTGAAAGCAGATGGAGTGTGCGCTGATAAGAGCTGCTGACTGGCTATCTCTGCTTATCGCCCAACGTCTCTTCCTCTCCACTGCGTGCAATCGTATCTCCTCGCAGAAATACGTCTGCTTGGCCTCAATCCTAAGTGACGTGGGCTGATATTGCATTGCGCAATACTCCCTTACTGACCTGTCGATTACGGTTTAACATTTAAGTGATCCAATCCTCAGGGAGAGTCTCTGGGATTTCCCCCTGACAATGGTTACCAAGGAAATACCATTTTCTGAGGAAGTGTGGTAGGGGAAGGTAGAAAACAAAGCATTATGCTACTGGAGAGGTATTAAGAATCAAAGTTCTAGAATCTAGAAAGTTCTAGATTCCATTTCATGAGTTTTGAAGCAATGGCTCTAATGATTGTGATATGTACAAGGCATTTGTATCCCCTGTAAAAGAAAATGTACATAATAATGTCTGATGCCAGGAACAAGCCATTCAGCCTGTCAACACTTATTTTTCCTCCTGTCAAGAGTCACAGTACAATTTTTTTTAAACTTCACACATGTGAAATAATAAAATATTTTTTCATGTATATTGAAATATCTGACATATACACTGAAACCAGTCCCATTTTGTATTTACATTTATCTGAGTATATCTACATATACTGCAGGACATATTTTTATCAATCATTTTGTCATTCATTTTCTTTTTTTCTCCAATTTTACTTTCTGTCCATCTTTAAAACAGCTTTCAGAATATTCCTGACTGTTTATAATGGTGTTTATTTCTATTTCTATTCTATCAATGTAAGTTCAAAGGAAAACTGAGTTTAGTTGCTTTTCAGATGCTCCCTAATTGTCTTCTCCTTTTGATGGACTGTGGGCCAGTAATGGTCAGCAGCTTGTTAGCATGTATCTGGCCTGTTTTACTGTGTTAAGGAGCAGCTGCTGAGATGGCATGCTGTGTTCCCATCCCAACTGCCCTGGAATATTTGCCAGGAAGCAGTCTCTGGTGGCCTTAACCGACGAGGGAGTGGGTGGCCATTGGCCATGAAGATTCACGACCGAGTGTGGCATGGACATTCAAAGGGACGTTGAGTCAGAGCATCCTTAATAGGGAGGTTACATGGATAACGGTTCTAGTTAAAACACAACCTGCCCGTGGATATCTGCATATATGCATGGAATTGGAGCTGGGCTCATATTGTACACTTTTCTTTTCAAAAAAGACTCACCATTTGAATGTAACCTATCTTTTTTAATTACACAAGGATTAAACCTCTCTAAGTTGCTCTGGAAAGAGGGTCTGATAAATACAGCAACATTTCTCTTTCCTCATCTGCTCTGTCTTTACACAAGGAAAAAGATTCTGCTGACATTGGCATGGCCCACATGGCAGATAAATGGGCTAATTCTGAAGTGCAAATTGAAAACTGAGTTCACAATGCTTAGAGCTAAATTTTCTACACAGATGAAAACAGTATAGAAATTGTTCTCAAAGCTGGATAGAATTGTGAAAAACAGTGAAAGCCAAGAAAAATGTTCAAAAGTCATACCTTCAACCTTCAAACTTCTCAGTTGCTGATCTTCCAGAGAAAATTGTGGGTGTCAGATTTAGTTTGGAGAAACAAACACATAACTATTCAGCCTGCTTAGTGACACATATTTTATCTTATAGACTATTATATCTAAAAGCTGCCATTTATAGATTATAGAAGAGAAGCTTACATCAGTAGCCACATCATTGTAATATTTCATTGTTTCTCCTGACTGAAAATAAGATATCAAGGGCTCTATCTTGGCGATCTTGGCGCTTGGTCTAAGCGCATGGCGTAAAGTCCATTTAGGGAGTGTCCAAGTCCACTTTTGCTATTTTAACGGCGTGTTTTTTGGGCGCTAAGCACGGCGCAGCGTGCAAATGGGCTGAACCTAGTCTCTTCATTAATTATAGGTGTGTCTTGGGCATGACATGCAATAAACCAATCAAAATGTCATATCCCATTCCCTTTAAAAGCCTGCTTGTCCACCTTGGCGGATTGCTTATATGATGGCGAAACAGACATGCTCGTGCGTGTTTAGTGCGATCAAGGAAGAGGCTATATGGATCAATAGTAGCCTATGATAAATATTATTCGGACAAACCATTACCAGTTCCCGGTAATTCCCGACAGTGCTGTTATTTTACAAAATATATGCAGTTAAATTTCATTAAAAGGCACTTGCAACAGCTGAGAATAAGCTACCAGTGGCTTCCGTCTCACCTTAGAAAACGCCAAATTAGCCTGCTTGTTTAAGGAATTTCGTTTGATTATGCAATGAAGCAATGAACTCATGTTCAAGCTCTGAAGTTCATTACCTGCATTCTAATTTTGATTAATAAAATAAATGACGTTATTTTGCCTTAATGATGACAATAAATACAATAAAGCTGTCAGGTTGGCAACCCATAGGTTCACGCATATTTTCCCTTGTTTTATAATGTCCTGCTTATGTAAATGTGACCAACCTGTTTTACTGGTAGCGTAATGCTTTAAAACAATCCACTTTCCCAGGAAGACCATTAAAAGCGCGATTTACAGCAGGGGAAACAGACCTGCTCCTGTAAAGCGCACATGCAGATAATGGTATTAAAATTAATTGTGAATTAATTGTAACGTGCTGCAAATTTGTTTTCGTTTATAATTAGACGCTTAGTTTTCTTTAACATCTTTTGTTCAGTTATGGAATAACAGGTGAAATCAGCGGGGTTTTAATAAGCTGAGGGTATGGAAACCTTGTCACTGTAATTTAAAAAATATGAAGGACGAAGAATAGCTAAGGTTACAATTCAGTTAACATGGTGACATTTATCTCCATTTTTTAACCATAGGCTATCGAAAAAACCTTATGCACAGCAAATCTGCTGTAGCCTAGGCTATTTGAAAAATAATAAAAGCAATATTCACTGGACAAGGTTTTGAACTTTTTTCAGTCACAAACCATTATATTTCCTTACAGGCTGTATTCCTAGATAAACAGAGCTGTATTGTAATGACATCTGAAGCGCATTTTCTAAACTCAAATGTCCGTCTATTGCACTGCGCGAGTTTTCCATTGAATGACAATTCACGCATTAGGTGTAAATGACAATTCGCATATTAGGCTTGATATAAGTGTTATCAGCTCCTTTTTAATGGATAGCCATTGTCCCGTACCATCGCACATCGCCTGGATGTTGATGGAGTGGGCTGAGAGCAATGTAATGTGGCATCGTTTCCCTTCGCTGAGGGAAAGGTATGTGGACCTATGGAGCCTTTTATTATTATGCATTTTTGATATAGCCTACACAATAATAATATTTCACATTGTGATCTATCTGTGTGTAACAGACAGGAGGGTACGCGCGTTGTGCACGCGCTTATGTAGACGCACTTATATGCGCCGTTAAAATAACATGTAAACAACTGCGACATGACTTTAGACCAGGTTTGTGGTGGTTCTAGCGCAAGCGCTTCCTGCTGGCTCAAGATAGCAATACGCCAAAAAGAATCCTGGCCACTCCTCATCTTAAGACCAACACGCCCAGTTCACTTGTAATGGGCGCAAGAATACATGGTAGTTAAACGACGTGAACGCAAGGCGTTATAATGAACCATGCGCCGGGTGTAAGATAGCAAAGACACTTGCGTTTGGGTTAGCGCCGCTTAGTGCCGGGTGTAAGATAGGGCCCCAAGAGTCTTTTGATATCCTTTTATACCCAGTCATGATAGCATCACCTGCTTACCTGT
Source organism: Synaphobranchus kaupii (assembly GCA_029718625.1). Classification (NCBI taxonomy): domain Eukaryota; kingdom Metazoa; phylum Chordata; class Actinopteri; order Anguilliformes; family Synaphobranchidae; genus Synaphobranchus; species Synaphobranchus kaupii. Next base: position 3,055,922 of record CM056385.1, read on the forward strand.
GGAATGTTCCAAATAGGTGTTTTTTGAACTTTTTTTGAACCAGTCTTTGAACCCCTGTCTTTTTTCGAAACGTGTTGCAGGCATCAAATTCGGAATTAGCGTATATTTACAAAATCAATAAAGTTGATAAGGTAAAAGATTCAATATCTTTTCTTTGTACTGTTTTTAATGAAATATGTGTAAAAGAGAATTTACAAATCACTGCTTCCCGCCTTTATGTGCATTTTACATACTGTCCCAACTTTTTTGGAATTGGGGTTTGTACTTTAAAAGAAACAAATATGAAATATTAGAAGTATTTTCAAATACTTCATTCAAATACTTTTCAATTCAGTAAACTTTTATTTGTATAATGCTTTTTAAACAGACACTGTCACAAAGATCTTACAGAGGAAATGCAAAATAAAATGTAAAAACTAGCCCTGAACCCCCAAAAAGTAAGCAATTGACATAAAAAAACAAAATCTCGTGAAGAACCCTGCTATAGATGGGGAGCCCATGCATCCTCCTCTGGCCAGCCCGGTGTACATATCAACGGTCTTCCTCCGATCACTTTAAGGCTTGTTTCTCCTTGATGACTTACAGCTATTTAGCTAACCATGGGATCCATACAAGGGGCCAAGACTGGGCTTTCGTTTTGAATCTCACTTCCTGGTTGGGCTGGGAGCAGCAATTGTGCCGTTGCTCACTAGCGCCACTGCGACTGGCTCCATTATAGGTCTTTCACCATGTAAGTCAATGGCAGCAATGCGGTCAAAATAAAAATTTTATATAAATTTTTCCCACAAAAAAATGTAATTGCAATAGGTGCCTTTCCTTCAGGTGCCTTGATTTTTTTAAATATTGTGCTGTTTGGACAGGGTATTAACATTTGTTCAGGACCAATCAGAGGGACAAGTTGAGTCCTCTTCGGCTCCACGGAGCAGGCGCAGTTCATACAAACGGGCGGCGAAAAAGACATCCAGAGCTTCAATTCAGTTTTTACGAGGCCGTGGAAAGGCAATGGGTGACGTCACAGTGGCTTTGTCCATATTTTTATACAGTCTATGGGTCCATACTATTCCTGTGTAATTTACAGCTAAATCTAGTCCCACCCCCCAATTCCCATAGAGATCCATTCAAATGCAGAGAGGTTATAGTATCGCTTGTAAGAGTACCTGAAAATAAGATATCAAGAGTCTTTTGATATCCTTTTATACCCAGTCATGATCACCCGTTTACCTGTGGAATGTTCCACACAGGTGTTTTTTTGAACTTCCCAGTCTTTTTTTTGCCTCTGTTCCAACTTTTTTTGGAACGTGTTGCAGGCATCAAAAATCAATAAAGTTGATAAGGTCAAATATTAAATATATTTTCTTTGTACTGTTTTCAATTAAATATATGTAAAAGATAATTTACAAATCACTGCTGTATTTCAAAATACATCAAATAATCAAATACTTATATTTAAAATATTTGTTTCCCAAATAATTATAATAAAAATTATTTAAAAGGCCAGGAAATATTTGACCATGGTCTGATGACCATACCTCAATAGTTATGAACAGTTATGTTCATGTACAGTTATGATTGATTTAGGGTTCGTAAAATATATTCTCAGTCCTTAGCAACAACAGCCTTTAAGCAACAGGTGACACATTATTCATTCATATATTGTGCACTCCTGCACAAACGAGTGTTTCTCAGCCAGACAGTTACTACTCAAGAATTCATTTCATATTTGCATCTCAGATCCTCAACTTCTCATCTCAAGCATTTTATAATACCCGTGTCATTATTTCATCATCATGCTAATATGTGTAGATGTATTAACTGATACTCTTAAACATGTTCATCAATGGCATTTTAATTTATTGCATAATTAAGAGCAAGCAGTTTCAATCACAAACGAATCTTTGAAATTCTGTCTGTCTGTCCATCCGTCTTTCTTTCTATATTTCTTTAACTCATTCTTTCTTTCTTACTCTATCTTTATATGACCAATATTAGCCACCTAGTGAATTTCCTCTGGCCACAGGTTTCAGGTCAGCATGAGGACATGCCATCAAAGGAAAGAGGCTGCTGCCATTCTTTTTTGTGGTTCGGTCTGGCAGGTTTAATGCATGCCAGGAAAGGGATCTGGGGAAGAGCACTTGATGGCTGGCCAATTGCGAGTGACGGCTTTGATATGCCCACTGAGGAACATACTCTTCTGCCACCCTGTTGTAAAGGCAGATGTTAAAAGTGTGATATACCAAATGAGCAAATACAGGTCTGAAATTTCATACAGTTCTCTGCCAGATTCTGAAGAGTTTGTACCTTTAGGCTTGTATTTAATAATACAAGCCCTGGATAGATTACAGAAAAGCAATGAAAATGTGAAGAGGTGCACTGCGTGTCTCCTTGGTGTTCCAAAAATGGAATAGCACAGAAGTAGCACACTGAAAGCAATATATTTTGTTTTAAAGTTTAAATGAAGAATGTCCTAGTAATGTACTATGTGCTGCAGCTTATAGTCTATAACATAACCATGCAAGAATATTGATGATGCGAACTGGCCCATTCATCCCATCCAGGCTGATCATAATTTTGCCTGCAGTCTAGAAAGTATAAAGCACTGTGCAAAGTCTGGTGCAGAAGTCCCGAAGACAGCAGGGTCTGTTTAATAAACGCTGTTGCTGAATAAACAGCCATAAATAAATGCTGATTCCACAAAGTGTGGCCAGCTAGTGCAATAATGTGAATCTGCATTATTTATCCTAGTCATTGGGGCATGCTCCATGAGACCCTTGTCACCGGGTACATTATTATTTTTCCACTGTATCAATTTATTGAGTAGGTGCTCTTGTCCTAGATGACTAGTGACTGATATTTTTACATAGTATGCATGATTTGTACACACTCTGATTTTCTCCTGAGGTGATACAGGTGAAGAGCCTTGCTCCGTGACAACACAGTAATGTCCCAGTGGCAGGCGTTTCAAACACAACATTCAGGCTAAAGCCAAGTTATCTGGCTAGTGTGTAAGGTACACTCTCAGAAATAAAAGTAGATATACAGATATACGTATATGGTAGTCAACCGCTGCAGTTTTCCATAATGAGGCAGCTTGAGGCATGCACCACAGTTGCAATGGTATTCGCCCTGAACATATGAAATTGAGCTGCATCATTTTATTTAATTCTACATGAATACCAGATGCCTCATTCTTTCCCATAATCCTTTTCTGTAGTATGTTTCTGAATGTGAATTACAACTGGCTGTCATGTAAAAGCTTGATCCTGGAATGCAGTAAGGGTCTGATTGGACATATTTACCATGGTATTGTTTTACTGCATGTCACAACCATGCTCCTTTCACATAGCTTCTTGAAATTATGAAATCATTGGTGTGGTGCAATTAATATTTTTATAGTGGCATTTTACATTCACTTGCATAACCTTTAGTTCAGGTATTTCAGGTGGATTGTGTCTTAGAAGAGATTAATTCAACTCCCTTGGCATTATCTGGTATCCAGTGCTTTTCATGGATACTCAATGAGTGCGTGTGAACATAACGCATGACTTCAGCTTCTACAACAGTTTCTGTGGCTATCTGTCATCCAGTCCTGCACTCCCGCACATCCCCACCCCCCCATCTAGCACATTCTACCCTGAAAATAAATGAAAGCCAGCTCATATATCAGCCAAATGGCACCACTGATAGACCTGCAAATTTGTCTTCCCAAAACGTAAGAATGAGGTGCATACTTTTCACTGTTTTCCGGAGATTTCTCACTGTCTGTTCAATTCTGCCTCATGAGCACACACGTACACACACACTTAATATACAGTATACTGTAAATGCAGTGCTCATTTCCCACCCCCTCCAACACACACACACACACACACACACACACACACACACACACACACACACACACACACACACACGTATGCACATAGATTTAACCCAACACCTTTATCCCTTTCCCTAGATACTCTTCTCCCAGCCACAAAACAGTCTCACACACCACTCATGATTGCGTCACTTTTGCATTGTTTAAATTTTTTGTGAGAGTGATGTATGTTTCAAGTTCGGTGTCCAGTTTAGTCACTTAAGTTCCTCTTATTTCTGCTTACAAAGCGTTTCCAGTGAAGGAAAGGTCAGTGAAAAGTAAGGGTATTAAAAGAGATTATGTGTACTCTACTGTATAGTACTGTCTGACTCTGGGGTGCTATATAAATCTCACAGGTGACCATTTGTCAGGACTGACACTGATGCTTAACAGCATTCTGAAGTTTTCAAAGTGCCCCTCTGGATCCTTCAGGAAAGGTTGATTCATATTTTTGGAGACGTTTCCCTTGTCCTCGTCTCCTTTTGTGCCAGTAGGTTTTGGCTATTTTACATCCTTGTGAGGAAAAATGTGAAAGTCTGCCTTCATTCAAAAATGATGTACAATTTAATATTGCCTGTACCGCAATAATATGCAGTAAGCCTTTCTGGTATTCTTTAGAATATGTCTAGGAGCTGCCTTGTCTCTTTTTAATGTTGTGTATTGGATGAATATATTCCCACATTAAACCCATATCATTATACAGGAACTGATGTGTAAACTAATGCATAGTTATTAGAATAGTGAAATTGCTTTTAGATTTAATTAGAATATTCAAACAAGTGAAAGAATGCCATATTTAGTCTGTTTTTTTTTTTAGATTGAAATGCACTCATTTAGCACATGCATTTTTCCAGATGGACAGTCTGCTCTTTCTTTTTTTAATCTAGTTATTTTGTCTTTACTGATATTTTTGTGTACCACATTATAATGTAACATTTTGAAAATCAGGATACTGCCACAAAGTTGTTTTATTCTCACAGTTGTAGTGTACACAGACACAGAATCTCTCTCCCTCTCTGTGAGTTTGGTCACACCTCCTTCAGTATGACCCGCCCACTGTAGTTTTTCAAAAATGAGGAAGGGTAGAGGTATACGTCATTTTGACATATACTACCTCTACCAAATTTATAACTTTAGCTGTCAATATTTTGGTTCACAGATTGTTATGGCCAGCGACAAAGAGAGACTTAATCACTTGCGCCTTGATCTGTTAAATAAGCTTAATGTTGTTTTTCAATGGAATTACCCGTTAATTGCATGAACTGTAGTAAATTCAAGGGAATGCATAATCAGCCACACTTATAATACCTCCGCCCATTATTTGCGTGATCCTCTCTTAAATGCACATGCGTTAAGGAGAGAAGCGCACCTTGCCATGACTGAAGTAGATTACAGGCAAAATGTGCTTCCAGCCCAGTGTGCCAGTTTGATACATGACATGTATGTTTCTGGGGCAGAATGTGTCATGTCTGCATCTAAAACTAGTCACAAAAGGCTCAGTACATCTAGCCCTGAGTATTCAGCAAGAGGCCACTAAGTACAGGACATGCAGAGCTTTCCACGCTGCCTCGCTGTAATTGTATTTGACTGAATTGATTTAGCTTTCTGTAGTTTTTCTAATTGTCATTTTCCTGCTGTGATAAATGAATTACTGGTGTGTTAGTGACAGCCTGTCCTGTAATGAACTCTGCTGTAAATGCGAGGGCTAGAGTCTCCGGTGGCCTTGGACTTGTGTATTGTTCCTGTGAACAGTATAGCATGCAGAGCAGTCAACAAAAGGCACTTGGTGAAAAATAAAAAGTGTCTGACAAAACAGACCTTGAAGCTATATTTTACTGTATTCTAAAGACTCCCCTCCCCAAGCGCACACACACACACACACACACACACACACACACACACACACACACACACACACACACACACACACACACACACACACACACCACAGACACACACACACACACACACACACACACACACACACACACACGCACACGCGCACACACACAGATGCACACACACAATCAAGTTCAAGTTTATGCTGAAGCAAAGACAGACACAACCTTCATACACACATGCTGACCAAACAGCCATACCCAGGTGAAAAAGTAGTATACTTAATAGTAATAAAAATATAATTTAGGTATACAAAGGTTATTAAAAGTATACTAAAAAATGTACTTCAAGTATAGTCTCAAACACACCGTGATACTTTTAAAGTTTGTTTCAAATGCACTGGTGACATAATGAAATTGTACAGCAAGTACTGCAACAAATCATACATTTTGTTAATGCACTTAAATATACTTAAATACACTAAAAATAGTCAGATCTACTTAGCTCTTTCACCAAATGATTACAGTGAAATAGACACACTCTGTCAAACACTAGAGCTTTTAAATAGTTGGATGCAGCACAATTTGTTCAAGTTAAACAAAGACAAAACTGAGATCATTTTGTTTGGCGCCAGAGGAAAGTCTCAAAGTTAGTGCTCTCCTTGTCTCCAGGGACCTAATGGCTACAAACCAAGTCAGAAATCTAAGCGTTCTTGTGGATTCAGACCTTAGCTTCATCAGCCACATCAAAGCAGTGACAAAGTCAGCCTTTTATCATCTTAGAAATATAGAAAGATTCAGAGGTTTTATGTCCAAGCAAGACTTAGAGAAACGTATTCATGCATTTGTCTCCAGCAGGGTGGACTACTGCAATAGTCTCTTTTCTGGTCTTCCCAAAAAGACCATTAGACAACTGCAGCTTATTCAGAATGCTGTGGCCAGAATCCTAACAAGGTCTAAAAGAAGAGAACACATTACACCAATTCTCAGATCATTGCATTGGCTTCCAGTTAGCTATAGAATTCATTTTAAAATACTACTGTTTATAAAGCTCTCACATCTCTGACATGCTTGAAGAGTATACACCTAATAGGCCTCTTAGGTCAGCAGAGACAGCTCTACTGCTGGTAGTGCCTAGAGTTAGAACATGGTGAAGCAGCCTTTAGCTATTATGCTACCCACAGCTGGAACCAACTTCCAGAAGACCTCAGATGTGCTCCAACCTTGGATACATTTAAATCTGGACTAACATCTTTCTTGTGCCTTTAATGATTAAGTTTTTATCTTTTTTTTCTATTTTATCTTTTGTTTCTTAGCTATTTAATTACACTATGCAGTTGCTTTTTATTGCTTTTAGTATTTATTATTTGATTTTTTTTAGACATACCTTAAAATAATTTTATTGAATAATGAATATTATATCACCGAGGATTTATTGTTGGGGTTCAAGTCCCCAAGATTTTATATTTGAGGTTTAAGACCCCTAGAAAAGTGCATTTCAATGTTATTATATGGGTTCAGGACGTGCCTGAATGTTTTGTTCTTGGGGTTAACTCTTTTTCTTTCATTCCTTTCCTTTTTTTCTCTCATGTTATGTGAAGCACATTGAGTTGCAATTGTTGTATGAAATGTGCTATATAAATAAAAATTGATTGATTGATTGATTGAATGATACAATTTTAAATTCCAGCTGTAAATGCCAAATAAATGATTAACTGTATTATGCATGATTACAATATGTGTTCTTGGTGGTTAGTTGATTTTACTACATGCTTGTAAATGTATTTTTAAGGAGGCCAGGTTGGCCATTGAGAAAACTACACAAGATTACAATGTGCCCTTTTGAATGGGAGCATTTTGTAACACTAACAACAATGCATGCTATGATTGTTAGTGCAATTTGGCAGTCTGGAATATGTGGCCTCCCTGTAAATTTCACTCCTAAATCTTTATGAATTCACACACAATTTACACAAAAACAAGTATAATTCTATTATCACTACTATGCTGAACATAATTATTCTTGTGCTTTGAATGTTCTGTGTGTGTGCGTGTGTGTTTGTGTGTGCGCTCTGCAGGTGGCTGTGACAGGGGGACCCCCAGGGCAGGACCCATGAGGAGTCATAGAAGATGCTCGCAGCCTGGGCGCCTCTGCTCCTCTTAGCCATGTGTGTGAGAGGAACCTCCAGCGGCCCACTTTCCCTGAGAATCGGTGAGTGATGCCTCACGCCCTATACCCTACATCCTATTCTGTATTATATGCACCTGATCACCTGTACATCACATACACATCTCAGATATACAGTATGCCATTGCCTATACCCTACCTCTTACACCCTGTTCTCTAGACCCTACAGCCTGCAAATGGAATGAAACATATATACACACTTTATATATACAAATCAGACAAAGATTTTTTTTAAATGATCATGTTCATTAAAAATATTTGCATGCTGGAAATTTGTGAAGTCATGGAAAAAACAAATGCCCAAACAAATGCCTACACACATATATTCCACATATCCCATCTTCAATTTTTTTGTAATTTTAATATAGCAGCAAGTTTTACCCTATGTTTAGGTTTAACCCTAAAAAGCTCACATTTGTACTTAAAATGCCATTGAACAGTCATGGTAAATATCAATGTGATTTTAGACTGAAACCTTTCATATTCCTGCAGTGGATTCTGGGTAGATATGCTTGCCATGCTGACACTGTATAATTAGTTCCTGGTACCCAGGCAAGATGATTCTGTAGAACTCCCACTACAATTGACCAGCTGAGCAAATATGTATGCAAAACAGAGAGGCTGCTGCTTCTGAATGTATAACGGTTCATGAACAGATATATTACAAGTTTATATTCATGTTTGTGTACCAAGTTATTGCTTACATCCTTGGATGAGCTTGGCTGAATGCAAGTAAATAATAAAATCATAATATTACAAATGAACTGCTCTGCAGTACAGAAACACTTGACACATATACCAAACAGTGAACCCACAGCAATATAAATTAAAGTAGCTAATTATATTCCAATTACAGTAATTTAGCTGCACAATATGAGAACAAACTGTAATGGTGCCCCTCATTCTTTTCTCACAGAGGTGTGAATAGAGGTAAATTAGCCGACCTCAATAGGCTGGGGCAGTGAAACTGCAGTGTGCCGCAACCAATACGGGTGTAAGGGTCTATTGCACAGAGCCAACCTGTGAAAACTGAACACTGCCAATTTGTCAGGACAAATTTGCATTTTATTGTTGTTCAGGACAGATATACTAAATTTTGCTCACACAGTCTCAATGAGTCATTTCCTTGTTGGTGAAAAACTAAATTTGCACTCTCTATCACTCAAAGGATTGATTCTTTAAAAAAATTACTTAAGTGATGCCTTCTTTCCTTTTTTTAAGACATTCTAAGACATTCTTCAGTCTTTTGCCCAGCACAAGACAAGCATTTTCTGCTAGAACAACCTATTTGTTGCACATGAAAATGATTTTCCACTTCAGGTCCACAGATCATTCCTATATTCAACTGTTCAAAAGTACATTTTTTTCATGTAGAAATGCACAAAGGAGTTGGTGAAGAGAATGCCTAATGAGCTGCAGTTATTGTACATTCTGCTTCCATTTACTTCTAGCGGGAGATCCAAAATAGTTTTGGTATTTAGTACCCTATGAATCCCTCGCATCCCTGGTTGGCTCAGCAGGAGTATTCAGTCTTGTTCAGAGAGAATCTTGGCAAAACTGCTCTGGTCATCTCCCATTTGCTTCCAAGTGCCCTTTCACACTGATCGGTGTGGTCCAGGTGCCAATGGTCTTGGTGCATGTCAGCTTGCTATAACACGCTTTACAGCGACCGGTCGTCCAGATTGCTAAACTCACCGCCCCCCTCTCTCTCCCTTATATGCATTGAGGCTTATTAACCAAGAAGATGTATTTCTCTTCAGCTGAGTGGATATCACATAAAGCCGTTTGGTCGGATCTGAAGGAAGCATGCTGGTGTGTTCACAAATCAATTATTCAGCAACCAATATGGTGCAGTACATTTGGAGTTCACTCATGCTGTTCGATTGTGATCAGGTCAAGAACAAACAGATCCCTGGCCCTCATTATAGCCCCATTAGTACGCGGAGGCCGTTTCCTGCCTTTTTTCAGTATTTTTCATTCTTTCTTTTTCCCCTCCACCCTTTCATCTTGCATCTGTAAGAAGAAACAAAGGAAATGTAGCTCCTTTGTCAGCATCTCATTTAGCTGATTCTTGATCATTCAGTTTGGTTGTGTTTTATCTGATATGGGAGCTTGTGGTGACAAATCCCAGCTGAAGTTGAAATAGCATTGTTTAGCAGTGCTGTGATTTTCTTTAATACGACTACTACAAGTAATAATAATAATAATAATAATTAAATAATACAAATAAATATGGCTGCAGTTATGAAGCACCTAAAATATGCACAGCCAAAATACTGGTGTAAATTTAACACTGCTGGTTTACATTTAACACCCTAGGGTGTTTATATGAGTCCACGAACACATATAAGCACGCTAGGGTGTTAAATGTACACCACTATTTTTGCTGTGTGCCACAAAAACTGTTTTTGTTAATGAAAAAAAATATTCAGTGAAAATAGATGAAAGCAGTTTTTTTATTAAAAAATTCAGTACAAGTGATGATTCTATCAAGGATTTAACGTCATACAGTATCCAAAATGTAAGTCTAATATCCATCATAAAAATACTGTTCTAAAGTGCTGTTCGAATTATGTTCTTGAACCTGAGGTTTATTTATTTACATAAATATTGAAAGATGCAGAGCCACACAATTTTCTTATCGTCACCATTGATCGTTGGCCTGGATTTTCTTCCGATATTGTCCCAGATTTTCTTCCGATCTCCCGGAAACATTTATGCCGATGGATTCATAATCATTTCATTATCTTTCTTTGCAATAATGCATTTGAGTTAGGATTGTTGTAGAAGGAAACATATTGGATGTTATTAAATTCTATTCTAAGCCAAGGAGCCAAGGCAGAAAAGTTAATCTCATATCTGCAGACTACTCCTGTCTGAGAGTATGCAAAAAATTAAAAATAAAATATTAAAATGTGAAAATGACCTTTTCTACATTACATCCAGCCCATTGTAGCTCATTATACATTCACTACTCAATAGCAGTTTAAAAAAAAAAGTGATGCAGTTGTCACCCGCTGCTCACAGTAGTGGACCAGTGGAGCAGGAAGACACAAGTAAAGACGATTACTGATGTCACTCCGCACAGACTGGGTTCTGTTCATGGTGCTACTCAGCACAGACTGGGTTCTGTTCATGGTGCTACTCAGCACAGACTGGGTTCTGTTCATGGTGCTACTCAGCACAGACTGAGTTATGTTCATGGTGCTACTCAGCACAGACTGGGTTCTGTTCATGGTGCTTTTCATACACCCAAAGCACTGAATGCAGACAAATGTTCATACATTACATTACATTACAGGTATTTAGCAGACGCTCTTATCCAGAGCAACTTACACAACTTCTTATTACGTCTTATTACATTTATCCATTCATACAGCTGGATATACTGAAGCAAGTCAGCTCAAGGGTACAACGACAGTGTCCTACCTGGGAATCGAACCTGCAACCTTTCAGTTACAAGTCCAGTTCCTTAACCATTATACTACACTGCCGTACAACAGCTGAATTGCACAGTATTTCCAATATAAATGATTGTCATTTGACACTTTTACGTGACACATAAAGTTTGCATGACTACATTCTCTTCAGATGGTAAGATGAAAAAAACACATGGCCAAGTTACATTAAATAATTTAGTAAAAATTGCATAGCATTGCTTTGGAATAGTGCTTGTTTAATTTGTGTGAGCTAAGATGGCCAATATTGTTTGTTGTAACTTGGCCTCATTTTGATATGAGCTTATTCCTGGTCAGGGTTGCGGGGGGTGCTGGAGCCTATCCCAGCATGCATTGGGTGAGAGGCCAATCCATCGCAGGGCACACACACTATTCACTCACACACTCATGCCTATGGGCAATTTAGAGTCTCCAATTAGCCTAACCTGTATGTCTTTGGACTGTGGGAGGAAACTGGAGTACCCGGAGGAAACACAGGGAGAACATACAAACTCCACACAGAAAGGCCCTCGGCCGGGATTCGAACTTGGTCCCCTTTACTGAGAGGCTAGGGTGTGTATTTTCTACTAAGCTTGTTTTAGTAATTTTGCTAGTAAAGGTGTGGGATGGCGGTTTACCAGCGGCCCGTCTGTAAAATGCTTCTCTCTCCTGGGAGATCGGGCGTTTACCTTCCTTTATGTTTTCTGTGTGTGACTACGAGCTTATGGAAGTAGCCATGGAACGTTGGAGCTCTGTTCCTGTCGCCTCGTTACATTCCTCTTTACTGTGAGGCAGGCCGTTTATTTTCCACTAATCTCGCGTTAGTCATTTAGCCGGTAAATGTCCGAACAGCTGTCCTGTTCGTCCTATTCGGTACCTGTCTCCGTACATGGAGCTTTGGCGATTTTGTTCGGAACTGTAGTTCTGTTTCGTCCTTCGGTAAATGTCTTCCTATTGGGAGACTGGGCGATGTTGTGGACATGTTTGTGTGTGAATGTGAGTCTGAGAGTAGTCTTGGAACGTTAGATCTCTGTTCCTTTCACCTCCTCATATACTATCTCGTATTATTTTGCAGTGTTTGTTGGCTGTGTGTTTTATTTGTGCCATTATGCTACTCGCCTGTTCTTATGCGTCTCGTTACCGAGGCAGGGCGTTTATTATTTCTGGCTCTTTCTTTAGTCACTTAGCTCGTAGAAGTAAGGGAGCCCAGTGCTTTGTTCCATTAGCCTTGTTTGGTTTTCTTACTGAGGAACCTGACATTTGCGCTTCTACTCATTGGTGTGTGACAGTGAGCCGGGTAGTAGTTTCGGTACGTTTGGTGTGTGTTATTTGTGCCATTATGCTACTCGCCTGTTCTTATGCGTCTCGTTACCGCGGCAGGGCGTTTATTATTTCTGGCTCTTTCTTTAGTCACTTTGCTTGTAGAAGTATGGGAGCCCAGTGCTTTGTTCCATTAGCCTTGTTTGGTTTTCTTACTGAGAAACCTGGCGTTTGTGCTTCTACTCATTGGCGTGTGACAGTAACGTTAGTAGCTTTGGTACGTGTGTTCCCTGTCTTGTCTCCTTCCCTTAATTACAGGGTTTCCCGTCCTAGTGGCCTTGTGCTTCATTTTGCCTGAATATTCTGCAATTGGCTACTTTGATCAGACTACTTTGATTAGATGTTGTTATTGGCAGATCAGATGTTGTTATCCAATGGGGAGAATTATTGTTAGTGGGCATGGGGCATTTGTGATGATGAAATCGGCAGGAAAAATAAGAAGAAGCAGAAGAAGAAGAAGAAAAAAATAATAACCCAAGTTTGGGGCTTTGTTGTGTGTTTGAAGTCTTATCTGAATTCTGTGTGTTTACATGAGGTCAGACAACCAGGGGGGTATTTCACGAAGCAGGATTACTGAGTTGGATAACTACACTGATTAAAATCCGGAACCCTCCCAAATCTGGAACATTGACTGAAGTAAAAAGAGCTCTTCCGGATTTTAATCAGTGCAGTCATCCAGCTAACTCCCCATATAGAAATGTAATATGCTGCAGTATATTTTAAATATATTGTGAAGATAATTTTGATATATTTACAATATACTGCAGTATATTCTTTTTCCATAAGGGTCAGTAATCCTGCTTAGTGACATACCCCCCTGGTCTCACAACCCATTTGTATATATTCAATGAAATTCAAGTCTACAAATCATACTTATCTTACGAATCACGTGACTTGATGAGTTTCTCCGAATCAATTATGAGCCAGAATGGAAATCCACCATTCTTCTTTCACCAGTGAAATAAAGCCAATGGGTAAGCCAACGGTATTGTATTTATACAGTTGAGGAAAAAATTATTGGCCCCCCCTGTAAAGATGAGCAAAAAGGGTTATAAAAAATTCACCGTTTGGTGAATTAGCTTAATCTCACACTGAAAAAACAATAAGAATCCAACCTTTAATTGACGTTAATTTATTATGAGAAAAAAAAATCCCTCATCAAGAAATAATTATTTTTAACAAAACCACATTGGCCACAATTATTGGCCCCCCTGCATTTATATATAGAATAAAGTAATAATTTTTAATATTTGGTCACATATCCTTTGCATGCCATGACTTCCTGATGTCTGTGACCCAACAACATCAAAAGACTCTTGATATCTTATTTTCTGGTACTCTTACAAGCGATACTATAACATCTCTGCATTTGAATGGATCTCTATGGGAATTGGGGGGTGGGACTAGATTTAGCTGTAAATTATGCTGGAACAGTATGGAATACATAGTTGGTAAAATGGCTGTAAGTCAACAAGGGTCTGAGGTATCAAACAAGCCTTAAACAATCACTCTGCTGCCAGATATGCAGTAGATATGGATGAATAACTTGAAGGGTTTCTTCTCCTGACTTATTTTTCCATAGAGTTCAATAGGAAAATTTGTCAGGAGAAACAACCCTTAAATTGATCCATCCATATCTACTGCATATCTGGCAGCAGAGTGATTGTTTAAGGCTTGTTTGATACCTCAGACCCTTGTTGACTTACAGCCATTTTACCAACCATGTATTCCATACTGTTCCAGCATAATTTACAGCTAAATCTAGTCCCACCCCCCAATTCCCATAGAGATCCATTCAAATGCAGAGATGTTATAGTATCGCTTGTAAGAGTACCAGAAAATAAGATATCAAGAGTCTTTTGATGTTGTTGGGTCACAGACATCAGGAAGTCATGGCATGCAAAGGATATGTGACCAAATATTAAAAATTATTACTTTATTATATATATAAATGCAGGGGGGCCAATAATTGTGGCCAATGTGGTTTTGTTAAAAATAATTATTTCTTGATGAGGGATTTTTTTTCTCATAATAAATTAACGTCAATTAAAGGTTGGATTCTTCTTGTTTTTTCAGTGTGAGATTAAGCTAATTCACCAAACGGTGAATTTTTTATAACCCTTTTTGCTCATCTTTACAGGGGGGGCCAATAATTTTGTCCTCAACTGTACATATAGTTAAAGTACATTCATAGAATACCTTTCTTATTTCATAATTGCATTTTAATGCAATATGATGCATAATTCTCGAGGTCAGAAATGCTAGTAACATGGCAAGTGTTGATGTCTAATTCACTGTTAACATACCCCTAAAATGCTATTTCAAAGTGTTCCATAAGGACATTTCGCTGCTAACGTGCATGCTAACAATTAATTCAGGGAGCCAAGATGCAATCTGAACAGGCAAGTCTTTAGTCTATGCCGGAAGATGGCCAGTCACTCTGCTGTTCTGACATCCATGGGCAGCTTATTCCACCACTGGGTGGCCAGAAGAGACAGGAGACGTAACCGAGATGAGAGACTGCAGAGTGGAGTGCTCTGGCGAGTGGGCAAGGTGTGAGAGCAGCAGGCCGTAGACCAGCAGGGTGTAGACCAGGAGCTGAGTGGAGTGTTGGATTATTCAGATGTTGCAGAGGAAGAATCTGCAGGCCTGGCTTACCAACACTATGTTCTCAGCAAAGGTCAAGTTGTTGAGCATTACTCTGAAGTTCATTGCAGACTGGGTGGCAATCACAATCGTGTTGTCCTGGGTGGTCCCGGAGGAGAGTGGACCTGGTAGGGTTGTAGAGCAGCTCAGTCTTGACCAGACTAAGCATCAGGTGTCAGCTGTTCATCCAAGATGAGATGGCTCAAGGCAGGCTGAGTAGACTTGTGTGTCAGATGAGGGAAGGGAGATAAATAGTTGAGTGTAGGTTGCAAAGTCATCTGCAGTTAGGAAGAGGGATGTGGGTGGGTTGACAATGGGGGAGAACAATAATTTATGTGGGTTACAGCATGACGCTTGAATCTTATTTAAAGTTGCACTCTGTCACTCACTTATACCATATTCAAGCTTTACTAATAAAATGACTACACTTACAATTACTGTATATAATTGAGAAAATGGAATTACTCATGTATGGAGCAGCTATTACTTTCCCTGCATTGCTTCTCAAAGTCTTTTGTTTTATTTATGCATTGTTTTTATTTATTTTACTTTGCTCTCTACTTGTTTGTTCTGATTTGTCTGTAACTGTGTAATAGTCTTTTGCTGTAAAGTGACTTTAGGTGTCCTGAAAAGTGTTTTAAATAAAATTGATGGACAAACCCCCAAAACATGTTGGGACAGTATGTAAAATGCACATAAAAGCAGAAAGCAGTGATTTGTAAACTCTTTCACATATATTTGATTGAAAACAGTACAAAGAAAAGATATTTAATGTTTTACTTTATGAACTTTATTGATTTTAGTAAATATAAATGTGATGCCTGCAACACGTTCCAAAAAAGTTGGGACAGGGGCAAAAAAACACCGGTTTGGAACATTCCACAGGTTAACAGGTGATGCTATCATGACTGTATATAAAAGGATATCAAAAACTCTTGATATCTTATTTTCAGGTACTCTTACAAGCGATACCATAACCTCTCTGCATTTGAGTGGATCTCTATGGGAATCGGGGGGTGGGACTAGATTAAGCTGTAAATTACTTGGGAATAGTATGGAACTCATGGTTGGCTAAATGGCTGTAAGTCATCAAGGGTCTGCGGTATCAAAAGAGCCTCAAACCATCACTCTGCTGCCAGATATGCAATAGATATGGATGGATCACTTTAAGGGTTGTTTCTCCTGACTCATTTTCCTATTGAACTCAATGTTAACATTAGCTAGTAATGCAAGTAATAGCCTACAGGACTCGGCACAGCCTAGATAGCCACCCACTGACATAAAGGAGAGATGAAGAAGCTTGATAATTATATATCATATTGTATTAAAATTCAATTACGAAATAAGAAAGGTATTCTAATGTACTATAACTATATGTATAAATACACATCGTTGGCTTACCCATTGGCTTTATTTTACTGGTGACAGAAAAATTGTGGATTTCCGTTCTGGCCAGAATTGATTTGGAGAAACTCGTCAAGTCACGTGATGTGGAGTCCCTCATTCGTAAGATAGGTACGATTTTTAGGGTACTGGAATTTTGTTGAATACATTCAAATGGGTTGTGAGACCAGGTTGGGTCAGAAGGTACAGAACTTAATGTTCTTAAGGGCTTAGAGTCTGTGGTCATTGTGGTTACTTCTTAGGAAACCTTAAAAAGTGCCAAACTCGCTGTGCTGTTTAGGTATGGGATATGCCCCACCAAGCCGCAACTTGGCGGATGGCATACCTGCCAGATCTTATTACTTCTGTGATTTCAAGCTGTCAGTTTACATGTTGATGTTTACTTACCTCACCTCCAGTCCTTGGAATCAGGTAAAGATATAAAAGTATTCTGTCCAGTATTTGGATACGAGGAGGGTTCAGCTTTGAGTGTACCAGAGTACCACCGATATATAATACAAACACACTTAACTATCAGAGCACCAGAGCACATGATACACAAATATATAGTCTGATCAATCATTCAATCAATAAAGCAACCAATTATCCAATCAATCATTTAATAAGCCAATCAGTTAACCAATAAATTGACCAATGACAATATTTTTGTTTGATCAATATATCAATCAAATAATAATTAATTTTATTCTAAGTAATGTTCTCAAGAAACTAATAGGTGTAGAATTCTTCATTGATGCCATAAACAATACACAGAGATACGAATCATGAATGAAGCAATAAAGCCATACCCTTGATGAAATCAATAAAAACAATGAGGCATGATCAATCTCTGTTTGAACTGAGACAGCGAAATGACCTTATGGAACACTTTACAGTAATATCCTAAGATACAGTATTAGCTGTTTGCTCTTGAGAGGCAGAGTAGAAGCACTTCAATCAGGGATCAGCCCACTGAGGCCTTTTTTTCCCAGAGAAAAAAGAGAACATGTCCTCCATTTAGCAGTGTAATTGAACAATCCCTTTTATTCCCTGCTTGCTTGGCTGTGGCACTAGGCAGGAAATGAATTTGTGGACACGCGTGATGGCTGCTTGATCGCTTAGGTTAACACACGCCAGGAACAGCTGTACCTACGACAAAACCGGAGCAGCCTTGTCCTGCGGCCCCTTGACACAGCATCATACTGTGGCAAACAGAATACCACCATCTCCCAGTATCCTTTGGGCCTTCACATTGAAACGTAGCTAAATGGTTCCCCTTTCTGTTCCAGACAGAGATGGTGGCAGAAGGTCCAAGGCCTAGCTGTAGCCTGTGAATCGATCAGCTGCAAAACAAAAAAATAAATAAAATCTAAAATAAATAATAAACACCTTGGACACCAACCAAGGTATTAACAGAAGCAGTTTTTTTTTCTGATTTCAGTTTCGTTTATCAATCTGGAATATCAGTGAGCTTTTCCAAAAGCTTGCAAATATTTACTTTTTGTCTGTTTCCTTTTTCTTGTTTATATTTCTATGGAGCTGTACGCCAAATACTCTGCTGCATCACAGCTCCTTCAACCCCACTGTTTAGAGCAAATATTTTGAAACATTCACTTGACTCAGCTCTCCTGATTATGAGCCACTGGAGGAAATACTAACTGCTTTAAAAGGTCTGAGACCAGCTGAAATACTAGATTTCAAAGCAATACATAGCCAATGTATCAAAGCATTCAGAAAAGCTGTGGAGAAACTGACAACATAGTACAACAATGTATTCTGTAAGGGGGGTCGGGTAGGAGGATCAGACGCGACCAGAATAAGATACGAGAAATTACCCACGCAAGTGAGTAATAACTAGAAAAGAAAAATATAAAGAAAGATGGGACAAAAACTCCCGAACAAACAAACTAAATGAAACGTCCTTTATAAAACAGGACGATACTCTAAACTCGAGTAGAGAGATACACTGAGAGAGAAAATAATCTCGTAAAGTACCGAAAACAGAAATAACCCCAATAGCTCTGGGCGAACTCGAATAACAAGCAGATGCAAAAATAAAGGGAGAATAATCCCGGCATGAGCCAAAAATAAAACAACCCACAGAATGGGCGAACTCGCAGAATTAAGCAGCGCGAGAAAATAAACTGGTAGCAAACCTTTAGCTCTGATAAACGTCAGAGACAAAACAGGAGGCGAATAACTAAAGCACACTGGTAAAAGAAACCGAAACTAGAGAAAATAGGAATCTAACCTAACTCTAGGAAGTTCTTGAATGTTTGTCAAAGACAAAAATATACTTTTTTTTTACCTGGCTTGGTGAAACGTAGCAACAAAGACACACAAGCACCGGAAGACGGAAACAGCGTGCTTAAATAGCACAAAGGAAACCAGGAACAGGTGCGCCAGGTAATGAGCGGAAGACGGGAAAACACGGAGCGGTCGGCGAAAAAGAAACCGGAACGCCAGCTCACGGCTGCAGAGAAACATACATGCAGAGATGGAATTAATGATAGTAAAACCGTGACAGTATTCCAAGAAAGAAGCATGCTTCTTTCAACCAGCACACAAAATCTGTGAGGCTGTTAGGGATTTTGACCTTGATGTTTTCAGTTATTTGCACAAGAAAACAGTGTGGCGATGGCATTGGGGGAGTTCTGTGACAGATCTGAGACAATCTTCTGCACAAAAAGCTAAACTGAATGCAGGATGTGACTGTGTGGAAACACCTGTCTATCACTATAAAGTGGAAATTAACCTATCAAGATGGACTGAGGAGCTGTAATGTGATAATTGAGTCATCAAAGAAGGCTCTGCTGACCTCATGTTTTGTGGGATACAAATGAGAAAAGTACCTTGGAAAAAAATGGTGACCTTACCCATGTGGGGTAAATTATATCCGTCATCAAACAGTTTTTTGTACAGGGCAACCATTTATAGCCAAAAAAAAAAGTGCAGAGTACTCAGGTGAAAAAGGCCAGCTCTCAGTGGCTGTCATTACCTGTCACTCAGACCATCTATGTGTGACAGGGGGCTGTCAGAGAGGACAGAGTGTAATTATCTGATCGAGGCAAAGTGATGACTTGATGGCTGGAAGTGAATCCTTCGGAGGAACCTAACAAATGAGTTTGCAAATGCACCAAGAGAACATCTGAAGAGATGCCAAGGCAAAATCAGTCAGCACTCCAAAGTGCATCCAGATACCAGTACCTCAATAGTAGTATGGGGTACAGACACTGATGATAGGTGTGAGAGGCTAGCCTAAAAATGAATGGATAGGAGATGCTGGGAAAATTACATAAAAGTGGAGGGAAGAGGAACTATCTCTGGTTTGCTTGAAAACCAGTCATTTATAACAAACAAGATGCCGTATATAAAAGAACAGAAGTGTACACTTTTGTACAAATTTTTATGAGTTTTTCCCCATGTTCTTCTCAATTTTGAAATACTTGGTAATATTTATCAATGCTTTTTGCCCTACACTATCAATTTGGGAAATTGCAAAAAAAGAAGTGTCTGAACCCTGTGATGTCCCACCACTTATTATCACACTGCAGTTTGCAAGGTGTGCGCATAAACATGAATAAGTGCATTCACATGCATCTCAACAGACAGATTGTAACAACAGTCCAAACATACAGTGGGGCTCACTGGTGTGCGATGAAGTGCTGTCAAGTCAATTAACTGAAATCCTCCCATTCCTGGATGACACTACACTCAGTAAAAAAAACTGTTGTCTCAATAGGGCAGGGGTGGGCAAGGCAGGCCCATCCCTGCCCTTATTTGCACGCTGGTTTTCACACTAACTTCTCTTCTTAAAGGACCCACACAATGAAAATGTACCTCTTTTAAGTGATGAAATGGTTAGCTATAGTTTAATTACTTCAAGAACATGATGTAGACCAAAAAAAAAAATTTTTTTATTTAAAGTTGATATTTGCGCAGCTAATACGGCTTCCTGTAAATGGCTGTGTGACGTTTTGGTGACGCGTATCTACTGGCAGGCAGTGGAAAAATGTTTTTCCTCCAATTACATTGCTAAATTTTCAATTTGTCCTCAATGTCAATGTGTGACAGCTAGCTTATAGTAACTTAGGTTGCTCACAGTAGCAAGTTAGCAACTGTCAGTGCGTGCGAACTGCGAACAAAATGGGACGAAAGTGCTTGTTTGGGTGTGAGAGTCCTCACGCGCTATTTAGTTTCCCCACAAACGCATGGCTACGGAAAAAATGGCTACAATTTGGCCACATGAAGGAGGCTGCAATCTTGAGCTCAAGGATTTGTAATTTGCATTTCGAGAATTATTTATTCACGAATGCAATTGCTGTCCAGATGGGATTTGGGAGCCATTCCCACCATCCACTACAATGGTCCCTCACTCCCTTTGAAAGTAAGTAACTAATTAGCATTTAACATTATATTTAATTCACCATAAAGACTGATCAATAAATAAATACATAAGTAAGCCGATAAGAAAACCAACATTACAATTATAATATTACATTGAACAGCAATTCATCATTCAATCCCTCAGGGGTAAGTGTTTGTAATGTAAAAATCCAAAAAACCTCCCTCTGTTTTAATAGCAAATCATTCCCTCCCCTAGTGAGCATTTTTATTTTTTCAATACCACAAAATTTGAATTCAAAGATGGAACGTTTATGGTCATTAAAATGAACGGCAACAGGATAATCTCTATCTCTTTTTTATTATTCTCCACTGCACCTGCTACAGGACTAGACAGGTGTGCAGGTTTTCTCTATCCTAACATGTAAGTTGCAACCAAAATTTATGGGGACGCGGTCTTGATCTTGACCTTCCTATTTTTTATGTTTGCTTATGTCCTCTGTTGACTGGAAATTTCAAAGCTGTGTATCCTTGGTCTGCTATACTCTATCCATACTCTGACCTTGTAGGCTTTTCTGAGGATTGCAGAGTTAACTGCACAAGTTGTGATAAAAACAAATACTGAATTAGACTCTTAAGTACTGGCCTAAACTGATGTAGAATATTTGACAGGGCTACAAAATCCCAGGAGTTTTTAAATTGGGGAGTTGCTGTATGTGTCAGAACATCAGGATGCTGGTCTGATCATACCCACAGGCATTCTGAAAATTACTATTATCTGATAGCTCTCTCAGCAGTCTACAAGTATAGAAAATAAAGAATAATGCTTCCAAAATCATCTGTTCTGTCATTTCTACCAAGCTGCCCAGATATGTTTTTTGCACTTACTGTGCTTATGCTGTTTCTGTAAGAGGGGAGTGTAAGGTTCGGAGACCCAGGCGCGACAGCCAAGGTATCTAAAAGTGTATATAGAAATATACACCACTAAAGCAGACAGATCTGCACCAGGGAAGGAATAAACGAAAGAAAATGGGAATAAAAACCTCCCGGCATAAGCCAAATCAAAACAGCCCCAAAAGAGGGCGAACTCGAAAATAGCGAGTAATAAACAACAATAGAACCTCACGCTCTCAAACAAAGAGTATCAAGAGGAGATCAGAGAAAAACAAAAGAAAGCCTGTGTAAATGGGCGAGAGAATACAAATGAAAATAGAACCTGCTACCTTAAGCTCAAGGTGTGAATGAGCTGAACAAAAAGGTAACAGGTAGAGAGTATAAAGGATAGAGAGCAAGATAGGAAAGAAAAGACTAAACCAATCTATATCCTAACTCTAACCGGTCTTGCTACGTTTCTTATTTGAAACAACCAGAAACGTAGTGACCGAATTCCTATACCTTACCGACTTCAATGTCAAATAGCAAAGACAATATCAAAGTACCGGAAGGCGGAAGCCCTGAGCTATTTATAACGATCAGGAAACCCAAAACAGGTGAGAGGGATAATAGCCGGGCGGGATCAAAACACCAGAATGGAGGACGGAAAATCTGATAGAGCGCCCCGACGATGCCAAAAGAGAATACGACCGCAGAAACAACAGAGGCTGCCAAAAACCATGACAGTTTCCTCTGGGGATGGAACCAATAAGCATGTTCTATTGCACAACAAACTAAGCTCTACATTTTCTGTGTCTGTTAATGTGTTTTGCATTGGTGTGTGGCTTGTTATCATTGTGCTGTTCTAAAGCTCCCAAGCTAAATCTCACTGGGAAACAGCTGCTGAAACCTTACATTACTCAATTGCCAGTTGTTGTTGGCTATGAAACCAGTCTCTGAATGTGATTGTGGTAAAAACCTGTCTGACCTGCTGGAAATTGGCTTATAGCTCACTGGTGCTTAAATGAGCCTTTATCATAGCCAGTAAATACACATGATAATTGGCCAGATCTTGAATTTGAACAGTTGTCGAAGCAAAGTCATACTCCTTATTTGGGATAAATCTAGGCTAGAATCATATATCTTTAAAGGCTTTTTTGATGATGTGCTCAGATCAGAGTGTGTGCTGCATCTTAATATGTTATCTAATTCAACAAGAGTGTTGAGTAGTGGTATTGACTGTTAAAATATGACTCCGCCCTTCTGACTTACCTACATCCGAGGTGACCAGAAGTTTCCACAAGCAACAGGTAACCACTTAACATTAACCATTTAGAATAGGAGGAAACTATATTTCAATACTATAACAATATAGTTTTTAGGAGGAAACTATATTTCATTTTAATCAGTAGAGCCCACTTATTAGAACACCATTTGTAAGCATTAAAAAAAACCAAAACAATCACAGATCATTTAAAAAACACAAATATAGATGAATTATTAGAAAAGTTGAAGTGTACTTTGCACAAACACAATAGTTACCATATGCTCTGAAGTCTATTTTATGCTGAACAGCCCAGGTTGTTATTCTCTGGATTTTGCAAAAGCAAATCCTAGCCTGCAAAACAATGACTGATATTTTTCAACATTTGGCCTTGACTAACTATTAAAGGGTAAGTTCGCTATTTTGGACCTTGGACCCTATTTGCGGTCCGTCTTCCATGAACCTGACCCATGAAGTCCATTTTTTCGCTGATCGGTCCAGTATTGAGTTCGCTACAGATTTCCTGTAGTCTCTCACTGGGCTACAATAGAAGTCAACGGGGCAATTAGAAATGTTCGATAAATGTGCTTTCATATACAATAAATGAGACGGGAAGCTCAGGGTGTATTGTTACCGGTCTCAGTATGCTCTCCTGTGAAATGTATCTCAATCCGAACATTTTTACGTGCTTGGCATGGCTTGGAAGTAAGCATTTCTCTGTTGCTTGTTTTCGCTGCTCCCGCGGAGTACTATGTGTCGGGGGTAGGGGAGCGGGAAGGTGTGCCGGCCGTTTACGAAACTATCTAGTTGAGCAGTCTGCGTTTGTTTACCTGCAGCAACGTAGGCTACAATTTCCACAAAAAAACTTGGATGATGGATGACTATAATGATTACGAAGACGAAGAATTCGATTTTGACTGACGTTACTCGCTACAGATTTGAGCCAGAATACACGGACACAGAACTACAAGAGATGGATGATAAGAGAGCAAGAGAAGGCTGAAGAGGCTGAAGTTGCGCAGGTAATGTTATCCGAAGTCAGTGCGAGGTAGTGCGGTTGGAGAAATAGTTCTGTTTCAAATGGAACTGTTGTTTCAACGTTCGGTTTGCGTTTGCGATAGCCTACATTTCACAGGAGAGCATACTGAGACCGTAAGAATACACACTGAGCTATAAAAGCACATTTATCGTTGTTTTTCCATAACATTTCTAATTGCCCCGTTGACTTCTATTGTAGCCCAGTGAGAGCCTACAGGAAATCTGTACCGAACTCAATACTGGACCGATCAGCGAAAAAATGGACTTCATGGGTCAGGTTCATGGAAGACGGACCGCAAATAGGGTCCAAGGTCCAAAATAGCGAACTTACCCTTTAAAGTCAAGATTTTTTTTGTCACAAACACAGTTTGGCAAGTTCAGCAACAACTAACCCTAACTTGCTACTTTAGTTTTATGAAGAAAAGGTGTACTTTTAAGTCAAAGTTAAGGAAAGATGTTGATTTTATACAGGCTCATGTGTCTTTTCATGCAAGGTGCATCACATGGGCGAGGCCTATGATAACAATGAATAAAAATGAATGCAATGAGTGTATGCTACAACAGCGCTGTGGAGGTGTGTCTGAACACTCTACCAAGGGTTTCCTGGGCCATATGTTCCTGACTTGTTTGAGCCCAGGACCCACGCAATGAACAAATACATTTTATATGACCCATCACTTATTTAAAATATAGACTAACATATGTTTCAATATGGACTTAATGTATTTTGACCTTGCGAAAACCAACTACATGTGAAATAAATTATCTAGTACAGTGTGTAATCTGACTGGTGTC
This sequence comes from Synaphobranchus kaupii, assembly GCA_029718625.1. NCBI lineage: Eukaryota > Metazoa > Chordata > Actinopteri > Anguilliformes > Synaphobranchidae > Synaphobranchus > Synaphobranchus kaupii. The sequence goes on from CM056385.1 coordinate 3,080,904, forward strand.
AATGTAAGTGGAAAGCAGATGTGCTTTTTTCTCTTAATTATTTTACGACCCACCCCAATCCTTCTCATGAACCGCCATTGGTTCCTAACCCATAGTTTTGGAACCCCTGTCCTAGTTGAGCTCACTTACTGATCCATTGCAACCAGGTGCAAGGGTGACCAGGGAAACTGAACTGCTGTGGCTAATTGAACCACAAACAAGTATATAAATTAAGGTAAAGAAAGACTGTGTCTCTGCAGTATCATTGACACACACACACACACGCACACGCACACGCACACGCACACGCACACGCACACCCATATTCTTTCTAAAAACAACTTTATAAACACTAGGAAAAAACTGTGCGACCTATAAACAATCTCTTATGCACAATAAATTGCCAGCTCTGATGTACTGCTGGAAATATGACTTATTTTAAGCACTCCAAATCAGACTGATGGCTGCATGCAAACAACAATCAATCTGGGAAGAAGCTAATGTAGGACTTCGTGGCAGCAGTCACTTTAGGAGGTTTTCCAATTCAGACATCATTCTCCAAGTGTCTGTTGCTGTCCCTTCATTTTTATCCACTTTTAATGTATTTTTCATATGAAGTTTCTGCCTTTTGTTTGACCATTTGCCAGGGTTGTGCACTGTACAGACTGACAGATTCACTGCGTGATTGAGTGTCAGTCATCCTCCTCCTTCAGCCCGTTTATCCTGTATATTTCAGGTGCTTGCTCAGTCCTGCTTTTATTTACACAATGGAAGGGGGCGAGGCCAAGAATATTGAGCCTGTCATCACTAAAATCACAGGGAGAAGTGTTCTCTTTGTATTGCAAGTCCTCAAAGATATCCCTCTCTCCCTCTCTCTCTCACACACACACACACACACACACACACACACCGTACGTGTAAACAGGAGAGGGAGGGATCACTGATAATTTGTTCACCTTGCATTGCAATTTCTAGCACATACACGCTGTCTGTTACTGTCTCTCACACAGAGAGTAGAGTCGCACTCGTGTGCACACACACACACACACACACACACACACACACACACACACACACACACACACACACACACACACACACACACACACACACACACACACACACACACACACACACACACACACACACACACACACACACACACACACACACACACACACACACACACACACACACACACACACTCAACATGCCCTGCTCTAACTTTTGAACAGCTAATCAGTTTTTGTTGTTGTCTTTTGTCAAGCGCACCACAACTGTTTTTCCACAACAGCAGTTTTTTTATTTCACCCACTCTTGGGAATACACGTGGAAAAAGCTCAGACAGTGTGCGCTGTCACATGAAACATCCAACTGCTCTTAGATTTTCTTCCGTTTCTGAATGCTTTCCCCCATTTTTCACTCAATTTGGAATGCCCTGTTGTATTCAAAATTCAAAAATCCTCGTTACAACCTCCACTACGCTTTCAGGAGAGCGCAGATAAGCATGCTCCCTCCATCAAAACACATGATGTCAAGCTGCTGCTTATTTTGATGCCGCAGCTCATAACCTGCGCATGCACAGATATGAGACATGAGTTGATGGAAACCAAAATGATCAACAGGGCTATTCCAGCAGACTGAATCCCTCCATTCGTGGGTAAGGCTACAGCCCATAATGTGTTGCCCATGTCAGTTGACACCTGCATAGTCTATATTTGATGCCAGACTGTAGTGTGCCGGTCCACACACTGAAATATGACCAGCCACCCATCAGTCCCATACATCTATTGTTTTAAATTAGACTGAGGCTAATTATGTATGGTAAAATGAAACTAGCTGAGTAAAAAAGCACTCAAAACGCAGCTGCACATATGTAACCACCTGACCATGCATACCGCATGCGTCATTTCAAAATGACACTAAATGTAGCTTCTGAATATCAATTCGAACATGAATTTAATTAAATTTTCTGTGAAATTCACATGCCAAAATATAGCCTCTGAAATGCACAATGCAAGCGTAGCTAATAAATTATGATTATAAAAACCAAACACTTTAGATGATGCTTATTAATCATCTGTAGGCTATGAACTTGATTATTTAGACTCTAATGAAAACTCAATGTAAATGAATGCAGTACTATTTTTATAAATTGATAATTTAAATGCAAGCCTATATGACGGTAAATATGCTATTTAAAACACATATTTCACCAATGAATGAAATTTGCCTTACAGATCTGTAGCCTGCGTTGCAAGGCTGATCTTGCCTGTCCAATGTTATCGGTACTGTAGACTGTACACACACGTATGCATCAGGGCTCCGTCTGATGATGTGTTGCGTAGCCTATATGAATAGAACGGGCTATCAGTCCAGAAGCTCATATGTGATGTGAAATGTGTGTTGCTAAACTTTTCTGCAAGCCTGAGAAGGTGTGCCAAATGATATTGGCTACTCTGTCCTGCACAAAATGGCCATGATAAACACCCTTCCTATAGCAGATGTCCCCAATCCACCTGAACTAGGGATTCTGTGCGATGAACCGCCACTCAAACTTGACAATGTGACCGCAATTAGAACACGCCTGAAATTCAGAGAGATTCTAAAATAAGGTATGTGCTTACCTGATTTCAAACCACATCTCACACGCACAGAACACCAACAGAATTACGAAATAAATAATGTCCAGGCTGCGAGAAAGACCGTATAATTTGACTTTGTATGCACCTGTAAATGGAATTTGCAACAATTCATAGGTGTGGATTTATGCTAATCGCGAAAAAATGTGTGCGCGCCTGTCATTTACAATGAATCTGAATGTATGAACATACGTGCGTGAATATGAAGCCCTTACCGCATGGTTTGATGAATCAGGAGTACATTTTTCGTACAAAACATGTTTATACGTAAATGTATGCACATATTTAGGAACATTTCATGAATGAGGCCCGAACAGTCTTTCCCTGATAGTTATGTCAGCTTAACAATTCACAGATCATGTTTTATTTGTAAATCTGATGTACACAAGTGCAGACCTTTTTGGTACATATAGAGCTATTTGTTTATATCAATTAACTGTTTATCCATTCAGTTAGAGTTCTTATTAACGAGTCTTATTATGAAACTAGAAATATTATATACTGTTTCTATTAGTTTTGTCTATTTTTATTCCAAAAGAAACTCAAAAAAAGTTTTTTTTAAAAATCGAAAAAATAATAATAGTAAAGTGAAATACAAGAATTGTCATGGTTTTTGACCCTTTTTCCCTTGCGGTCGTTTTCCTCGGTCGCCACACGTGGGCGCTGCTCTGTTAGTGGAGCTTTGGCTCCGTCTCGTTTCTTTCGCTGAGTTCTCTTCAGCGTTCATACGTATGCGAGGTTGCCTGAGAGCTATATAAGCCTCCGTTTCCTTCGTTCGGGGCTTCGATATTGTTTGCGTTATTTGCACTGTATTTGTTGGGTGTATGGTATTATTTTGCCCTCTGTTTGCCTTAGCCAGTATGGTTAGTTCTAGGTATTTTAGGAGACCAGTTTTGCTCCCTTTTGTTTGATTGGAGTTTTGCGGGACTTCCCTCTGTGCGTTGAGCTTTAAGGTTAAATTCCTTTTTTCATGCTCGTTTCAGTCACCGCTTCCTGGTCCTTCCTTTTTCTCGTTACCTTTCCCCTTATTCAGATGTAAGGCTTAATCATACTGAGATGTAGGGCTTTATCGATACTGTGAGTCAGGGCGTTTATTCGTTTTTTGTGCCATTATGCTCCTCGTTACCGAGGCTGGGTGCTTATTCTTGCTGGCTCTTCTTTAGTCACTTAGCTCGTAGGAGTATGGGACTGCAGATCTCTGCTCTATTCGCCTGTAAAATGTTTCTCTCTCCTGGGAGATCGGGCGTTCACGCTTTTACTGAGTTACTTAGCTCGTAGAAGTATAGGGTAGCAGTTCTTTGTTCCATTCGCCTTGTTTGGTTTTCTTACTGTGAAACCAGGCGTTTGAGCTTCTACTCATTTGCGTGTTACAGTGAGCCGGTTAGTAGCTTCGGTACGTTTGTTCCCTGTTTTGTCTCCTTCTCGTGGACTACGTTTCCCCTTTGTTGTGAGTCAGGGTTTTTTTATTATACTGAGAGGCAGGGCGTATTATTTTCTATTAAGCTTGCGTTAGTCTTTTAGCCAGTAAATGTCCTGTGCAACTGTCCTGTTTGTCCTATTCGGTACCTGTCTCCATACATGGAGCTTTGGCGATTTTGTTCGGAACTGTAGTTCTGTTTCGTCCTTCGGTACATGTCTTCCTATAGGGAGACTGGGCGATGTTGTGGACATATTTGCGTGTGACTGTGAGTCTCTGAAAGTAGCCGTGGAACGTTAGCTCTCTGTTCCTTTCGCCTCCCTATTACATTCCCCTTTACTGAGAGGCTAGGGCGTGTATTTTCTACTAAGCTTGCGTTAGTCATTTTGCTAGTAAAGGTATGGGACGGAAGTTTACCGTCGGCTCGCCTGTAAAATGTTTCTCCTGGGAGATCGGGCATTTACCGCCTTTATGTTTTCTGCGTGTGACTGCGAGCTTATGGAAGTAGCCATGGAACGTTGGATCTCTGTTCCTGTCGCCTTCTCGTTACATTCCTTTTTACTGAGAGGCAGGGCGTTTATTTTCTACTAATCTTGCGTTAGTCATTTAGCCGGTAAATGTCCGGTGCTGCTGTTCTGTTCGTCCTTTGGTACATGTCTTCCTATAGGGAGACTGGGCGATTTTGTTGACATGTGTGCGTGTGACTGCGAGTCTATTAAAGTAGCCTTGGAACGTTAGATCTCTGTTCCTTTTGCCTTCTCGTTACCATTTCACATTAGTATCTCGTTTCTTCACTGTTTTTTATACGCTTTGAGTATTCAGTGTTTTCTTTAGCTTGTTGTTTTCTGAGCTCGAGATGTGTTGCTCTTTTGTGACATTCGCCCGGTTATACGGGTTGTTTTTGGTTAGGCCCTTTTTTTTCCTAGTTCCCGTATTTCCCTCCAGTGAGAGTAGGAACTAGGTTATTTGCGTTAATCTTTATATTCCCTTATATACGGGGTCTCTCCGTCTCAGTGGCTTTTAATTAAGCTTAATGAATCCCCTTGCTGCGTTTGGTCCCTCCAGCCTCACACTACAAGAATAATATAAAAATAAATAGTAAAAATGAACTAAATGCATTCTGAAGCAAACCTTGACTGTCTCCTTTGAGATCTGTCTTGCATTCTTGTCCCTGCTTCTGGTAGTACTTGGCTGGCAGTGCGGTACAGTGGTCAGTGAACCGAGCGTGCAATCAGTGGGTTGTTGAGTTCAGTTCCCTGGGTACAGTGCTGTCACTATGCCTCTTAGCGTGTCATTGAACTGCAGTTTGGTATCAGTATCTTGTATCCAGCTGTTCTGGTGGATAAGGTTTTGTTTGGGGAGTGTAAGTCTCCCTAGATAACTGTCTCCAAAATAAATATATATCCTATAATGTAATGTTCCATCAGTTTACTTGCTTATAATTACATGCCCTCCGTGTGTGTGTGTGTGTGTGTGTGAGTATGTGTGTGTGTGTGTGTGTGTATGTGAGTGTGTGTGTGTGTGTGTATGTGTGAGTGTGTGTGTGCATGCATGTCTGTGTCATGGGTTTTGCCAGGGGTAGGAAGCTGTGGGAGGTGGGAGGGTTCAGACCGACATCCAGCTAGAATGAGACCCAGACTAATGCATGGAATTAGGGGTACAGGGTAATGTGGGAGCAGTCAGCGCTGGAGCAAGGAGGGCAGAGGTAAACTGCCATGAAGGTTCCATGATTGGAAGAACATCTCTCCTATCAGTGGCTGTGCATCCCTTCCTTTCTTAGCATGCTCCTATATCTGTGGGGCTAAACTGCTCACCCTGCAGGTATATTGGGACACAACAATCACTTATCCGGTATTTATCCTTTATCATTATCCAGCACATGCACACTGTGTCATGACTGTAGTTTCCTCCGGGAGAGCACGGTGCAGCATGTGTATGTGTCCTCTGGAGCACGTGGTGCCAACTGTTGCTTATTGTCACGTCACAGTCACAAGGGAGCTGTGCAGTCACAGCACTGGAGGACTGCATTTTAAATGCTGCTAGCCGAGGCAGGCTGCAGTCACCGTATTCTCCAGATGAGTCGCACTACAATGACACTGGGAACAACATGCCAGCTAAAGCACTCCCTCAGTGGGTGATTTGCATAACACAGGTGGAAATTGGTTTAAACAATTTAAAATTTATTTTTTTATCTCAGTTTGACATAGGAAAGCATACAGAGGGCTGTAAATGCGTGGAATGGCCTCCGGAGAGTGCGAGTGACCAGGGACGAGATATGCAGACAGTGAGCAGTAGTGGGCTGAATGTCTTTCTCCCGCCTCTGCACTTTCTCATGTTCTGACATGTTTCCATGAAACACAGCATCAGACACACATTTTCAAATGTCTACAGTTCACTCATAAATGTGCATACGGCTGTGCATTTGGGGTTTTGGGTTTGTGCTCATGGTATTAGGCACCATGAGGCTTTTCTGGCCATGGTCCCATTATGTCAAATTTCCTCTGACCAATCTTAGCTTTAGGTGAACTACGTATATCTGAGGTGAGAGAGACATATCCACAGGAAACTTATTTGGGCAAGCAGTATGTATGTATGTTTGCCTCAAGCTTTGGTGCACTTGACCTGAGCTATGGATGTTTGTTTTTAAAATACCACAGCCGTGTACTTGTTACTGATCTCTAGCTAGGTAGCATCTCCTAGGTCAAAGTATGTGGCATACAAAGTATGCTGATATGGAGATAATATACTATAAATTGAAAAGACCATTGGGGAGAACGGTAAGGGGCTCAAAACAAAAATGATTCCAAGAGAAACGGCAAGAACATATTACTCAAGACACACAGAAAATCATTCCAGTCGAACAATGTATATGAGAACAAATTTAGGAATGGCTTTTGCATGCATATACACAGCTATGTATATTTTCATGTGTATAGTGTATGCAAGCAGAAAGCCAAAGATTTATTGCAAAATACATTGCTCCACCAGAGTGTTTTTTGTGTGTTTGGAAAGCTGTTATGTGCCTGTGGTGAATAAATTAGTTTTTTTGCTCATATAAAAGGTGTTCTGTGGCTTCTTTTACAAATATGATACAGGCAACAGGGATTCAGAAGATTACATTACATTGCAAGCTGCGCCGGACACATTCATTTTTTCTTTCTGAAGTCACATCCAGCTGTGTATTGAAGAAGCACTTGCCTCCAAACCCAGTTTAATAAGTGGAAAGCACCTCAGGGGCACCTTTACTATAGAGGAGTGGCCATGGTCCCATCATGTCAAATGTGGAGTGGCCTGGAGTGAGGGGAAGCGGGTAGGCTTAAGGATTCTCTGATCCACAAAGACAAGGCTTTGAGGGCATCAGAAATCATGTGTAGAAAAATGTAACTTTGACAAAATTCCGAGTATGTAGTACAATTGTAACGTTTATAGATTATATTGTAATATAAAAGTTATATATTTCCTAAATCAGTGGAGCAACTGGCGTTGCTCACTGGCGTAAGGCAGCTTCTCTGGGCTCCCCACAAGGGGAGGGCTTCAGAATTAAATATTTCCTGCCCTAGATCAGCATTTATTCAGGCTGCATGACTGCTGCTAAACCTAAGACAAATAACATCAATATAAACTAATTAAATTTACACAGGAAATATAGCAGAGAAGAAAACCTCATGCACTTTGGCATTGATGACAGTTAATGAGTTTCAGCCTTAAAGAGCTTTTCAGTGCAAGAAAAAAAGTTTTTGTTTAGTCCTGTAATACAGTTTTTCTCAATTGTTTACACACAAAAACTGGAACTTATGACACAATGACCACAACCTGTAACTCATGTGCCAACTCCCTAAACCAATTCTCCTGAACTATAAACACATTTCCTGCTGTAGACCCAGATTTCAATTCTAAACCACACTTTCTTCAAAACACTACACACAATACTCTCTATTTTGCACACTCTTCATCAATGCCAAATGTCCTTGTGTTCAGACAGAACACACTGCCATTCAAATGGCAAAACTTCCATTTCCAAGGCCGTTGTGCAATTTCCAATCAAAGCTTGAGCAATATAAGGGCCACAGGTGAGCTCCTGGTTTGGAGAACAATGGATGGCAACATTGAAGTGAGAGGTGATCAGAGAGGCAGAGGAGTGAGAGTAAGAGGAGGATGAGGAGGAGGAAGAGGAGGACGAGGATGAGGAAGAGGAGGACGAGGAGGAGGCATGTGGCGATATAGCTCCTGAGGCATTTCAGGGCTGGATTCGCCATACTAGGCGATACTTCCCCCGCTGCTTGGCCAGAGAGAACATAGCCTGTGATGTCGATGAGGTCCTGTGGCCAGACAGGAACCGAAGACAGGATGCAGCCTAGTTTTTTTTTCCTTTTTTAATTTACATTTTTCTTTCTTTTTTTGTTGACTGTACTGGCCTATTTTCTATTGTTTGATCTGTGCAAATCATTTACACATCCAGTTGTGTTTGCTGTGATGTATAGGCTACAGCACTTTTGGAAAAAATAAAGAAATATTTTTGTTGTTACTGTATATTTGTGTATTGTTTTATATTTGAGTAAAAACATTATACAGTAATATTTTACAACAGGAGTAAGCGTACAGTAACACTGAACATGAAAAGGCATAATGCTCCTGATAAGGCCTTCATACTGGTGTTTTCCCATTCATAGTAGTGTTTTCCATTCAGCACATCAGTGTTCAATGGTTCTTAGAAATGTCTACTCATATGATGGTCTGTGTGTGTCATTTGAACACAAACTACCATTTTGAGGAGACATAACATTGTTTTGAAGGCAAAGTAGCATTTTGCAGGAGATATGTAGGGTTTTGCATTTTGTGTGTGTGGTTTTTGGATTTGTGTTTAGAGTTTTGAGAAAATGAGGTATGCTTTCAAAAAATGTGTGTAAGCAATTGAGAAAAACTGTAAAAGCGCAAAACAAGGTAGTCCATCCCAATTCAACTCAAGCCACTGGACATGTTTTGAGGAAAGAAAGCCATGAATGTGTAACAGCCCTGGCAAAAATGTTGAAAAGTCAACTTCACATTCTATAGGCTACCTGTTTGTATCCCCAACACTCATTTCCATTGCAGAAAAGGCCATTACACCAATAATGACTTATTATTTATGAATGACCTATTCGGTGCATGTTTGTTTGAATCAGAAAGTTGTGTGTACTATCCTGCTAAATAATGAATTTTAATGAAATGACATTTCCTATTTGAAAGACATTCATTATTTGACAGGTTCTATTGTGACCATATAAATTGGGAATGGGGTGCAATACCCTTTTCACATTGTCCATGCTGAGCTTGGTCAGGCAGGCGTCGCTTTACTCCAGTTGGGTCAGCTTGGCTTGCTTTCTTTTCACACCGTCTGTCAGGATATTCTGTTGCAGGCCAAGGCTGCACATAAAATTGGGTGCAGTTGGCTGAAAGCGGACCGTAGACTATGAAAATTAGCCATAACTAATGAACTTGATGTATTCTTGTTTATATTTAGCTTGGTATATTAATTTGAACAAACACAACTGAAATTAATTGACATCTTATTTGAGGAGAGGACCAGAATCCATCTACAGCACCAGTTTTGAACCAATTAAAGGATTCAGTAACATTAGCCCTCATAGCTCTCTTTGTAACTCTCCAAATATTATTAAGTAATGTACTGTACATTCTGTGAAGTTATCTTCCTGGTTTGTATTGTGTTTGACTAAATTATGGTGTGATCTACTTGAACAATTTGTGCAAAGTTTAATCCGATAAACTGGTTGCTAGTTGGCTAACAGTAAAATTTGGTTGTTCGTAAAGTCTGGTTCATTTAGAATTACTGGAAAGTTAGTAAACTAGCTACCAATGAAAGAATATATTAATTTTAGCTATTATTATTATTATTATTATTGCCTTAGTCATCTAAAGCATAGCACTGCTCTTAGTAAATTAGGGGCCAACTCCATGTTCAACATGCTCAGGTTTAACAAACTGTAAAGACAGTATGAAAGCTATTTTACCTCGTATTAACTGACAAAGCAAGGTTGTATGAAAAGGCCATAACTGAAGAAATAATCTTTCATGAGTAAATACTAGCAATTAATGTGAATTATTTAATTGTGAAACCTCTCCACTCTGGCTCCTCCACCCACATATAACAGGCTTTAAGCTGTAGCTCTGCAGTCCCTTCCCATCTGTACTGCAGGCAAGTGAGCTATTCAGTTTATTTTCAGATGTGAAGCACACTGAAAATACACTTCAGATGTGTCCAAAACACACTTTGAGCAGCAACTCAAAATCATGTCCATGAAAAGAAAGAGATATTTTCTTTTTCAGCTATTCTTCATTTGTGTTCCCCTGTGAATATTCCAAATTTACAGCCTTTGATGTTAGGGTGCGCAAAATCGCTGAACTGTCTGGGGTTTGAATGTAACATGCTGGCAGCTCTCCAAAGAAAGGCTTACTTCATAAACTGAATGGCGAGATCCCACTTAGAGAGACAAATGAGGGCAAACAAACCTGGAGCAGAGTAAACTCCTGCTGATGATTTTGGGATTACAGCAGGTCTCTGCTGTTTGTGCTGGGAATGCATGTAGCAACAGGGAGCCGATTTTCCCCAAGGGGAAGCTTGAGCGCAGTGATCCCACCCCATAGAGGCTCCTCCTAGCTACCCCAAAGCTCTGAACCGCAGGTCGGACTGTCAAAGCCAGCCTCTCTTCTCCAAAAATTCTACAACATTCCTGATTCTTCCAATGTTCTGCCCAGAATTCCAGTGATGAATTCACATGGAAAATTAAGAGGTTGATGTGATGCAATGCTTTAATCATTGTTATTATTTTTTTCATCTTGCCTTCATACAGTACATTATAAAACATATGCTTTGCTGCTGCACTGCGCCCATGGATTCCTCCTGGGTACAGCACTGCACACTTGCTTTAAACGATGACATACTAACTGTAGTGCCTTCTCTCTTTTTCCGAGCTGTTGTCGGCTTTCTGTAGGTGTGTGCTATCGCCAATGGTAGCGTGAAGGAAACTAAACACCTAATGAAAAAGTAACCCATGTACTAAATCAAAATTATAGAAAAGCGTTATCAGTAAAAATCCAAATATTATGGTATTTAAATTTATGATATTTTAGAGTTGGAGTTGGATATTTATTCATAGCATATTTATATCATTTCAATTACATTTTTATTTAAATTAAAATATTTATTTGCTTATTTTTAGTCTGCCAAGTAGTAGAATTTGTTTGTTGGACAAATGATTAGAAGTCATATCCATTATTAATGTGAGCAGGATAGGCAGGGGTGTTTAACAATATGGAAGAGGAGTAGGCTAAGGCTGAATGAGGGAATGAATGACAGTGATGATCTGTCATGGGTCTGTGGAAGTGAGCCAGAAAAAATCGTTCTTTGTTAACTATTTTCTCTGCTTGACAAATGTGATGTTTTCGGTACTGGTCGATATGTTTGCATTGTAAGTAACTTAACATAACATTACAACTTATTACACCACCAGCCAAAGCTGTAGCATTATAAAATGTCACAATATAGATAAGGTTACCTATTTAGCTTATGTTATGTATTCAAATGAAAGTAGGCCTAATTGATAAATAACGTTAATTTTAGCTATGCCTTATATTTATTTGAAATAATTTAGGAAACGTTGGGTAGCATTGCTTTGGAATGGAGCTTGTTTAATTTGTGTGAGCTAAGATAGCCAATATTGTTTGTTGTAACGTGGCCTCATTTTGATATCAATACTTTTTAATGGCAGGCCTAGATTTTGCTAGTTTTATTATAGACAGTGCTTTGCATGTGTGAGTAACTTTTCTTTGTTGAGATAGAATTATACTTCAAGTATGTTGAAGTATATTATTTTTTTCTTGTGGGCAGGGATAAAGGAGTATTTATCTTTGATCCAAAGTGACCAAATACACAGAACCAGTACTCATAGTAACTCATTAGGGGCATGAGGACCATTACACATTCCTACCCAGTTTACCAGATTGAAAAGTCTAACAGAAGGAAACATTTAACATTTTCAGATACATTTAACTTTATTGAAATCTGAAAAATGTGCATAACTGAGAGAGAGGGAGAGAAAGAGAGAGAGAGCCAGGAAGCCAGCAACAGTCAGCTTTAAAACACTTGTCATCATCAGGCAAGTCTCCCTGGTAATACACATGTACACACACACACACACACACACACACACACACACACAAACACCTACATGTACACACACATACCCCCATGCACAGATACACAACCCCACACCCATGCAGATCTGCAGCTGTGATCAATGGCTAAGAAACTACGCTGCTTGCTTTCTCATGTGTCATTAGAAAATTACGTCCCAGGTTCTGTGGTAAGAGATTTTTCCTCAGGCACCGCAGTGCACAACAATTTGCTGTATACCTGAGCCATTCATTCTCGCTCGCATATAAAAGTGTAAAACAATTATGATTGTGATTAGTGAAAAATGTATATTACATGTCAAAACATATTTTTAGTTGAGATATACTATTTTATCTAGTTACTGAAACGTAAGGAGTGGAGTACCCCACAGAATACCTCTGTGGAATCGAGAGAGCTGGAGTCGGTTGTTATCAGATAGTGTAGCCATAATGTGGTCATGAAGGGGTTTCCCTTCTACCTTTCATGATGTCTGTGGTTCAGACAGCCACCAAAACACCCTGGACTTTAATGGTCATTGCAGACATTACAGTAATCTACACTAGATACTAGGGGTGTCACGATACCGATTCGAAATCAAAAATCGATCGAAATCGAACTTCGAAATCACAAGCTGGTTCGCGATTCTCCAAGTTTTTTTTTTCTCTCCACCCCCGCCCCCCGCACGCTCTTCTTAGCCTTTCATGTGATGGGTAAAATGTAAAAAAAAGTAGCCTACTTGGCCATCTCTAATTTAAGCGTTTCCGACAAAACGAAACTTGACGCCTTCCACTGCATTTTGTTCGTCCACGCAGGCGTGCGTCCAAAGAAAAAAAAACAACGATATTTCAAAGAACACACAGCTGCTAGTTAACGTTAGCTTACCGGTAGCCTGCATTACTTTTCGACACACCATGGCCACTGCCGGAGTCGGAGATGGAGAAACAGAACTGCAAAATCCTCCTGCTTCCCTCAAGTCACCGGTGTGGCAACAGTTTGCCTTCCCCATGAGTTATATAAACAACGAACGCGTCATTGACAAAAAAACGACAGTTTGTCGGCTATGCTACACGTGAGTACCATACGCCACCTCAGGCAACACGTCAAATATGGCAGGACACATTCGCAGGCATCACAAAGAAATAGATTTGACTGGGGAAAAAACATTGACACAGGCAACTCTTCCATTCTCATTTAGAGCCAAGCTTCCACAAAATTCAACTTGCGCTAAAGAAATAACTAGCGCAATAGGAGTGTTTGTAGCATCAGACATGCGACCCTATTCGGTGGTGGAGAACGCTGGATTTAAGCATTTAATGCAGAATTAATTGCCTTGACGACAATGTAAATGTAAATGACCGTTGTCAGGGCATAAAACCAATGTGTAAATTGTTAATAGCGTGGTAAATGTTCAACTGTTTATTATTCTAGAGTCTAGTTTTGATAAAGCTCTTAACTGTTTAGGTGTGTTTAAATATTCTCATATTTTTGTTATTATTTATAATTGTTATTATTCAAATAAAAGTTACTTATTGAGAAACAAGTATTTTTCTTTACAAATCAAGACTCGATAGTCTAACAATGGCATAGCTATTAGTTAGACTATAGTGCTGGGAAAAAAAATAGTGCTGAAAAAAAATCGAGAATCGAATCGTGAACTTAAAATCGAAAGTCAAATCGAATCGCGGATTTGGAGAATCATGACACCCCTACTAGATACACTAAAATAACCCGCCTCCCAATTAAGTTACTTTACTTTGGCGTTTCTATTTTTTATACACTACCTGTGTATTAGAGATTTTTTAAAGCATATTAGTCAACTGAAAGCATTATTTTGACCAAAAAACTTGTGGAGCTGCAGGGTGGTTCATCCTGTTAAAACATTCCCAACCATGCCAGTGCTGACTATGACCAGTAGCTCTGCAGGACAATGGACAATTAGTAAGGGTACAGAGGGTTTACTCTGTAGGGTTTACTCATCTCCCATCATTTGCTTGTCTACACTCTCCTGTATTGGCTGCAGAGATTGCAGAATGGCTATAAACGTTTGGGAATTCCAAATTGGGAAGAAGATGGAGGGGAAAGCATAAAAAAGGTATATTAAATCACTCCTTTAGATGTGTCTTTTCTTTTCATCGTGTTGGGAAAGGCTAGAATAACCCATAAATATAGTCTAAAATCCAATATGCTGCACTCACTCAGCAGTGCCTCTAATTAGCCTGTGGCATACTGTAATCAACTGAGATTTGCATTCACATGCAAAAATGACAAGCTATTGTACATTCTGTGATATGATATTTCCAATATGAGGGAAATTATTTCCAGTGAGAAATAAATAAATTAGAACTGATTCATATGAAAAATACTGGGAACAGCATACATTATATTAAACCATTTGTTCATACTAGAAAATATCAAAGCCTCATTTCAAAGCCATACAGCTAAAGGAAGTGAGTCTGCAAATTGCAGAATCTCCATTTGAAGTTTTATGTTTGATATTTGCAGAAAAATTGTCTTAAATATTAATAGATGTGCAACACAACGTATTATTGTTAACCTTTATTTCTCTTGTTTCAGCATGGTTGTGATACCAGCTTGTGAGGACTGAATTATCCAACTGTCTTACTTCTAACATAAGGAAGTACTAACACCTGGAACAGTATTAAAAGGTCTCCAAAGGCCCTACTCAGAGAAATAAAAGCTAATATATCAGGAACAGTGCTAAAAAATATCCAAGGGTCTAATTTACTTGATACTTGGAACTGCTAACACATGGAACAGAAATAAAATATACCCAAAGTTGTTACCGGAATTTTAAATGGCTTCAACCCAAATCAGTGAATTTTTATGCACTATAGTGGATTGCTATTCTTGAAATGTACCAACAATATTTAATAAGTGCGACTTATTAAAAGTAGTACATCCCAGAATATGCCTGTTAACAAAAAAGAAAAGATAAAGGTAAGAGGAAAATGTGTTACTAATTATCCCATCATTAGTAGAGATAGCGTCCCCTATCACAGTACATATTGAATCCAGTTCATGATTAAATAAATTTGAGTCAAGTGAATTATATAATCACAAAACAAGGGCCCTATTTTTGTAGTCAAGGCGTAATTGTCAAACACTAGCAGTAATGCAAGGTGCCAATGAATTAGGGGGTGTCTGACTGAATATCGCTAATTTTGTGACTACAGGCCTTAGTGCAACTGTGTAAAAGAGGCTGGTTCAACAAGAATAAATTTACTGTGGGTGTGATGGGGGTTTGGTTTCATTATCACCCCATTTCTTTCCCTTTAAAACAGTGTGTGAGTGCCACAGTAAATTGCTAATTTTGTCATGGCCGAAGAGCAAGCGCGTTATGAGAGGCTACTGCCACTACTGCCGGAAAATAAGTTAGTCCAAAAGAAGATTGGATTATAGTTTGAATTTATAAGAGCTTTTGTTTTTTTGCTGTCATTTTTTAAACTTTCACTATTATAATAAACAAAAAAATTTCACAAACTCAACTAACTTACATTTTTTTCAGAAATGCACTTGAACGTACTCACTAGGGAACCAGCTCAGCAGCCAGCCAGTCCCTGCTCTCTTGTGTACACTGTGCCTCTGTAATCTCCATCGCGATCTTCACATGCGACTCTGCCTCTCTCCATATGGAAGACGTGTAATGTGTCCTCTGTGAGGTCTATGTCATATCCAACAGATGCATTCCATAAATAGCTGCCGTTGAACTGAATAAGAACACAGCTTGCATTTCAAATAGTCAAACTGAAATAAATGAAATATTTCTCGCATCTGTGTTATGCATTCATGCATTCATATGTGTAGCGCATTTATAACACCCCAAAATAGCACAATGCACCAGTTTCAGTTCAAACCTGGTCTGTGTTGGTTTAAACGCAAACGCATTATTCAACACCAAACTTGCACAGTGCCTAATGTTTCTATTGAAACACGCTGTATTGCACCAACCAACCCATGTTGACACAAACATGGTTAACTGCCTAATCTGGTGCAGGCGACAAATATTCCTTTTTTGCGCGAGACGAAACAAGCAATTTGATTTGTACCCAGGTGCATTTGCACTTTGTGTGTCACCAAGATAGGGCCCCAAGATGGAACATACATTCTGCAATAATAATGAGAATAATATGTATTTGCCTTTGTTATACGCAGAATAGAAAACTATTAGAATTAACATTGCACAGTACACATCATATGTTCTTAACAGTTGACACGTTTGTTTTTGTCATATGAATTTTGGAAGACTTTTATTATTATTTTCAGCCGACTGGAGATGTTCCACAACTGCTTTGATTAAAATGACTAAACTTTAACTTATGTGTCCACTACCAAGCTGGTACCTCACACAGAAACACCATCTGGTGAAGATGGCATGCACAATGGGAAAAGTCAGGTAGATTTGTGGTGGGTGTGTTGGAAATAGAGATGTTTGGGGAATCTGTGTAACTTTTGAATGTGGAGGCTTTCCTACCTGCTTGCTTCTTGACATTACTGGTTTCTTGCTGAGATCTTCAAGACCAAATTCTTGTCTTACCCATTAACTAAAAAAACCTAAATCATGGTGTGGCTTCATTGGGGAAATTCTGTCTCACTTGGAGCCAATCAATAAAAATCTTTCTTCTCCTTGGCAAGACACTGGGATTGTTTCACACCAGCACATGATGGCTCCCCCTTTTTTGGTGTTCACGGGAGCCCTTATTCTCTCATCACTACTGTGTGGCTTGAAAACATTTACCCTGTCAGTAGCTGTTTTAGCTGTGACAATTTTCTGGGTGTAAACATTAACAGATGGTCCTGATGGCATTCTTGCAGACGCGGCACGATTCACTCCAACTGGAAATCAAATATATTAATCAAGGCTCTAATTGCTCAAACAGTCTGCAAATACAGGTTTGTTGCTAAGAAGCTAGGGTCTACTGATTTCATGACCTCATTCCTCTCTCAAATCAGCTTGATATGTCTTGCAAATGTGATGGGTAACAGCAAGGAGTGCAGCTAGATTATACAAAACTATATTACATTTGATAATCCTCAGCAGGCTAACACAGCCATAATCTAAATTGTATTTGTTTTACGCAGAGTAGAAAATGACCACTATTCACAGGAATCAGACTGATTCGTTGTACCCTTTTTCCAGCACAGAGATTGAAACAGGCTGGCATATTGTACCCTTAAAGGAGAAACAACCCTTAAAGTGATCCAGCCACATCTACTCCATATCTGGCCGCAGAGTGATGGTTTGGGGCTCGTTTGATACCTTAGACCCTTGATGACTTACAGCCATTTATCCAGTCATGTGTTCCATACACATGACTGGTTAAAATGGCAATTTTATCCATTTACAATTAAATATACAACACAATAAAGTGTGCAAAAAGTGAAGGGGTCTGAATACTTTCAGGCGCCACTGTATGTACATACTAATTTAATTGTGAGTTTTTATTTTATACCTTGATGCCTTGATGTATTTTCGTAGTTTGATGCAGATTATAATAATTTACTTTGTGATACGTAAGGCCTTACCATATATTTAGTGCTATGCAATTAGCTTAGTGTCATATCATGACAGATCCTGTATCTAGAACTGGATCATGATACGTATGACATTGTGACCTTCATATCAATATTTAACACATACCGCAAGGTACATGGCAATAGTAACAGGCTTAGTAACCAGATGGTCAGTTCCTGCATTCCTTCCATTATCAACTTGTTTAATCTAAGAGGGTCTGGTTGATGACACCTGCATGACCATCTGCTAATGCTATTAACTTTCTCTGGATAATAGATTTTGTCAAGTAAATACATTTCTTGAAAAGACAATTATACCATTATTATGTTCATCATAGATCCTTACAATAGATCTCAGAAATACAGCTGAGAGCTTACAGGAGCAATGTTCTGGCTCTGAGATACAACAGAAGCATCTTGACAGGAAATGGAATCTCTGGCCCTCAATCCTGCAAACTAGTCACTGCACTACATACTGCACTACACTGCACTACGTACTGAACACTATACTTGGACCTGGCCACATTAAAAGCACACTCCTCTACACACTCCCTTTACCCAGTACCTGTCACACTCCTGCAACCTCATGCCTAAGGAGGTGGCTGTGCATGGACGTTTCACTGGAGGCCCTTTAGAATTGCATGTAACCTGGACCCAAACTCCATTCTCCTGCTCCCCCCCCCCCCCCCCCCCCCCCCCCCCCCCGTCAAGAGAGTGCAAAAGGGCGGAGGAGAGCGGAAGAGCTTCTGATCTTTCCGCCACTGCTCACGCTGCAAGAACAGAAAGCAATTTTCCAAAGACGGAACGAGAAAAAAGGGCGGAACGAGAGGAGGGGGAAAGGAGAAGGGGAAGGCAGAGCACACAGACTTTTAGAAAAAACTCTTACAGCTATTTATCATCACAGATGAAAGCAGATTAAAGCAAATTACAGTAAATGTACCACAGAAGGAAGGAACGCTGAATGTACAAAGAAAAAAAAAAGAAGCCAAGCTTTGAGAAGCCAAAACCTAATATATACCTTTCTTGGTGCTGCCTTTAATTGCATTTCCTTTAATTGCAGGAACCGTAATCTTGTTTTAATGTTGTTAACTGTCATTAATTGCTTTGCTACAGCCCCCCTACATTCAGAATGACTCCTCTAATTGTGGCTCCTGATTTAGTATCATCTTCATTGGAGTGAAAAGACAGTTAAGCCCCAGGCTATATTCTGCTACCTCTACTGCGTCTTTATTAAAAACCTGTAATTAAGCACTCCTTTGCCACTCGCTTGTACTAGGACTGAGATGAGGGTCTAGAGTTTCTTTGACCAGGGCTCGGTCCTATAGTCATTGACCAGGGCTCAGTCCTATAGTCATTGACCAGGGCTCAGTCCTATAGTCATTGACCTGGTGCAGGTATAATGGATGAAAATACCCTCAAATTAAAGCAGACAGTCTGCACTTCAACCTCATTGTCATTGTATCCTTTCAAACTCAAAGTGCTAGAGTACAGAACCAAAATAACAAAAAATGTGTCACTGTCCAATGAATTATGGTGCTCACTGTAGGTCCATGCTACTGATAAAACATGATGTTACTGTTTATTGTGGTGGGATTTGGGTGGGCATTGGAGGGGTCCATGGGTGGATTTTTAAATATGTATAAATTTTTAGGGCTTTTTGAAGCTTTTGGAAAGCACAGTGTAGAGAGACAATAGTGAGAGAGCAGGATTGAGGGTGAGACATGTGACAAAGGTCGCGTAGCCGTATTCAACCCGCTGACGTCGTGACTTGCAATGAGCATGTGGACAGTGCTCTACAGGCTACGCCACTGAGGCACCCCCTCATGGGTGGATTCTGACCATTTATTAGGATTTGTCATGTCTTTATTGTTATCAGGAAGCAGTTTAGTACAAATAGGATGTTGAGTACTTTATTTCAGAATATTGTGTGAACCGTACCAAAATAAAACGTTCAATTTGGGTGCCTCAATTAGCTTGATTTCTCACAGATCAAAATATATTTCTACAAAATAACATTACATGAATGCTCATTTTATCTGTTTCTAACTACAGGAAATACTTCAGAACAATCTGAGCTGGTGGGTGTCCAAATCCAGTTTTTTTGTGTGTGAAATGACATGGACTCAATTACTGATGACAAAAATAACCCTGTTTGTTAATGAAATGAGAACACGATCACAGCAGTTGTGTCCCGTAACTTTTTAGATTCAGATGCTGACAGTTTTACATTGTGTTGTGTACTTGGCCTTGGAGGCTCTGCAATGCAGACATGCCACGTCCTTTGACCTGAACTCTGAAATCACTCATATGAGCTCAGAATAAAACATGGCACCTGACTCCCGTTGGTTTGTGTTCATTTTACAGCAAGGCTTATTCAATGTCTTTTAAACAGTGGTGTGCTGCTTGTCACAGCACAGCACAATCATTCAAATGTGTGTCATTGTTTTAGGTGAAGGTTGTAAGAGTATTGTCTTTACAACAAATGCACATGGCTTGAAAGCAGCAATTTTGATTTTGTTTTGTCTATCTGTGTTTGTCTTTTCTAGATTTCAGAGAGAAATATCATTGTCACTGGGTTTAATGACCTGGCTGACTGTAGTTCTTCAGTAATGTGTAATATCTGAAACACAATGAGTGTGCAAATTAAGTTAGTTACTCTTATAAATATTAAAATACAAAATACAACATTTTACATATGTTCTGTATATATACAGTCCCAGTCAAACGTTTTACTGTTTTCCACATTTTGGAATAGAAAAGACATCAAAACTATGAGATAACACAAATTAAATTATGCAAAAACCAAAAAAGTTGGGTTAAACAAATAAAAAAAAGTATTATATTTTAGATTCTTCAAAGTAGCCACCCTTTGCCTTGATAACAGCTTTGCACATTCTTGCCATTCTCTCAAACAACTTCTGTGGTAAACAGGTATTCCACAGGTAAACAGGTGATGCCATCATGACTCTATATAAAAGGATATCAAAAGATTTCTGATATCTTATTTCCAGGTACTCTTAGAAGCAATACTATAACCTCTGCATTTGAATGGGTCTCTATGGGAATTGGGGGGTGGGACTAGATTTAGCTTTAAATTACACTGTAACAGTGTGGAACACATGGCTGGCTAAATGGCTCTGTCATCAAGGGTCTGACGTATCAAACAAGCCTTAAACCATCACTCTGCTGCCAGATATGCAGTAGATATGGATGGATCACTTGAAGGGTTGTTTCTCCTGACAAATCTTCCTATTGAACTCTATGGAAAAATAAGTCAGGAGAAGAAACCCTTCAAGTTATCCATCCATATCTACTGTATTTCTGGTTTTTGCATAATTTCGTTTGTGTTATCTCATGGTTTTGATGTCTTTACTCTTCCAAAATGTGGAAAACAGTAAAAATAACGTAAAAAACTTATGACTAGGTGTGTCCAAACTTTTGACTGGTACTGTACATTTCTACATAAGCTAGACAGTAAATTATATAAATAGAAAATAAAATGTTGAGTGATATACGTATGTATACATACTGTGAAATTACATTTACAAAAGTAAAACATTGATGTTTAAAATATATATTCCACATAATTTGACCATGGTTTAAAAGGAAAATGCTTTTTAATGCATATTCAGTCCAACTATTGGACAGTCCCTTTGAACAAGAGCCTTTAACCTCTGACCTTTCCTCTTGGCTTCCTCAGCTGCCATTCTGGATGACCCCATGGAGTGCAGCCGTGGGGAGCGTCTGGCCATCACGTTGGCTAAAGAGGGCATAAACCGGGCCAGCAACCACTCCATTATGGGCAAGCTGGAGGTGGACATCTTTGAGTTACTGAGGGACAGCGAGTACGAGACAGGCGAAACAAGTAAGTGGCTAGAACTGGGGGAGTGGCAGGGCCACTGAATAGTCAATATGATAGCCAGGCCCTGGATACTGATCCCAAATCAGTCCTTGGGACTTTGCTCATTACACTTGTTGTGAATGTTGTTCTGTGTGTCCATGTCATGACTGAGTAGCTCAGTTTGACTTTGAAACAGGTCTTTGGATTGCCCCGTTAGCATCGATCAGATACCTACCCTGGTAATGTAGAAATCTCTAAAGACATAAATCAAACAACATAAAATAACATGCAACATAAATCAAACCAATGCCAGTCAATCATGGTGGCAGCAGAAGGTAATATGGAAAATAACATTAATGAGTTGTGATAAAAAAAAAAAAAATTTGCATTATTTTTTTTAACATGGGAAGTGTTGTGGAAGCATGCTATTCACAATGGTTTTCTGTATATATCCTTGCATTTACACTGATATTAAGCCATTGTTCCATTGGGCATGCCACTAATGGCAGTATTTGTTTAAATGGTTGAATGTTTATCAATATGACGAGTTGCAGTAGTGATCAAGGAACTGGGTGGGTGTACTACTCAAATGTTTCAGGCTTAATTATCAGGTGGGGCACTGCTGTTGTGGCCTTGAGTGAGGTACTTAACCTAAATTGCTTCAGTAAATATATCCAGCTGTACAAATTAATAATATATAATATGTGCACTAACTAAGTTGCCCTGGCTGAGAACATCTTGTATTCATATAAATAATTCAGACATAAATAGTCTGCTCCCTTTGCTCCTGTAGATTTAGAATACTGAAAGTGTGTGCAGTTTTACTCTCGATAGGTGGTTCTCTCATTTCCTGGGAAACCTCAGAATATAAAGAAAAACAAAATGGACTAGCAGTGGGAGAGAGGAGGAGCTGGCCTGCTGGTGCACAAGGAGGCAAGAAAGCTTCCAGCAAATCAGAGAAAAGTATGATGAGAGGAAAAAGCTTCCAGTGAATCAGAGAAAATTATCAGAGAGCTACAGAATGGTTAGCACCATTAAAACAAAAAATAAGACAGGCTCTGTACACCAATAAGCTAAATGGATATAACAGGGATGCCAAGTCTGAAAGAGAGTCAAGAATACCTGTCCTCTGTTAAATATGTGCAGTAGATACTCAATGGGTACGGATGTACTATCTGCATCCTTCCTCCAAACCGAGCTAACCTTAAGATCTCTGCTTTTATATGTTCCTCACACTAATTCTGACTGTGGCAGAACAGTAGGAAGAATACAGTCCAGTTGGTTTGGTTTTAACAGGTGGGTGAAGCTACAGTGGAATGCTACAAGTGTCCCATCTCTTTAATGCTATAGTCTGTGGGTATCCTGGAATGTAGGAGAACCTGTTGAGAACAAGGCGTTTTGTTCGGTCAACTGAACGCATAGCAATCTGCTGACGGAAGGAAAATTCAGTTGATTGAGTGGCCATCGCAGAGGCTAGGAACATTCCCCATTACAACAATTAATTTCAGCTATATACAACAAATATTGTTATTATTAATAATAATAATAATAATAATAATAATAAAAACTCACTAAATATCTTTGTATAAGTTTGACTGAGAGTGACTTTGGTGCTGCCTTTAAGTGCCACCAAATGATGGTTAGACAGCTCCAGAAAACACACTAGTGCACATTATTCAAGCAAAACAGTAATTTGATAGTTTTTTTCTGTGCTAATTATGTATCACCATGTTCTATTTCATTCCTCCGACCATTAGGGTCGCCAACCACGGATGGACCTTCCAGGTGTCCAATGCATTGAGACTCTTATACCAACATTTGTCATGGACCCCCACGTAGTGACGTAATTCCTCCCTATAAAGGGAGGCGCTTCAATGTGGAAATCCTCTTCGTTTTCTCACCGATGCAGAGTAGAGACGTGAGATTGTTTGTATCTTGTGCTAATTCCAACTATGCCTTGTGACTTCGGTCGGAGCTACGATTCTTATCGTCCTCCAAATGCGGCAATAAGCACTCACATGCGATATCCGCTGGTAGCTTTGCTATTTTAAGACGGGTATCATTTCTTGATTATTTTGCTGATGCTAAACTTTGCAGTTGTTTACGTTTAGCATATATATTTTTCGCGGTTAGGCACACGGTTCGGTCATGCTCAGACAGACCTGTTCGCCTCTCAGGAGTCTGCTCATTGCCCCCAGTGGTTCTCAATGAACGAGCATTCGAGCCCTCTGGGGATGGACGCATTAGCGCACGAATGGCCAGACGGCCTGTTTTACGCTTTTCCGCCATTATCACTGGTCAAGGTGACCCTGCACAGGGTCAGCACGGGCCACCACAAGCTCTTGCTGGTAGCCCCCAAATGGCCGATGAAAACCTGGTTTCCAACGATCCTCAGCCTTGTTTACGATCCACCCTGGGAAATCCCGTTCTGGGAGGATCTGCTGGCTCTGTTTGGCACCCTCGACCAAACAAGATGAAGCTCTGGGTATGGCCACTGAGGAGCCCAACCCTTTGATAACTGGGTGCGGTTCCCCCGTCCTACGGACACTACTTAACTCCAGAGCCCCCTCTACGAGGAAGGCCTATGGATATATGTGGCAACTGTTCTCCACATGGTGCTCACAGAAAGGCTGTCCAGCTCCTGTATTACTGGATTTTTTGCAGTCTTTACTTGACCATGGCAAGGCAGCCAGCACACTGAAGGCCTATGCTGCTGCTATATCCAGCAGGCATGTCTGGTTACACAACAAGCCTGCAGGGAGCCATGACCTTGTCAGCCGGTTCCTGAGGGGTGCCCGGCGGCTGAGACCTGCAAGGTCCCTGGTGGCTCTCTCCTGGGATCTCCCTTTGGTGTTGCGAGTGCTCACAGGTCAGCCCTATGAGCCTCTCGAAATGACCAGCCTTAACTGTCTTTCCTTTAAGACGGCATTCCTGCTAGCAATGGTGTCAGCTAGGCACGTTGGTGAGCTCTGCGCTCTCTCCATCAGCGCGGAGTGTCTGAGGTGGAGGCCGGCTGACTCAGGAGTCACACTGAGGCCCAATCCATCTTTTTTACCAAAAGTCGTTTTGGCATTTCACATTAACCAGCCGATCGAGCTCGCTGCACTTCGCCCCCCCCCCCCCCCCACCAGGAGAGGACCTGGTGGACGCATACTTGGTATGTCCAGTGCGTGCGCTGCGATGGTACGTTGAAGCTACCGCTTCCATCAGACGTACAGGCAACTCTTTGTTTGCTACGATAAAACCAAAGGGAAAGCGCTCTTGGCTCAGAGACTCTCCCGCTGGGTAGTGAAGGCGATAGCTAGAGCTTATGGAGCTAGTGCTAAACCCTTGCCTGTGAATATTCAGGGTAAGTCAACAAGAAGTATGGCTACTTCTTGGGCAGCCCTGGAAGGCGTACCGCTTAAAGAGATTTGTGAGACGGCGACATGGGCGTCCCCCTGTACATTACAGAAAAGGTTCTGAGGATTTCCGCATTGACGCGCCTCCCTTTATCGGGAGGAATTATGTCACTACGTGGGGGTCATGTCCATGACAAATGTTGGTATAAGAGTTTCGATGCATCGGACACCTGGAAGGTCCATCCGTGGTTGGCGACCCTAATGGTCATCCGGAACTCATAGAACATGGTTACCGTCGTAACCGTTAGTTTTATTGAATACAGGAAAAACTTTCAAATAAGATCTTTGGCACATATCATAATTTATGCTTTATTTTCAATTAAACTCAGCCTTTGAGAGCAGTGGTTTGGTTAGGCTTTAAGCACAATAAGGATTGATGCGAACCTGCTATAGTATAGAATTAATTTATACTATATAATTGAAGGGAATATTCAGGTAGCGACAGTATTATGCCAAACATATATGCAAATTTAAGGTAGAGATTATGTGCAAATATGATACATATATGAAACAAATCAGATACATACCCATTCAGCTAAATTTTTATTACATTACATTACTTTACTGGAATTTAGCAGATATACTTGTCCAGAGTGACAATGCACACAAATGCAAAGAACAGGAAATCGAAGTGCAGTAATTCCCTAGGGGGGGTATAGTCTCAAGAGAGACAGAAAGTGCGAGAACTGCAGACTCGATTGATAACTACCGTTTTATGAACAAGCGCAAAGAATCACAGGCTCTAAAAATGGAAATGTAAGTAACACCAAATTAGATAGGGCTAGGTAAAAGTACAGTACGAGAGAGGGTCAGGTGGAGGTGAAATCCGAAGAGATACGCCTTCAGTCTGCGTCAGCCAGATGTCCAAAGGTTGCATAACAAAAGGGAACTGAGATTTGATACCACTTGCTAAAGCATGGTGGGAATTTTTTTTATTTCATCCAGTAAGACCTGTAATAGCCCATTACAGGAGATGGTTAAGTCAGGTGCTTTTTTCAACATAGCGAGGATCTGTGTTGTGGACACTATTGAAGATGGCCTCAGATTTGTTCATCTCATTTGCACATTGTGTTTTGTCTTGTTTTTTTACTGGCTGCAGTTGGCACAGTCCAGATTCAGTCCAAGAGCTAGGGTACCTCAGTACACTGCTTACAAGTGCCTCAACAGGATAAGCCAATTCACTTTAGTCATTTACTTCTATTAATGAATGTTTAAATTTACTTGATGATGATTTTACTTCTCATGTATGCACAAAGTTTGCTTGCATGCAGTTTCTCAATATCACACTGCATTAAGCAAGTAGTAATCTGCTCATTACATCACATATATTTACACATAAAACCCCCACCAGAACAAGATTTGTGGGATATTTTAGGGCAACGACAACAAGGACAAAGCTTATCAGTTTTAAAAGCTTCTTCCTGAGGTAATTTTCAAGTTCAGTGATCCGTTGAGAAATCAAGTGCCCTGAAAATACAAATACTCACTGTTTTTATCCCTCCAGAGCCTAGTGAAAAGGCAGGCGATGATTTTGCAGCATGCAGTGTAAAAAGGCCCATAGTAGAAACAAACTCTGGGCCAGGCTGGAAGAGAAACAGCATATTTCAATAATGGAGAGGTGAAGTAGGAGGAATTAACCCAAAAAAACCATCCTATAACCTCCTAAGACCCAGCAATTCATTTCTATCCCCTGTAGGGGACATGGGTCTGTGGTCTTTATCTCAAGAAGCATATATTCTACTACACTGCAAGAGACATTCAATAAAAAATTTAAAAATTAAAATAAATAATATTTTTTAAGATATTTGGTAACGCTTTACATTAGGTTGCACCTATACCTGTGTAGTTCATTTGTAACTAATTTGGTAACAAGAGGTTATTACTGAGTTCAATGTTACCATGGAACAGCAGTTAGCTGTATTCTTAATTACACATGTGAGTATTTTTGAATATTTTATTTACATTCATAGGCCACATCTTCATCATACACAACAAATAAACCTTGCTTGTTAATTTCACAATGTATCTTTATGATATGGAATTATTTCATTTCAGCAGGAGAGACTTAACAGGGCTAGTCTTGTTTCACATGCATAATTAAGAATACCACTAACTGCTGTTCCATGTTACCTATGTTGAAGTTACTCAGTAATAACCTCTTGTTAACAACTTAGTTACAATTTAGCTACACAGGTATAGAGCTTGGGAAGTGCTTGGGTGGTTGCTATGGCAACCGCACCGGCCGCCATGTTGGGAGTATGATATAGCGTTAGAGTGGTTTCATGGACACGAGGATGAAGTCACCTTCAATGGACACCACAATCACCACATCTAGACACCATTGAACTTTTATGGGATGTTTGGGAGTAGATTTCCACCTCCTTCAAGGAACTGGAGGCTTTCTTTCTTGAAGAATGGTATAATATCCCACTACACACAGTTTAGAACCCTGTTACTCAAAACACAGTTCTCGAAGGCCAAGAACTGCTGGTTTTCCACCCTTCCTTTACCTGGGAGTCAGGCATGAAGACAGTCTGGCCAATCAGTCGTGCTAATTGTTCAGTTAATTACCTAGAGAAACGAAAAGCAGGGCCAGATTTGAGTATCCTTTGTTTAAAACTAGTATGACTGTTTGCCAAGAAGGACTGAAGTGGTTTTATTAGTCCTTATACCGCTTTCACAGAAATTACTACTTATCTGAATACAGCATTGTACCCTCTCAGCACACGGTGTACAATGCACAGCATTACAACCCTAATTTCAACGATACCACATTGCACGATACAGATACCATGCTTACATGTTAATACAAAGGATATTTTGAAAAAAAACTGATTTTGTTTAAATCAGCACGCAACACCTATCAATGTATCATTGATTTTAAACGATACAGCACAGCTTTTGGACATTATTGTAGAACAGGTCTTGAAAACCAGTTCTTAGCACCCCCAGCTCTTTGATTAGTCACACTGAAAGCACCATGGTAAACACACTCATTATCTCAATGCCACACGTCCCTTATGTGACAGAAAGTGCACACGTATTCAAAAGCTGCACAACCTTTATGTGACTGCAACACACTAAAATGCTGCACAACCTTTATGTGACTGCAACACACACACGCTAAAAAGCTGCACAACCTTTATGTGACTGCAACACACACACTAAAATGCTGCACAACCTTTATGTGACTGCAACACACTAAAATGCTGCACAACCTTTATGTGACTGCAACACACACACACACTAAAATGCTGCACAACCTTTATGTGACACAATACACAAATAAAATGCTGCACAACTTTTATGTGACTCCAACACACACACACACACACACACACACACACACACACACACACACACACACACACACACACACACACACACACACACACACACACACACACACACACACACACACACACACACACTAAAATGCTGCACCCTTTGTGACAGCCTCACAGCCCTCACTACATCTTGTGAGAGCAAACCCAAGTGCCAACTCCAAGACACACGTTAGGCCTACCTCACACCTAAAAACTGCACAGTACGCAAGACTCCACAATACATAAAACTCCACAATGCACAAAACCTCTCCAAACTTCCTTTCCCCAATTCCAGTTTGTTAATGCATGTAGAAATCCCGCTTTCCATAAGAACCCTATCTAAGGGTGGTAACCAAATGTACACTCCCCTTTCTGGACCTGGCTGTTCGGGCCACCTGCAGAGATCACATTGGGTTCACCAAGTTGTAGGAAGAAACTTCCTCAGAGTCAGATCCACTCAGCAGACACAATCAGACACGGGAGGCACAAAGTCACTCAAGTGTGCAAAGGGAGATGTAGATCATGTCTGGACAAGCAATTTCCTCAGCATATTCTTATACCATTTCAGAAGGTCTTTCAGTGATGTCATTTGGGAACACATGGGTACACTAATATTTTAACAATTATTACACTTTGTTAACGTAATTTAAGGTGCATGTAATTCATGGTGTCTCCTGTTCAAATAATGTTGGTCAGGATACAATCTCATGCCTTGCTTACATTTTTCATGAGTGGATAAGCATTTAATTATTTCTGGTAATGTGTTATGTTCTGATAAGGACCCAAACGCAGACCACAAGTAGCAGGCAAAAAACGTAGTTTATTCAGTCTGAGTTCAGAAGCCAGGTAATCAGAGATAGAGACAGTACAAAATCGAAATCCAAAAGAGTAGTAAAAAACATAGCAGGAGTCAAAAACCAGAAAAACACGGCAAACAAAACAGAGGGAAAAGACAGGCTCGAAGTCGTACAGAAGGGTTGTCTCAGGAATCTCAAATAACAAAGGCTTACTAGTAATCGGCACAATGAAATTGATCAACGTTCTGACAAAGTAACACTGCACACTGAGGGCTTATAAACACTGGGGAAGGATAAGACAAAGGAGGGTCAGGTGTGAGAGAGGGCGGGGTTACAAACAAGACAAAGGTGATAACAATGGGAATCGATAATACAATAATGGGGAAATGACAAAGACGTGGACCGGATTCACGAAAACACATTGAAGACAACATAGCCTGGATCAGAGGCAGACTCGTGCTCAGATTGGTAGGCGGAGTTACAGGCTAGAGACAGGTGCAGTCAATATGCGAAGGCAGCAGGAGTCAGGTAAACGAGAATGGAATGTTAAAGCGTAGAGGATATGTTAGTATCAATTAGTAAATAACTAAAATACGGGGGTTAGTCTTGTTTAGTAACACATATACATTAGTAGATTTAGTAAGTGTAATTTAAACTAGATAACCACAAGTGCAATAAGTAATTGGTAATATTATCTACAGTTTAATACAAAAGACTGAAGAAAGAATACGAGACACGAAGGAAGGCAGAAATCCCGAATACTTCCGAAATCACCCGAATAGTGCCAGCACGATACAGGGGAGTGACAACTCGGAACACAGCACACAGACAGACGGGGATCTGAGGGAAATGCATACTGTACAGGAACCAGGGCTATGGGCAATGAATATAAAAAATAATAAAGTAACAGAAAATAATACACAAACAAAACAGAACCATAACATAATGTTTATAAGAGAGAAAGGTCCTTGTGTCTGTAACCCGTCTCTGAGACGTTTTTGCTGATTAAGAAAAGCACAAAGGATGAAAATATATGTGTTGTGTAAAATATATGTTATATAGATATGTAGTTATGCAGAGCTATGGTTTGAAGTACGCATCAGGCAATGATTAAGAATAAGGGATAGAATTTATATCCCTTTAGTGGCCCTACTCTTGCTTGATATTCATACAGTACCAGTCAAAAGTTTGGACACACCTACTCATAGAAGGTTTTTTTCTGTTATTTTTACTGTTTTCCACATGTTGGAATAGTAAAGACATCAAAACTATGAGATAACACAAATTAAATTATGCAAAAACCAAAAAAGGGTTAAACAAATAAAAAAAAGTATTATATTTTAGATTCTTTAAAGTAGCCACCCTTTGCCTTGATAACGGCTTTGCACATTCTTGCCATTCTCTCAAACAACTTCTGTGGTAAACAGGTATTCCACAGGTAAAAAGGTGATGCCATCATGACTGTATGAAAGGATATCAAAAGACTCCTGATATCTTATTTCCAGGTACTCTTAGAAGCGATACTATAACCTCTGCATTTGAATGGATCTCTATGGGAATTGGGGGGGTGGGACTAGATTTAGCTTTAAATTACACTGGAACAGTGTGGAACACATGGTTGGCTAAATGGCTCTAAGTCCTCAAGGGTCTGAGGTATCAAACAATCCTTAAACCATCACTCTGCTGCCAGAAATACAGTAGATATGGATGGATAACTTCAAGGGTTTCTTCTCCTGACTTATTTTTCTATAGAGTTCAATAGGAAAATTTGTCAAGAGAAACATCCCTTCAAGTGATCCATCCATATCTACTGCATATCTGGCAGCAGAGTGATGGTTTAAGGCTTGTTTGATACGTCAGACCCTTGATAACTTAGAGCCATTTAGCCAACCATGTGATAAGATAAAATAGTGTGTGCTGTATAAGCAATGATGGATGGCCAGAGCATTGGTTGGTTTAATAGTTGAATGTTTGATTGTTTGGTTGGGTGTTTGGCTCATATATATGTACGGACAAATTCATCTGTTTATTTGTTGGTTGGGTCTGGGATGTACTGTATGGAATCTGTGGTTATTTGAATAACTGGTGTTTGATTAATTGATTGTTTGGTTGATGTATTGATTGGATTGTTGATTTATTGGTGATTACTTGGCTGATCATTGTATTGGGTGCTTGATTGCTTGATCTGGTCTTAATTATTTCTTATTACAGTGTGTCAGATTGTATCCAAGGGAGTAGTAGCAGTCTTGGGTCCATCTTTCAGCCCGGCTTCCAACTCCATCATCAGTAATATCTGTGGAGAGAAAGAGGTTAGTGTCTGCATTTGCACGCTCTATTCATGGCAACAAAGCAAAATGTAAAACATGTGTGCCTCAGCAGGCTTTTCTCTACAAAATGTAGAGGATTTATTAGTTTGACTACGTTTTACAAATCTGTTTGTTATAAGATTGTTATAACTGCTTCATAAACAATTAGAAGAACTAATCAATTAGAAGGATTCATAGAATTTGATTAGTCCAGAATTGATAAATTACTGATTATTGTGTGTCTGCACTGTACTTGTGCAGAGAATATACTTGTAAATAGCATGTTTAATGCGCTATGGCCCACTGCTGCATGTCCACACCCTGAGTTCTAGATACAGGCTTCCCCAGGAATGCATTTTGTAGCCAGGGCCAATGTTGCATGATACTGTATCTTTGCTTGTTAAACTTGTCATGTTTTGAAGTCTTGCAACTTAAGGCCCATTTAATGTTGGGGGTGTTGGTTCAACTGTTCATTTACAAGGGTTTGAGTGCACTTATTTAGAAAACGATCCAAAATCCTTACCTATACCAAGGCAGTTTGTCTTTAATTCCTGAACTTGCATGAAATAGTAGTACCAATGAGGGAGAGAAAGCTGAGGGAGATAAAGGTATATTTGGTGATGTTTTGTTTACTTGGTAATTGCAGCTGTTCATAATTCTTTAGTTTAAGAGTGTATTCTGGCAGGCAGTAGCTGGTAAGTAGCAGTACTGGAAAATAAGACCTGCACTGTAATCAGCCCAATTATACCTGCTTGGCTGCTTGCTCAGAGAGAAAAGGCAAAAAGCTTTAGTGTTATTTTGGTACACTTATATTGCGCACACCCATACTCAGTACACGCGTGTGCAGTAATCATTAATTTTCTCATAAGCTGTTCATTTATAGGTCAGTTTCAGAGAATTCCAGCAATGATGCTTTTCCGATATCTCTACAGCCTTCAACAGTTTCAGGTGTTATTTATTTGGTGCATGTCATTAAATGGTCCTCCATGATAGGTGTAGACTATGTAGATGTGCAGTATTTATTTGGTGCATGTGTGAGGGTTTGTGCAGAATTACGATGAGCCAAACGCGATAACTGAAAAAAGGGATAGAAAGTCCCTGGCAGTGCCAAATAATACCACACCCCTATAAAACGGGCTAGCCACGTAAACACGGGCACAGATAAATCTCAAAATAGCGAACGCTAAAGAGATAGCAAGAGAAGAACAGAAAAAACAAGACACCTTCGGAACGTGGCTATAACGCCCGATAAATGGTGAAATAAAAATAAAACTCACACTCTCAGAAATGAGAGTGGGAGCGAAGGAGAGGGAAGAGCAATAAGGGAAACTAAAAATTAATTCCCCTAGGCTTCTAGGTTGAAGAATGTCTGAACTGCGTAAATCAAAGAAATATTTCTTCTAACAGAGAGACAAAACCCACTAACCCTGACTTCATGTAAACATGAAATGACAAAGAAGCGCCAGGGAGCGGAAGTGAGGGGTTTAAATACCTGAGAGGTAAAAGAACAGGTGAAACGAATAATTAGCGGGGAGAAGGAAAACTCTGAAACGGAACGCAGAAAAAATCCGATAGATTGAAAAGAAAAAGGGGGAATGGGATAGAAACTGTAGCAACAGAGGGAAGATAGGTGAAAACCATGACAGCATGTCATTAATTAGTCCTCCATGATAGGTGTAGACTATGTAGATATTTAGCAGTATTTATTTACTCATATTTTGAATTTACGTATTGGTTTTGACAATGAATAATTCTTGTAAAATAATACTTGTTGAATAAGTGTGTGTGAAAGTGAATTCACTGTGACAAAATACACAGTTTTGCTATATTGATGTGATATTTTTATATATACAAAGGTACTATTTGGCAGCAATGTGCTGAATTACAAAATCAGATGTGTCATTTGAGCAAAGAAATTAATCTGAATTCTTTCAGCAAACACATGACCATCTATATGAACAAAATATAAAGTGTAACATTGTTATTTTTACCACCTTAGGTAAGTGCATCTGCTGAGAAAATAACAATATTTTAGTTTTCTTTGAGCATTTCAAAAATAGACAGCAGAGAAGATATTAATTTGAATATATCAAGTAAATGGCCCTTAAGAGGCTGATAATAGGCACTGTACAGCAAGTCTAAACTAGTTCTATATTTTAGAGCAAATAAATGGGAAAACTGGACCAATTTGACTGATGAATAGGGCCAATATGATTCAGGGGTGTATTCTACACACCCCCTGAGCCCACCTTTAACCTCAATGGTCAAATATTTTGCTAGCTTTAACTTCCTTTCTTTTGGAGGCAGAATGAGAGTTTGGTGACATAAATCACAAGCCTAATGTAGCTAAGCCAAACCCTGTGTCCTAAGCCCTGTGTTTGTCAGCATGAGATTTGTCGGATATGTTGTTCTTAAATTGCAGCCTTCGGGAGAGACAACATAATTGGTACAGCGAACTTGTTCATGGTCCATACAATATATTGATATGGTTGAACAGACCAGAAGAATACTACAGTACTGTTTAGCTTTTTCTCTCCCCTCTCTTCCCCACATATCAAAGGAAATGTCCTGAGCTCATTATCTATGCATAGATCTACGATGGCACCACTCAGTTTTATTACATCTGAGGAGGCAGGACAGAAAACTATTTATACTTAAATCATAAGTAATTAATTACTAAATGTATGATTCCAATTCCAATCATTCTAATTAAATAATTTTATTAAAGCAAAATTTGTCAATCTTAAGACCTGATTTAGACTTTGTTATGCTGATTCCACCAGGTGAATTGATTCAATGAATTGAGCAATTTAATTTTTTTTCACAATTCAATTAAATCCATTAAATAAATTTTAAATACTGGGTAATTGGGGGGCACATTTAGAGTGCTGGACATCTTTACAAGGGCAGCGACTGTTGGAACTGCTGGATTCAGAAAGTAAACACATTTTTACTTAATCCTCACAGATTTGTATAAATCACATTGTTGTGGTTTATGTGTATTTATTTAAGATGCAGTATGTGAATCTATGTTATCGTAAGATTGTAGCCCCAATCAGGATAATTCATGGAATTTTCTCTGAGTAACCTTTTAACGGTCCCGAAAAGCAGAACGAAAACCTTTGGTGAGGCAGCATTTACTGGTTATGCTCCCAGTCACTGGAATTGTCATGGTTTTTAACCCTGTTTCCCTATGCGGTCGTTTTCCTTAGTGGCCACGCGAGGGCGCTGCCCTTTTGGTAGATGCTTGCTCCTCCCTGCTGAGATTGCGGAGCTTCTGTTAGCGTCCCCACCTGTGCGTGGTCACAGAGCTATTTAAGCCTCCAGTTTCCTTTGTTCGGGCCTTCGAGATTAATTGTTGTTAGTCTATTGTTTTGTACTGTGGTGTATTGTTGGCTGTGAGTGATTCGTACCATTTGGGCTACTCGCCTATTTTTGCGTCTCATTGCTGAGGCAGGGCTTATTTCTTGCTGGCTCTTTAGTTACTTATCTCGTAGAAGGATGGGACGCGGATCTCTGCTCTATTTCGTCTTTGTGTGCTTTTCTCCATGTATGGAGATTTGGGCGATTCTGTTCGGAACTGTAGTTCTGTTCGCCCTTCGGTACATGTCTTCCCATTGGGAGATCGGGCGTTTCGCTTCTACTTAGTTATTTAGCTCATAGAAGTATAGAGTAGCAGTTCTTTGTTCCATTTTCGCCTGTGATTGGTTTTCTTACTGAGAGACCTGGCGTTTTAGCTTCTACTCATTTTCGTGTTACAGGGAGCCAGTTAGTAGCTTTGGTACATTTCATTTGTTCATACTCAGAGGCAGGGCTTGTATTAGTGTTTGAGCTTGTGCTAGTCAGATAGCCGATAATTCCGGTGCAGCTGTCCTTTCGTCTTTTTGTGCTTTTCTCCGTGTATGGAGATTTGGGTGATTCTGTTCGGAACTGTAGTTCTGTTCGCCCTTCGGTACGTCTTCCCATAGGGAGACCGGGTGATGTTGTGGACATGTTTGCGTGTGACTGCGAGCCTCAATATACAACGTGGTCTCATGCGGACTTGTCACATAGCGACGCTTCTGCCCAAGCGTCGCTATGTGACGCCAAAGGTAGCCTTTTGCGTCGTATATTGACGCAGCCTTTTGCGTCATATATTGACGGTTGTGGCCACATAATTTGTCTTTGGTTGTGGCACTTCAATATTATGCTTTTTTAATGCTTTTTTTTTCTTCATCTGGTAGAGAGTTACGTGAACTCTTGTGGTCCGGCTCGCCCACTATCTTAACAGTTCGGGCATGAGCCCGAGTTACATGAACTCCTGTGAGGTTATGTTTAGGGGTTGGGGGTGGGGTACGGGAATCACAAACTCAGAAAAATCTACGTGCACACGGCGAAGACTGAGCGGGCATGCTCGCAGTCGGTTATCATGAGCAAAGCCTTCGCCATAGTAGGATTCGTAAATTTGCGATGAGTGCGTCAAATAATGACGTAAAAGGCCTCCTTCTGCGTCTAAAGGATGACGCCGTAGGAGCTGCCCAAGCGTCGCTATGTGACGACTTGGGAGTGAGACCAGGCTGCAATATAGCCTTGGAACTTTAATTATCGGTTCCTTAGCCTCGTTACATTTCCCTTTACTGAGAGGCTAGGGCGTGTGTTTTCAATTGAGCTTGCGTTAGTCATATTTAATCGTAAAGTTATGGGACGACGGTGCTCCGTCGGCTCGCCTGTAAAATGTTTCTCTCTCCTGGGAGATCTGGTGTTTACCCCTTTTTGTTTTCTGCATTTGACTGCGAGCCTATTAAACTAGCCATGGAACGTTAAATCTCTGTTCCTGTTCGCCTCGTTATATTCCTCAGCATGGAGAGGCAGGGCGTTTATTTTCTGCTAACTTGTTTTGGTCTTTTAGCCGGTAACTGTCCGGTGCAGCCTGTCCTGTTCATTCCTTTTGGTACCTGTCTCCGTACATGGAGTTTGACGATTTTGTTCGGAGCTATTGTTCTGTTTCGTCTTTCGGTGCATGTCTTCCTTTGGGGAAGATTGGGCGATGTTCTGGCCATGTTTGTGTTTGACTGCGAGTCTGATAATAGCCTTGGAACATTATATCTCCGTTCCTTTTCGCCTCCTCATTTACTAATTCACATTAGTTTTCAGGGTTTGTTTGTTGTGTGTTTTATGTGTACCTATTGTGCTGCTCGCCTGTTCTTGTGCGTGTTGTTGCCGAGACAGGGCGTTTGTTGTTATTGCTAGCCGTTTAATTACTTAGCACGTGGAAGTATGGGGTAGCAGTTCTTTGTTCACCCTCGCCTTGTTTGGATTTCTTGCTGTGAAATCAGGCGTTTGTGCTTCTACTCATTTGCGTGTTATAGTGTGCCGGTTCGTAGCTTCGGTACGTTGGTGTGTATTTGTGCCATTATGCTACTCGCCTGTACTTATGCGTCTCGTTGCCGAGACAGGGCGTTTGTTATTTCCGGCTTGCTTTTTAGTTACTTAGCCTGTAGAAGTATGGGGTAGCAGTTCTTTGTTCCCTTTCGCCTTGTTTGGGTTTCTTGTTGTGAAACCAGGCGTTTGTGCTTCTACTCATTGGTGTGTAACAGTGAGCCGGTCTGTAGCTGTGGCGTGTGTGTGTTCCTTGTCTTGTCTCCTCCCTTAACTGCGGGGTTTCCCGCCTTAGTGGCCCTAGGGCTTAAAGAATCCCCTTGCTGCGTTTGGCTCCTCCTACCTCACACGTCACGCCCCATTACAGGAATAGCCTCCCTGAGGGCAGCTGAAAGAATTGACACTTAAACGTAACCTCAAAACTTACCTTTCTGGCCTGGCTTTTACGCATTCATTTTATAATTTTCCCTTAAATTTTTGTGTATCATTTTGTTTTTTTAAACTTTATTCTTGTTGGATTTGCTTGTCTGTCAATCACATTTCCACAGAAAGCACTTTGAACTGCATTTACTTGTATGAAAGGTGCGATATAAAAAGTTTGATTGATTTACAATATACTTGGCAGTGTACTGCAAGTACGCATGTGGTGAAGATAATTTGTATCACTAAGTAAGGACTGACATTGACTGTGCAAGCCAGGGAACTGCACCCAACACCATTATGGAACACGGTTGCTTTTCCATTTTTTGTTCAGAACCTGTATTCTGTATATTCAACGTGGTCTCACGCGGACTCGTCACATAGCGACGCTTCTGCCCAAGCGTCGCTATGTGACGCCAAAGGTAGCCTTTTGCGTCGTATATTGACGCAGCCTTTTGCGTCGTATATTGACGGTTGTGGCCACATAATTTGTCTTTGGTTGTGGCACTTCTATATTATGCTTTTTTATTTTTATTTTTTCTTCATCTGGTAGAGAGTTACGTGAACTCTTGTGGTCGGGCTCGCCCACTATCTTAACAGTTCGGGCATGAGCCTGAGTTACATGAACTCCTGTGAGGTTATGTTTAGGGGTTGGGGGTGGGGTACGGGAATCACAAACTCAGAAAGATCTCCGCGCACACGGCGAAGACTGAGCGGGCATGCTCGCAGTCGGTTATCATGAGCAAAGCCTTCGCCATAGTAGGATTCGTAAATTCGAGACGAGTGCGTCAAATAATGACGCAAAAGGCCTCCTTCTGCGTCTAAAGGATGACGCCGTAGGAGCTGCCCAAGCGTCGCTATGTGACGACTTGGGAGTGAGACCAGGCTGGTATATTATACATTACATAACATACACATGACTTTACTTAGTCCGAACCACATTTTATGAGTCAGAGGGATCAAATGTATTCTTGATTTAACACCAATACAAATTCGTACCCTATTAAGTTTCAAAAGGAGTATATGAGTGAACTGGTGGAAAAGGTGTCTCTAGGAAAAGGTGACTCACTGAACCCGCAGTGCACAGAGCCATATCTGAGGAGAACACAGCTCTTAGGATTTGCAATGGCAAATGGCACTGCTGGAACCCTTCCTGCCTTGCTTGTTAATAACCCTTCCTGCCTTGCTCGCCCCTTAGTCACTCTCCAGCTGATGCGAATGTAACGGTCAGGTGTAGGGCTGCTGATTTAACGACTACACCACCTAGGGAGTTGCACCCTAGGAAAGAGTTCTGTACCACAGTTACACAATGCACCTACACAAAATGGGTTCCTCACAATTCTTTACAATAAGTCAGCGACGTGGTCTAGAATTCAACAAAGGAGTTTTTGTAAGGGGGAGTGTAAGGTTCGGAGAACCAAACGTGACCGATAAGGATTTCTAAAAGCGTATCTAAAGAGATACGCCACAAAACATGGAAGTAGCCGCACCAGGACTGAGAACACAGGATCGGGAGCAAAACTTCCTGAGCACAAGGCAAAACAAAGCAACCTCCAAAAACTGAGGCGAAAGAAGCACTTGACGAAAAAGTGTGCTTTTGCGGTCTTATCTATGTCTTGTTGTTTTTTATGCTCATTCCTTTCAACAAATGTACTGTCAGCCAAAATGCCATGTTAGTGACGAGTCAATGAATACTGCTATAAATTTCAAATCCATGAAAATCAACCATGCGTCAAGAGCATAATGTTGCATAATTAATAGAATTTTGCCTCACAACGTTAAACGGTCTATATATCTGTAGACATCGATGTATTGTAATGTATATATCATATCTATTGTGTCTATGTATTCCTTATTTTAATTAATTGTTAAATACTGTCATGAATTACTTTTTAATTGTGGGTTCAAATCAATAACTGGTTGAAATAGGCTTATAATGGGACATTATTTAGGCTGAATCACTTAAAATAAGAACTGTGTTCCAAATACAAAAAACTGACCCTGGTATTTTGTTAGGGAGGTGTCTCTCTACCATTGATGATACTTGTTGCTATCTATTTATGATAAGCCTAAGGCGAAAATTAATGCAGAAAATATTTATAACCATTGGGTGTGCTTTTTGACGTCAGGGTACTTTAGGACTTTGTCCAAAAAATGTCAGCTGCTTTCAGCATGCTGCTGACGGAGACTGCTCTACAAATTACATCAAAATAATACATTGTAAGCTGCTGCAGGGCAAAAGAAATACTGAGCGGGGCGAAAGAAACAGTGTGAAACAAAAAGTGTTTTTTTCGTCCCGCTCGTCTCTTGGTTCAATACAATACTGTATTGAAAATGAAATTGCAAGCTCACTGAGCTTCACTGACTTAATTGATGACTTCGCCATGAGAAAATTTCGTAAATGTATGATGTAATAATAATAAGTATGTGCATGAAATTCAGTAGAATTTCACACTATGTGCACAAATTTCACACTATTACGTACACTAGTAATCATTTTGATGGAAGGGCCCCTGTTTGAATTACAGCCAGGGGCCCCATGCAACCTTAATCCGGCTCTGCATGAACTCAGCCAGCAGATTTAACTAATTAGTTCTACCTCCTGGCTGAAGAATTGTGCAAATTAGCAAATCCATGTGATTGGAAGTAAATACTGGGGAGGACTTTTTACTTTCTGAACCCGGATTTTACACCTCTGGTTAAGTAGCATTTAAGAGGTGACTGAGCGTTCAAGCTTTAAGAACTGTTTTGGGAAACGCGTGTTACAAATTAAAGATGCATCGTAGAATCGCTCGTCGAAATCGCACTTAACCCTAAGATTGATTGTTATCGGGAAACGTACCCCTGGTCTAGCAGTGCACGTGAGCCAACAAAGCGATTTACCGAGGCAGGTAGCAGGTCACTGAGCTCGTTCACCGGCCTACAAACACCTTTAATACGTTTAGCGAAGTCAACCATCGCAACACTTCAAACTCGGGGAAATAACATGACTAATAACGGCGATCACCACGAAGATACCTCGACCGAGGGAAAGGAGCATGCTGTCAATTAAAATATACTGTATTAGTTCAGGCAGGGGACTGACTGTACTAATGGACATAAAATGGCAAACAAACATTTTGCTTACCGATGGCCACACAAGAAGCAGGAGACCGGGGGGAGAGAGGACAAATCAGGAGCGAGAGGGGGAGAGGACAGGTAGCTAAGGATAGTTTAAATACTACTACAGGTAATTGGCAGCAGCTACCTGGGTGGCCGCAACCACACCCCCCATTAATCTACATCAGATCAGAAGTAAAAGCGTTTACCCATCCTATCACACAATGACTTGAAAAACATTAACTGCTGTTCTTACAGCTTGGCAGATGCAAACACCATGGAGAAAATATGCTTTAAATGTGCTCTATTTTCATTCTCCTCACAATCTCCAATACTTGAAAGTTTCAGTCTCAATAGCAACACTAATGCAATGACCAATGTGTCCGGTGTAATTATGTGTTCAAATGACATTTAAAGTTACTATAAGGCAAATTATGTTAGAGAGATGCACTCTAAAAATGAAAAGTCATTACAAGAGTATTAATTTTTTATGCCAATAAATTAGTGCCTGCCAATTTGACCATAGCCTTCCTCCTAGGCAAAATAATGATTTGTCAACTGACTTTTTGTTGACAGTTTGGAATACATCCTATGCTGTTTCACTTCATCCACTTAGTACTCCTGTTTTTCTTCTAACATATCTGCTGTGACAGAGAAAGTCACAACACCACACGTCTTTTATGCTTCTGCTCGGGAGCATTGCACATATGGAGCAAGTGTAATCAAACTGAACCCCCTATCTTACAACAAGGCATAAATAATCCATTGTTTTCTTTATAATGGTGCCAAATATGTCTTGGCTATTTAAATTTAATTTCTTCACAATGATGAATTGATTCTTCCAGGAATAAGGTCTGCTTATGTCTGTTAAAACAGATGAATTCTATTGAAATTTAAAAATGCCTGCAGTTCCTTCTGCAAAATATATGAATGAAATATGAACATGAAATGTAACCAAATTGTAACATTGTGCTGCTTTGGATAATTGTACTCCCTTTAGTCATCCCTGAAGTGAAAATAAATTGGCAAAACTGGTCGAGCATAAGGACTCCTTATGAGACATGAGTGTCATGCAGAGTGTCATGTGTGATTGATTATAAAATGAAAGCAAAATGCATTTGCCTCCATACATTTTCTCTTAAAGCTTCCATATTTGTTGCATGCTTTTATATATCCCGCTGTTAACCAAGACCTTGGAAATTTTGACCATGTACTGACCAGGTGTATTGACCATGGCTTCACCTATAGCTACAAACAAGAGAGTATTACCTAGAAACTAGACTATCCAGTGTGATCCTATAGATGTGTTCTCTCCTAAGGAGCCAACTCCTCCAACACCACAAGATCAGCCATTGCAACGCTGGCTATACAGACCTGCAAGTCATTTTATAGCCAATTTTGTTCGATGGCTAAATGTGTTTTAATTAGCATATTTAAGTAACGTCATATAACATTTTAATTTAATCAATTCATAGTAGCCCACTGGAAGCATTAATTAGGTTATGGGTCTAATTAAATACATTCAAAGCCTACAATTGATTAATAGGCTTAATGTGAAATGCTTGCTTTTTACAGTCGTAATTATTAGGTTTGCATTGTGTACTTCAAAGGCTACATTTAGTCTTGTAAATTTAACTGAAAATAAAAATAAATTCATAGGCCTATTCTAATTGACATTCAGAAGCTACATTTAGTGGCATTTAGAATTTACGGATGCAGTACACATGGTCCTGAGCAGGTGTACATTTTGTTCGTGCTTACGAACAAATGAGATATGAAAATGTTGATGAATGTCAAAATATGGGCAAAATCGCTAATATGAACGGTTTACGTGCAATTTCGTTCTGCTTACGTTTCATGAATGAGGCCCAATAAGTAAATCACTTTAGGCATAACATATTAATGTGCAGAGCATTCCAAAAAGCCAAATTAGTTTTTAAAATTAAGTAGCATTGCATATCTTTGCTTGCTCTACTTGAGACGTTTATGTAGCCGTGCACTTAATCTTTATATTGATCTTTATATCATTGCTATCGGGTAGCCTACACAGCCGGAGCGATGAGGTGCATGAGGTTTGATGTTTTTTATTTTTTATTTAATTTTTTTAAACAAACTTCACACAATAGCCTATTCTCATTAAGACAACACAAGCAGATGCATAGAAACTCATATGTTGGATTTTATTGATCAAGTATTGACACATGCTAATTTTTCATGGAGATTGTATTTTAGAGGCAGTTACTCTGGCTAATATAGCCCTAGCAGGCCTGGCTAGACAGCCTGCACATTGCATATTCTCTGTATTGCAAAAGGACAAGTTTCCTTATAGAATGTGAAAGCTCTATTTTTTTTTCAGCAAATGGCCTATCAGCAGTGTTTGACACTGCATGCCCCTGTAAATGATGTCTGATGTTTTATTAAACAGGAGCTTTGTCCTGCTGGCATGCAGGCAAGCGAACCGAACAGATGTGGCATCTCATTATAATCTGGACTACCGTATGGCATCGCAGTTACAGTGAGCCCCTGGGACCTTCCCCCCCAAGCCTGGGCCAGAGACACATTTGCACGGCTTACCTGGTTAGCTGTTTTCATCCAGCCAGTGCTTCCATGGTGGCCTGGCTGCTTGGCTTTTTCTCACCCCAAATTTCGACCAACCGAGCATATATGATAATAACATAG
This sequence comes from Synaphobranchus kaupii, assembly GCA_029718625.1. Lineage (NCBI taxonomy): Eukaryota > Metazoa > Chordata > Actinopteri > Anguilliformes > Synaphobranchidae > Synaphobranchus > Synaphobranchus kaupii. The sequence continues at coordinate 3,123,871 of CM056385.1, forward strand.
CACTTTTTATAGGCAGTGCTCAGAGTGTTAATGGCTTTCCCATTAACAGTGGAACTAAGTAAAAAAGCTTATACAGAACCTAAAGTTTCCACCTGCTAAGATGTTGAATTTGGCTCCAAGTCAGAGCACAAACAAAAAGCACACACACACCTGGCATATTTACGTGGAAGTGCAGGTGGAAAGAGTGATTGTTGCCTGATATGAGTTCGGTAGTTTAGCCAATCTCACCGAAGTGCTCCTTTGTAACACACAACGGCTCGATTCACCTATGATTTCCTTTTATCTTAACCCATGAAGGAGAACAGATGCCTTTTGCTGTCAGGAGCAGAATGTGTGGGAGGTAGGTGGGGGCCCAGCTGACCCCTCCTGTCTACTGGATGCATCTGGCTCACTCGAGAGCGTCTCATTAATCTCCTATCAGCTTGTCATTTGACAGGTGCCAGCTCCCTCTAAAGGGGCATCTAGCCCAAGAACAAACCGGAAACTGACCCGCCGGAGCCTCACCACCCCTCTCCACGACACAAAACACAGACACACACACGCACACAGAACCCCCTTCCAATAAACACTGAGGCATGTTGTTGGCCCACATGCCACAGTGGTCATTCAGCACATTAGCCAGATCTCAAGCATCACTGGACTGCCTTCCTGATCCATTCCTCCTCGTTCTCCATGGCTCGATTAAGGAGAATGGAAACGACAATGCGACGCGCACATAGTGTGAAGCGCTCGGGGACAGTGGGGAAAGGCATGCGATCAGACGCAAGAAAAAGGCCCAGCCTAGCTGTGTCCTCCTGGTTCCCCTTCATAGCCCATGGTGTGACAGCGCTCTCCACATTCTGATTCTCCGCAGGAGAACACATGCACTCCAGGCGGTTTCACATTGCCTGTCCACAGTTTTCCAAATGAGAGATGACAGGGTAATTGCCTTGGGAGAAAGGGGAACTTTGTTCTCCCTGAAAGTTGTCCAACTTCTGTCCACTGCTCCCTGAATGGAAGGATGGGGCTGGCAGTGAGGGATTGTTATTAAATTTAACATCTATGATGAGACACTTCGGCAAGACAGTGCTCGACTGTGTTTCCATGGGAACAAACCGCAAGGCGACTGCATGATGCAACTCCTGTTTCCTTTAGAGGTGCTGGAAAGATCCCATTGACTAAAATTTCAAATCCTGAAAAGGGCTTGACCTTCGATATCCCCAACATCAGGTCAATCCCCACAATACCCCAAAAATGATATTAGTCATTTCAGATAATTCCCTTATCAATATCTGACTTTCAATACGTGCTTGTGTGCGTTTGTCTGTTGTTTGTACAGGGGCTGAAAAAAAGTCTATAAAAATCTATAAAAACTTCTATAAAAATGTAATGTCTATTAAAATTATTCTTTTTGTCAGATTTTTTAAAAACTAATAAAATTGTATGCCTAATTGCAAAACATCATGAAATACATCATTGATATGTCCTTGTGCTTTGCTGGTCCATGCTTGTTATTCATGCAGTATATACCATATATCCTCTGGTATACAGCGTATGGGCTATGAGACTTACATTAGATTTTGTGTATTGTTTTTAAGTAATTAATTAATTTGTTTATTAGTTTCATTTTCTACTTTAGTGAGATTTAATTGGCAGGATTAGAAAGTAATGAGTTTTCCCCCTGCAGTACTATCTCTTCAGGAAGTGCTTGATTGATTTCAGGAAGTGCTTGATTTCTCATGATTGCAAAATGTACAAATGTAGTATAATACAGTATCTATAGTACAGGTGATCAACTAAGAGTCATTATGTAAATCACTCCAGCTGCAAACCACCATATTTAAATGAGAGATTTTTAATGGAGATTGAGATTTTGCGTGTTTGAAAACGGTGAAAAGACTGGCAGCAATGTTGCCATTTTTATGTTTTTTTTTTTTTTTTACAGTGATAGGGATAGGCTACTTGTTACACTAAATGAGCTGGCGGTTTATTACAAACTGTTTTCACTAGATGTCTCTTAGTTTCTGCCAGGAGTTACAGATGTTTGTCAGGATTTAAATTATCATAACTATGCTTACAAGCAGTACGCCTACTCGCGCCGTAAGTATCATATAAAATCACATTTCTATTTGATCATGGGTTTTATTTTTATAAAGTTTTAGAATAGAATAGAATAACTTTTATTTTCCTGTGAGGGAACTTCAGTCGTAGTTACTAGCAATGAAAAGACATAAACAGTGGGGCAGACCCATAATACACAAACAAACATGTTAAATAAACACATTCAATAGAATAATTGAATGAATTAAATGAATTAAATGAATTAAATGAATTAAATGAATTAAATAGAATAATTGAATTAATTAAATTAATTAAGTGAATTAAAGTGAAGGTATGAGTCGAGTGGAATGCAGCCAAGCGTTATGATGAAAAAAACTCCAGGTCCGCAGAGCAATGCGTGTCTCGGATCACAACTGATCGCTTGATTTATAAAGGACTCAGGAATAAAGTCACAACACAGCTTAGGAAGGCCAAAGCAAATTTCTTTCTCAAAATAATTAGAGATGTAAAAGGAAACAGTAAAAAATTATGGAAAGCCATTGACAAACTCTCAGGAAAAGAGCGCCCACAATGTGCGTCCATGCAGATTAAATCTAATGGAACACATGTGACTGATAGCTTGACTAAAGCAAATAGTTTTAATGACTATTTTGTAAATTCTGTCCTGGAACTGGGTGTGAATTTTCCACCAGTCCAACCTCCCAAAATCTTAATCCCAATACTTGAAAAATGCACCCTCCCTTCCTCCACTACCACCTCCTCTGCTCCGTGCCCCAGAAACGGATCTTTGTGTTTTAATCTAATGTTGCTGATTACATCTTAATTACGTATTAATGGTTACATATTAATTAATGTCTCGACACAAACCACAATGTCAAGTAAATTGTATACTGTACATGTAAATAATTGTACTGAAAACGTTCAGGCAGTTTTGCATATTTCCACGTAGGAGAGGAGTGGTAGTGGGGGAGTGGAGGAATGGTGGTGGGGAGTGAAGAATATTGGGACGCACCCCCGTTCTATCTGCCATAGGGAATTTACTTCTGAAACCAGACTCCGCCCACGTCTGATGTACTCACTTGAGTACTCATTCAGAATGTTCAGTCATGGATATTCCTACCACACCCGTAGGCTACTGTCTTGCTATTATGACAGCCCTCATTTTACCGATTCCGTGTCTTTCGATTTGTACGAAAATGCACCCGCAAATACCTTTCTCAAACTTCCTTTCGGGTTTTGTAAATCACTTTGCACGTGCTAAAGTAATCTATTTGCATGACCACCTCCCACTATTTAGCGAAATAATGTAGAGACGCCCATTTTTGCATATTCATTCAGGATAACCCGCAAAAATGAGAAATTACCGTATCTTTCAATTTTAGCACGTCCTCTTTACACCTCGGTAGTTGATCACCTTGGACGATTTTTTGCAGGTGGTAACAGTTTTACACATGTTTTTGTACACGCATACCTTTAGTAAATCGACCCCCTAGTGTGCTAACGTGTTTTGGGATGCGTTATTGGATGGGCTGGGGTGGCGTGAAAAACGATACATGACAATAACAAATTACAAAAATATTTTCAATAGATATGCACACCGGCCAAATTAAGCACTGCTCCCAATGCATGTACTGCACTAGTTACACAGCACATGCATTTGTTTAAACTTATTTTTAAAGGTATTTGAATTCTATATTTGAATGTATGTTGAGCTATATTTCAAATGGTAACAGAAAATTAATTTGCCTATTGAGTTGGCCATGTGCTCAGAAGGTTTGGCAGTTGCCTCCTGTTTTCGGGAAGTTGGTTGGCATGATATATAGTAGGTGGCGATCTCACCATTAGTGATGTCACCACACAGGTGCCCTACGTGAAGGTGGCCCCTGAGGACATCCTGAAAGCGCAGTTCCCACGCTTCACAACACTCGACCTCCGCCCAACAAACACGGATGTCAGCCTGGCTGTGGCGGGACTCCTGACCTTCTTCAACAGCACCTCCGCCTGCCTCGTCTGTGCCTCAGCTGACTGTGAGTGACCCAGCTCAACCCCCGAAACCCAACCCTGTGTGTCCATATCCCCATAAAAACACTGACACGTCTACATCACTGCTGGGAAGGAAATAATACTCCTAGTGCATAGCAGTTCTGGTCATATTAGTCAGGCTATTATGCTAATCTACTTCCAGAAAGAAAGCTGGGATGGTTCAATCTGAATTCCTTGGGAGTGATATTTCCATCTCTGCATTTAAAGATTTTTTTTTTCTACAAGAAAAACTTGCTAGAGGGAATCCAGAAACCGTTTAAACAAAATAAGTGTGTTTAAGTGTCAGTGCCTTTTCCCCATTCATTTCTCTTAGCCCTCAATTTCAATCTGACCTGTGCTGTGTGGGCTGCTGGCCCACACTTACAGCTGTCAATCCTCTCAAAGTTTTACAGAAAGAGTAATTTTGAGTTTCCCCTCTGTCCCCCTCAGCACAGGATCCATTCATTTAAGTACCTCCTAAAAAGTCACATTAACCAACAGCCCCCAGCCCCCTTGCCCACTCTACCTACAGCACAACAAGCAATATTAAGTTAGTTCTCGAAGTGGAGGATTTCGACCAACCTTACAGAAAGGCAACCTGACTGCCTCTAGCATGTGTTCATACCCTGAAACACTGTCCATGAAACTTTGCAAGGATACTGTGTGATTAAGCCCATGATCTTATCACCTCTCATTAGCATAAATACACAACATAACTTTGTTGACTGACCCCGGAGAAATCCAAAAGTAGATGTGATCATGACATAAACAGTAAAACTGATCGATATAAAACCAAAACACATCGAATGTAAAAATATTCTTAGTTAGTCAACTTTATTATCGCACAATGGGGAAATTCATTAGGCTCAAACACACAATACAGAAGACTTTAAAACATCAACATACACTTAAAAACACCAATATACAGTACATACATAAATTTGAACCGGTCAGTGGTCAGTTTGCTACTATTTCTTCAGTGAACATATTCACACAGATGTGTGTTTTTATATTCTATGCCATTTTGCTTCTGTATCACATACATGGAAGTTCAATACAACCTTTATTTATACAGCAAGTCAGATTGAGACCAAGGTCTCAATTACAACTGAGAACTGTCTCAATACAAAGACAATATTACAATGTGAATAAACATACGCCAATTACAAATATATACATATGAACGTGCACATACCGTATGCATACAAAATGGAATATACACACCCACGCAGACATACAGTGGGGTGCAAAAACTTGGGCAACCCTGGTCAAAATGCCTTTTACAATTAATATCTAAGTGAACAGAGGCTAACCTGACCTCTAAATGTTACAAAGTTAAACGTGACACATTTCTTCGAATTTTAAAGCAAGATTACTTTTTATTTAAATTTTTTACATTTTCAAAATAATAGAAAAAGGAAAATGGCCCTGTGCAAAAGTTTGGGAACCCTGTCAGTTAGTACTTTGTAACTATAACAGCTTGCAAAAGTTCCCTGTAGCCAGCTAAGAGTCTTTCAATTCTTGCTTTTGGAATTTTTCCCCATTTTTCCTGGCAGAACACCTCTAGCTCAGAAATATTCTTCGGCCTCCTTGTTTGAGATCTCCCCACAGATTTTCAATAATATTCAAGTCTGGGGACTGTGGTGGCCATTCCAAAACCTTCATCAGTCTTTCCTGGAGGTAGCCTACTTCATGGTTGATTTTGAGATATGCTTGGCTCATTGTCTTGCTGGAATACCCAACCTCTCTTCAACTTCAATGTCTGGACTGACCTTTGAACATTAACCTCTAGAATTTCTTGATATTTGGTGGAATCCATTCTTCCTTCCACCCGCACAATATTTCCTGTGTCCCCCCTGCTGCCACACAACCCCAAAGCATAATGGATCCACCTCCATGCTTAACAGTTGGCCAGGTGTTCTACTCTATAAATACCTTCTTTGGTTGTGGGCAAAAAGTTCAATTTTGGCTTTGTCAGTCCAAAGCACATTGTTCCAAAAGGCTTCAGGCTTCTCAAGGTTTTCTTTTGCATACTTCAGACGCTTTAAGGCTTCTTTCTGGCAACTCTGACATGTAGGTACGTTGTATTGTTGCCCTGTGAATAACTAGACCTGCATTTGATACTCTTTTTTGCAGCTCTTTTGCTGTGATGTGTGGGTTCTTCTGAGCATTTCTCACCAGGTCTCGGGCCATTCTGTCTGAAATTGTTCTTAGTCTTCCAGATCTTGCCTTGACTTCAACTGTTCCATTTATCTTCCATTTTCTGATAATGTTTCTGACAGTGGAAATAGGTAGTTTGAAACATTTAGTTTTTTTTGCCTTCTCCTTGTTGGTGGAAGTGAATTATCTTGATTCTGACATCCTTGGACAACTGTTTAGAGAAACCCATGGTTGTTAACACCAGGCAGAACAGCCACCGCATTCGGATGCTTTAGAAGGCATGGAGTTACTTCAGAATACATAGTTCAGCCCTGGAATTATATTCAGCTGACCCATTGAAGCCTTAACGAGTAAATCACCCGGGCCTGGGCCTTAGTCATCATCTTTTTAAAAAGTAACAAAGAATAATCCAAAAGGGTTCCCAAACTTTTGCAAAGGGCCTTTTTCCTTTTTTTATTATTTTGAAACTAAAAATTTTAATAAAAAGTAATCTTGCTTTAAAATTTGAAGAAATGTGTCATGTTTAACTTTGTACCATTTAGAGGTCAGGTTAGCTTCTGTTCACTTAGATATACTGGCATATTGACCAGGGGTTCCCAAATCTTTGCACCCCACTGTATCCATAAATTCTCACTCACCCACACGCATACAAATCAATACACACATGCTCTCACCCATGCAGATACACACTGGGATACAAGAATTGTGTAGGTTAAAATAACAAGACAACCCCAACAACAGGGGCCAAAAATAAAATAAAAAATAAAACTATCAATTTAAAAAACAATTAGATTCCACTATGAGTAACGTAGGTCCTATAGAGAACTCTTGAAAAGTTACATTGCTTCCATGGTAGAGCATCTAGATAAAGTGCTAGTCCTTAGCACAACATACATAGTGTCACCCAATAAGGGAGGGTTAGGCTAAAATAAATAGGTTAAGACTAACTATTATATAGACTAATATCAAACAAAAGAAAATGGGTTTGACATACATTCTTTACATTATGCATATAATTGCATAGGCAGCAAGACAGTGGGGACAAATTATGTTTTTATACTCTGATACCTATTTGAAATTAGCTTTTCTTTTTCTTTTCTTTTTTACTGCATATTAATAACATGCTCTTTCATAGCTTGGGGCAGATTTGTTCTGTGTCAGCTTAGATGGGCTGTTGAAGGGATATTTGGAAATGAGAGCCCTCTTCCTCAACTGCTAATATTTTGTTTGGTTGGTTGGCAGGAGGGGAGGTTAGATGGTTTTCCAGCAGAGAGATCGCCCCCTTCTGGACAGCACTGTTAAAACAGTCCTGTTGGCATCCTGTGCTGGCGCAGATGCTTGCTGGCCTCTCCTGGCTCATTAATCACCCGCTCGTATGACAGACTAATAGACCATGGCTGTTTCATGAATATCTCTCAGACTGGCCTCTGGATGGGGCTGGGGGGCTTGCTGATGACACTATTCTAGAAGGACAGACCTTTACGGTGACTTTAAAATCCTGAACACAACTGCAATGCACAAGGCCAACTCTGCTAAAGATGGTGAATCAAGACCAGATTGTAAACTCTGCCTCTTTTCGGTACTCATGGCAGTCAAATGGGATCACATTGTTTGCATTGTTGGTATACCAAAGCTGTTTATGACTCAGAAGGCAAGTAAGCACCATCAAAGTACAGATAAGGGTTTTCTGTGGTTAATTGGCTTAACTTTTGGAAGTTTTGTGTGTTTGGGTGCGAGTGGGCATATTTGTGTATGTGCAAAACTCTCATCCTTCTGCTTTGAGAATGGTATAATATAAATAACTCCTGTCTTCTATTCAATGTAAACCTTACATTAGCAGCTAAAATCAGAGGTCAAGATATTCACGTTGACAAATGCCATACCATACACATGCTACAGTATACAAAATGTCAAAAAAGAAGGGACTTACCTAGACTCTTTGGGGGGAAAAAATAGATAATGATTTTTTATGTCAATGGCTTTCAGTTTCCTCACATATTAGTTCTCGAAGGAAATGGTCTCAATGCATTTCTGTGTAAGGACAAAAACTATTTCAGCAAGAGATACATTTGGTACAGAAAATCTCCACTTCTCTCAATGTTGAAAATCCAAGTATGGGTATGCTTTGATTGTATCCCACGATTCATTGCTCTAATGTGACAAACTTTGTCATAAGTTCAGACACTTGTGAATCTTAAATAGATGTGGACTGTACTCATATTACAGGATTTAAGTTAAAAAAACTGTTGTGCTTGGATCAAAAGAATTCCATTAATACATATACATGAAATGTATGAATATCTTACATTTTTCTACCTGTGAAAATTTAACTGTATGCTAATGGAAGTCTTATAAGTCTTATAAGTTGAGTGTTCATTCTTCCCACTGGGGAGTTTTTTACCTCGTTTTGCTGGTTGGGGTTAAGGCCTGTTTTTTTTTTGCTCAATTTTCCTTCTTTTTCTCTGTGCAGCGTCTTTGTGACAGTTCTCTGTAAAAAGTGCTATACAAATAAAATAAAATTGAATTGAATTGAATTATATACACAGAGTAAGTCTATTCTCAATCGAAAACTCAATTTTGGTGGGTTCATTTCAACTGATAACCAGCTTAGGTCTTGAAAACTAGCTGTGTGGACTCTAGCCAATCAGTGACTTCCATCAAGTGCTGACTTCAAAAATCAGCAGATGTGAAGGTTCTCCCAAACTACAGTTATCACAAGTTCCAACACATCACTACAGCTGTACAAATTAATTAGAGAGAAATTGCTGATCAGAGCCTCTCCATTTTTATCAGGCTAACTGAAAAGCACTTACAACTTTATATAATGGGTCCGATCTGTTGGTAGTTGATAGTCAAGTTAGGCTGACTTATGCAGGATTTCATTAGAACATTATTTTTGGCTTTCTGAAAAACACAGCAAAATACTAACCTGCTGGAATTATTATTATTTTTTTAATGTTACCCATGTTATGCTATGCATGCTTTCCTATTGGAAATAAGTGCGTTTTACATATTGTCCCAACTTTTTTGGAATGGGGGTTTGTAGATTCTTTATCAAATCTGAAGAATCCCAGTGTTCCTGTTTTGTTTTTGATGGACATATACTTGGGGCCAGTCTTGAAGTGCCTTTCCCCGGTGCTGCCCTGATCTCAGTCTCACCTGGAACAGCTACAGCAATTACTGGAACATGTTTATTCATCTCAGCATCTAGCTCAGAAATGTCAATGGTAATCTCTCATTAAAGAAGAAGAAGAAGAAGAAGAAGAAGAAGAAGAAGAAGAAGAAGAAGAAAGCTCACTGTACACACTGTACAGATAGGCCATGTTTGGTTTAATTTAGTTAGTTTTTTCCCCAAAGCGATGATTGTTTTTTTTTGCACTTTAATTTTGTGCACAAGTACTTCCTTTTTGCAGGCTAAGTGAGCAGATCACAGAAAGCCAGATCGGGGCTGCGTTCAGATCCAAAATTTATCCTTTCTTCCTATCATTCCCTTCCCTTGCTTCACAGGGGGAATCCCCAAAATGCCAGAATGAAATATGGCAGCCACACCAAGTGTGATTCGGATCCAATTTAATAAAGGGGAGGGAGTAATTATATTCCCTTGCTCCCTCGTTTATCCTCCCTTCAACCAAGGGTATAAAATGCAAGCTTCCAGCAAGAAGGGAATCCCACAATGCAATGCTCCACGTGGAAAAAGTGGGTGTCACGGAGGGTCTCTGTCGGTTACCACAGAACTATGTGGCAGTCACATTTCAGCTCTATGGTATTACACTTCCAAAATGTTGCGAGGGCGGTTCAGTTCCGTTTTTCTTTGTTTCTCGTCAATCCTCCCTTGCAGAGCACCTTTTTAAGTTTCCTTGCTGCACGTAGCAAATTGCATCACAAGATGGCTCCCTCGAGGCAAGTGAGCAAGGGAAGGGAGTGTGTTAAATTGGATTTGAATGCAGCCCAGGGCTGTGTCCGAATCAGAGCTCTATCTACTGCGCCCTGTCTCCTGCGAAGAGTGCACTGGCAGAAGTGTGCTGTTTAATGTGCACTGATTAGCAGGACGCGAAAAATATCCGCTAAACTATTTCCAAACCGTACTGTGGAAGTGTCGTAAGCAGGTCATAAGACGTCCCACCAGTGTTGCCATGTCCGCGGTTTTACAGCTAAATTGGGAAACTTTCAAAGTGCAGTCACGGGTAAAAAAGAAAAGTCGCAAAGCACGCACTTATTTTAAAATGTAAAAACATGATGATTTCTATTTAAAATAAGTTGGTTTCGATTAAAAATAGCCTATAAATTGGCTAGTTTTGAGTCGCCATTTGGCTGGAAAGTCTTACAAGATCTGGCAACCCTGCGCCCCACTCTTGCGCTGCCATGTCACGTGTTGTTTTTCTTGTATTTGAAGGATAACGTCAGCGAAGCTGCGCCCTCATTTTTCAAAAACAAAACGTCATATTCATGTGACCAAAATGTTCGTGTACTTCTTGAAAAGTGTGCTCCTGAATGTACTCAGCGAAACCCCGGAAGTAAGTGTGTCATCCGGGTGTTTTGAAGTATACTGCAATTTGAAAAAAATTTGCGTACTCTACAACTTTCTCGCCCTATCTACTCACCAAGGCTACTCAACAGTGTGGAAGAGTGCTGAGTGCTGGTCCCGCGTTTCGGCAACATGGACCCCAGGGACCCAGAAAGGACAAGGGATGAATGCTGAATACTAATCTGAATCAATCAATCAATCAATCATCCATTTCATACAATTTAGCAGTGGTTCTCAAACTCGGTCCTGGGGCCCCCTTGTATATGCTGGTTTTCGTTCCAACCACAATTGCGATCCGAGAATTTTAACAAGCTGTTTATTTTTCTTAATTGCACTTTTCATGTTTTGATGGATTATTTGCCCTCTTAAGCCAAATTATGTCAGAAAATAGCTATGCATGCCATGTAGAATAAATATCCCATGTTCACATTTTGCTTATTGTGCTATATTGCAAACAATTTCATTAAGAGGTAACAAAACTGAGCAAATGAAAGGTTGAGGTGAATCAATAGGCTCCTAATTGGTGTAAATGTGGACACATGGCCACAAAAAAATAACCATTCGGTTGATAATGAACAATTCAAAGCCAAACCTGCATTGTGTTAAGTTTAAGGAAACACAATTATGAAAGAACTTAAACACGTGTTCAACAACCTAATTAGACACATATTGATTAATCTTTAATTTGATCAGTTATAACATTTTGTTAACTCTTTTCATGTAGTTGTTTGCAATATACCACAATAAGCAAAATGTGAACATGGGACATTTATTCTACATGGCATGGATAGCTATTAAGATGGTAAATCCATCAAAACATGAAAAGTGCAATTATGAAAAATTAACAGCTTTATTGCAATAAAGTGCTTCACAGAGAATAAAATAAAATTAGAACTAGGTAAAAAGACAAGATTAAAAGGCATTAAAAAGTATTAAAAATAAATACAACAAAGTAAATTTAAAAAAGTCAGGAACTGAAAGAAGTAAATCAGTAAAATAAATAAGATCAGTAAAAATAGACCAGTAAGAACTCAGGTAAAAGCAATGCAAAAAAGGCATGTCTTGAGTTCCTTCTTAAAACCACTGAGCAGCACTCAGTCCCTCTGGCAAACTATTCCAAAGGCTGGGGCCATAGACATTAAATGATGTCCTGTCAAAGGTATTGTATCTTGGTGTAAACAAAAGGTTACTGTCAGAGCATCTGAGGGCCCTTTTGGGGGCATACCTTAAAACCAAGTCAGATAGGTTGGGGGTGCTAGGCCATGAAGATAAAAAAAGATTCTTAAAATGAACAGGTAGCCAATGAACAGCTTTTTAGACGGGAGTTATGTGTGCTCTCTTTCTGGTTTTATTTAATAAACAAGCAGCAGCGTTTTACCTGATTGATAAAAGATAATGAGACACCAGAAAAAGGGCAATACAGTAGTCAATCTATAATGGCTATAATGGTCAATAATGTTTTTGTTTTTTTAAAGCACCATCTCATTTCTAGTGAGAAGCACAGTTGACAGCTGTAAAAAAAAGATTGAGTAGTTTGACTAAGAAGGTGTTCAAACCTGGACCCATTTACCTGTTGCATAATTACATATGGGCTAAATAGCTTCCCATTCTTGGCAAAAACATCTATCTGGAGAAAAAATAAAATAAAAAACTTTGGAGCGATATTGTGCTGAAACTAATGCTTTGCTAAGTGACAAGTCTTTAAATTTGAAGCATATTGAACTGACAACTCTGTTCCCAACAGCACAGTAAATCTTGCATCCCTGCATACTTGGTTCAGCTTAGTCAGGAGGGTACAGCAAATGCTTTATTATACCGGCAAGTTTTTTGGGAGAATATAAGCTGGGATGTAACAAGGTGTGGCAAAGTGTATGTTCTTGGAATATCAGCCATTTCCATTTGAATGTTCAGTTAGTCCAAAAGGAATTATTATAGGGCAAATTGTGAATTACATTGAAAAGCAGTACTCTAGCCTAGCTGATCCTTATTTACGTACATTTTGTGATAAAGTTGGAGGAGATACAGGGATGGATTTTTAAAAATAGGACGGGTTGTTCATCCTGATAAAACACTGGATTTTCCCTATAGTCCAATATGCCAGTAAATATGATTTCACTGTATGACTGTATGATTTGACTGTAAATAATTAGGAGCAGACTTGTGCATCTCTATGCATTGTCCTGAACTGAGTGTAAATAATTCGGAGCAGACTTGTGCATCTCTATACACTGTCCTGAACTGACTGTAATGTTGCAGATTGGCATACAAATGAAACCGGGCATTCCAAATTGAGAGAGAAAGGGTTAAAATCAGTTTTCAGAGTTGAGGATATTATATTAAATCTAGGATAAATCAGCAAACAAATGTGGATTTAAACGGTTTTGCATCTGGTAAATGACTGGATATAGATCAGTGGAGACACCCTGTGGTGACAGCCTCTGCTTGTTTCCCTATTACACTAATTGGCCCCATTACACTGATGCACGTCATGGCAATTAGAGGAATCTACTGCACTGTATCAGTGCACAAGTTATTGTTGGCAATGTAATTTGTAGCTCGAACTAACAAGTAAGCTATTGAAGTGATAATCACCAGTAATATATCACAGAGCCATCAGAACAATCTGAATTTTGTCTTATCTCATATACTGTGGGCTATATTTTCACAATCTTAGCACATGATCAAAAGCGCATGGTGCAAATGCATTTAGGTTGTGTCCAAATCCACCTTTGCTACTTAAACAGTGGATAATTTGAACACACAGTAAGGCACAAGGTTCTAAGTGAACTTAGTCTCTTAATTAACAATAAGTGTGTCTTGGGCCTAACATGTAATAAACCAATCAGAGTATAATCTCCCATTCCCTTTTAAAGCCACCTGCGTTTGCATCTTGGCTGATTGCTAATATGTGACGCGGTATGTCAAAACCAGGCGGAATTGGGCAGAGCTACGAACGGAGGAACAGCTGCAAAATGCCTTGAGGGTGAATTTTAGGGGTTTAGAGATTTTTGGACATTTATGATGCTACAAATATAAAAAATGTTCTGTAAAAGTTTCTAACTGAAATTTCATCGACAAAGTATTTTTTTAAACACTTTTAGAGAGGCATATAATTTCACAAAATGATGCCTTGTTCGAGATTTTGCTTGGAAATGACGCCAAATTTAGCGTAACTTCGAGCTCACTTGCTAACGTAAAATCGCATGATGATATTTTGCCAACATATTGGTTATTCAAACGGTATCTTTCTTGATGAAATAAACTATTAATTGATTATTAAAACAACAATAATCGTGAGCTTGTTTATGCACTACAAGAGCCGCCCGATAAAGGGCGCCCCTTTTTTGACAGTACTTTCTCATCTAAAAGACGTTAAAACAAAAAAACTACCGGTCACATCTACATGGTTATTGGCTTAAAAGTTAGCTTATCGTTTTGTGAACCTAATAAATATAATATGTTCAATGGTATGTGCCAGAATAATATCAGTATCGTATGTTGATCACAAAAATGTCTGGTTTCCGCCCGATAACAGGGTTCGGTACGCTAACATTGTTAACCAACTTGTTTTGTTTAAACTCAAACTTTAAAGGGCTATTTCTCAGTTTCGATGTTTCAATTTAAAATCTTAATAACTTCGCTTTGGAATATCCGATTTGAAAAAAGAAAGCGGAGTTGTAAAGTGCAAGGTCTATGTTTTACTAATATACCAATAACTCAAAATTGACCTCTTGCCCAATTGTGCCTGGTTTTGACATACCGCATCACATATAATGGTGCATGCATGCAAAAATGCATTAATGTGTTTAAAAATTTCCAAATTAATGGAATATTCGCTAAACAATGTTGTGGACTTTTAAAAAAAAAAATCAAATAAACCATTCCAATTGCTTAACAGGCTGAAGCAGATCCCTCCTCACCCATACTGCTGCTGGTGTATTAATTTGGCATCTGCGCATGCAGTTCAGAATCACCCCTTCTAAAGTAATGTAATGTGTCCTCAGTTATGTCCCGGAGACATCCATGACTTTTGGCAATGTTATTCAACACACAACAAGCCACAAAGAATGATCTGACCTTCTGAGGGCTGTGTTGTAATATTCCACCTGATTTATCCAAAGATCTGAAGAGCATATTCAGCACTCCCAATATCCTCTCTATTACAGTGCGTGTTTTCGTGAGTTTTCGATTGAATGACAATTTACGTACTGTTGTAGGCATGCTATACGGTGTCATCAGCCACATCTTTAATGGAGCCATTGTCCCCTAACAGCAAGCACCCCAGGGGGGATCCCACTGGAAGACTGCAGGAATGTCATGGCATGATCCAGGGTAATTAGCGAATACATGTGTAACCTTATACGTAGCATCGCAAATCACCTGGATGTTGATGGAGTGGGCTCCCTTATGGTTCACATATATAAGACCGTTCTCTACTGGGGTGCCCCCACCTATGTAGGCGCTCATGACTATGTTAATATTGCGCCCTTAAAATAACAATGAAACAACTGCAACATGACTTACGACCAGGTTTTTGTTGGTCTTAGCGCAAATGCTTTCAGCTTCATCAAGATAGCAATACGCCAACAATTTGCCTGACCACCTCATCTTAAGACCAAGACGCCCAGATGAGCACAAGTTTATTTGCTATTTAAACAATGTGGGCGCCGGACAGGAAAATGGAAACTGTCGGTGTGGATCTAGCAAAGACACTTGCGTTTGGGTCACCGCTGCTTAGTGCTGAGTGAAAGATAGAGCCTTGCATGTTATTATTATTACATTACATTAGCATTTAGCAGACGCTCTTATCCAGAGCGACTTACACAACTTCTTATTACATTTATCCATTCATACAGCTGGATATATACTGAAGCAATTCAGGTGAAGTACCTTGCTCAAGGGTACAACGGCAGTGTCCTACCTGGGAATTGAACCTGCAACCTTTCGGTTACAAGTCCTGTTCCTTAACCATTATACTACACTGCCGCCCTGCCGCCGCACTGCCGCCATGTTCTTGGCTGACTACTAGCTGTAATGGCAGTCATAGGAGGAACAGTAGAGAGTTGTGGGGTGTGATTACCGGGCTTGACATAGATTTGAAGCATAATAATGTTTGGAAAGTGTTTTAGCAATGTTATGACAGCATGGTGTTAAGGTGTGGTGCAGATTTGGATCGTGTTAAACTAATGATCATACCGGTTTACAGACTGATGGGTATTACCTGAAGCCCTGTGGATGATCAGAAGAACCTGCCAAGATTTAAAGAGCATCAAGGGCTCCTCTATAAATATACTACAAGAAAATTAAGTACACAGTAATCAACAAACACATTTAAGAAGAGCAGTCATTCTGGAAGAAGGAAATATGCTTTGAACATGAAACCCAGGAAAGCAGTACTGTATAATTCAAACACAGAATAAATTTCCCTTACCAGCCAAGGCTTATAAAGTTTCCAGTGCAGACATTTTCCCTTCGTTTTGTTTTCTCACAGTACAAAAGAACTCTCTGTGTCTTTTAAGATGCTGAAGAAATGGCTGTCGGTGCCTTTTTAGAGACAACTATGACAAGTCAGCCAGAAAAAAAGGAGGGAAGACGTGAGGTCCAACAGGAAAAGATCGCTTAGTTTCCCCACCACAACCGTGCCCATGCAATCTTGACAGACTTATTCTCTGTGTACTGCAGTCCACAGAGAATTAAAGGAATTGCGAGATATGAAAGGCTCTGTGCATTCGGCAATGACGTATGCTGTCCAGTATTCTGTGCCAAGTCAGGGATTTACTTTGACAGGATGCTTGGTGTAATGGAGATGGTACAATACCAAGGCCTGGCATAGAGAGGGAAAGAGAGACCACAGCCCTGCAATCTGGATGATACATCCAGCTTTCCTGCTTGGTAAACAGCACTGTAAAAAATAATGATACAAAGATCTATCCTAGTTCAATGAGCCAAGAACACAAAAGACTCAGCTGCTGGTAATACCGCCTGCCTTGAGGTTAATTAGCTGAAATCTTTTCGTATCTGTTGTTTTAAAGATGAAAAAGACCAACAACATTGTATAGTGCAATTCATTATTTTATTCTTACTCACTTACTTTTCCTTACTTTTTTAATTGGCTGTCTTGTCTTGCTTTGCTGTATCCTATAGTTTATTAATGATCTTCCATTTCAGCCTCAGCTTGTGAGTGTATGCTAGTAATGTCTCTCTATATATAAAATATATAAAATTGATTTTTTTTACATCTGAGAAGCTCAAGTTGTTTTTTTTCTCATTCGCTTTCTGCCTTTCTTTGCTCCAGTGACTGGGTTGGTCGAACACTTTTCCATAAGTTTCTTTTAGACATAAGCAGAAGAATTCCATTGAACTTTTGTGTGTTTCTTTCGTCTTTATTTTGATGATTGCTGAATCTGTCAAACTGTGTTCACTTGCCTTCATATCTTAATCATAATTTAGTTAAAACAGTGGCATGTTTTTTCAAGCAAGATAATACTGTGTGCGTGCGTGCGTGCGTGCGTGCGTGCGTGCTTGCGTGCGTGCGTTTTGTGATCTCATCATGATAGCACCCCATTTCCAGGACAACTTTACCAAGGGATATACTAAACAAGAAACTACACAATCACAATCACAGTCTACTAATTATTTCACAGCTGTAGAATAATACAGCAGGTGGAGCTGTAAACATGGCTGAATTAAATTTACATTTTCAGCTTTTGCGGTACAAATTTGGGTAAAGCCAGGCTAAAGCTGTACTTTCAACAGACCAAGGACTGCCCCCCCCCCCCCCCCCCCACCCCCACCCCCCTATGGTCACTGGGCAGTCCTGAGGCCACATACTCACCAAAACACCAATGAGTGACAGACATCAAGGTGTGCTTCTTCCCTTTGTCCCTGCAATGCAGGCCTGATGAACCTGGAGCAATTGCTCCGTCAGTTCCTCATCTCCAAGGAAACTCTGTCGGTGCGCATGCTGGATGACAGCCAGGACCCTACGCCACTCCTCAAGGAGATCCGCGATGACAAGACTGGCACCATCATTGTGGATGCCAATGTCACCATGTCCCACATCATGCTGGAGAGGGTGAGTCTGTCCTGTTGATGTCATCACACCTGGACACAATGAGTCTTTCCTGACAAAGTCGTCAAATACCACATTTTCCTGAAAAGGGTGGGTCTGTCTGGTTCATGTCATCATGTCCAAAGCAAAGCGATTTCTGAATAAACAGTTACCAGGAATTCCAGAATAATAGCTTCCACTCATAGCTTCCACTGAATGAACTCAGTGGAAGCTATGAATTGATAGGGGCTTATTTTTTCTTCCAACCCAATGATTCCATTTCTTTTCTTTGTCTGGCAGGAGATTGCAGCAGCAGGAGATGTCTGTCATTTCTGCTGTATACTTAACCATTCTCAGTGCCCTGCTCTAAGAAACTGTGTAGATTAGTTCAACTCACCCATGGTGAGAGGGGTGAAACCCAAGCCAAAAATGGGTAAACAAAAGTATCATATTATGTATTTTAGGTACTTTAAATGATATTTATCTTTAAAATACATTAATACATTACATTGATAAATGAATTCACCTGTTCTATCTTTAAAAATGCCTTATTTTTAACCCAGATCTAGTGACTACCTTATATTGTAGTATACAGTGATTTTATTGTGGTATAATAAGCTGTTTTGACTTTAATGAATCCAATTAATGGTTGTTATTTGCACTAAAGGCCATTTGAAAATGGTTTCTGTTTGTAGGATACAATACGTTTTGGGATATAATTCTCGACAATGCTGTAATATTCCATTTAAAATATTTTTATATACTCTGAATACAGCCCTCTGGACATGAAGAAAATATGTATTCATACAAAAACATGCACACAAACAGCTCTTATTGTCACTTAAGTCTGGCTGTTGCTGAAGGCTGGAATTTGTGTATGAATGCACAGATAAATTAACTATTGAGAAAATAAAAGCAAAAAAAACAGCTTAATGCCCCTGACAACTGAACTTGAATAGAAATCTCATAATGAACAGCACTGCTCATAAATGCCCCTCCTCTTAAATCAGGTGTAATGGAGTGTGCAGTACATTCATCCATAGCTCCAACAAGCATCACGATGCAAAGTGTAACATAGAAGGGTGTTGATGGAATTGTAGCGTGAACTGCACGTTCATCCTGTGCGCTAGAAGACAGTGCCCTCCTCTACAGAGAGCACGTACAGAGGCTGCTAGGGAATGGAGCATAGCAGCATATGGCCTTGTCTAAATGAAAGCACTGCGTAATTAACTCCATGCTCTGCCAGGAAGAGAAAAATGAATGTGCGCAGGGCGTGGCATAGAGGATGACACTGAAGGGGAGTTGATTGGTGAGGTGAGGTTTAGAATTCCAGCTGTAGGTGCAATTGGTTCAGCCGGATCATGGGGCAGTAGGACCCAAAACCTGCATCTTCAACCTTTTCGCAGATGTATGCCTGGAATGATTCGACACACTTTAATTTCCATCACCCTTGTAATTGACCCTGACTCAGGTGGAAGGACTTGCATGTGTCATGGTTTTTGACCCATTTTCCCTTGCGGTCGGTTTCCTTGGTAGCCACGCGAGGGCGCTGCCCTTTTAGTGGATGTTTCCGCCGCCCCGTCTTGATTGTGGAGCTTCTCTCAGCATCACACCTGTGCGTGGTTACCTTGGAGCTATTTAAGCCCATGTTTTCCTCCGTTCTGGGCTTTGATGTTGTTTTGTATTGTCTGGCATTATTTGCACTGTTTTGTGTGTGGTATTATTTTGCCCTTTTGATTGCTTAAGTCAGTATGATTAGGTCTAGGTTTTTTTAAGGAGACCCCTTTTGCTCCAGTGGGTTATATTGGAGTAGTGCGGGACTTGCCTTTGTGGATATATTAGGACTCTTCCCCCTGGCTCTTTTCTGTGTCCGCTTCCTGGTCTTTCCTTTTTTCCTTTGCCTAGACCTTTTGCCTTTTCTGTCTCTTCCTCCTATCTCTGTCTGCTTTCTTCCGTGAAGGCAAGAGGAGTCTTTGTTTGTTTGTGGGTGTATTTGTATAGTCATTTCTTACTAAGAGACCGGGTGTTTTTATCGTACTGACAGCAGGGCTTTATTTATTCTGAGAGGCAGGGCGTGTATTTTCTATTAATCTTGCGTTAGTCTTTTAGCCGGTAAATGTCCGGTGCAGCTGTCCTGTTCGTCCTTCGGTACCTGACTCGGTACATGGAGCTTTGGCGATTTTGTTCGGAACTGTAGTTCTGTTTCATCCTTCGGTACATGTCTTCCTATAGGGAGACTGGGCGATGTTGTGGACATGTTAGCGTGTGACTGCGAGTCTCTGAAAGTAGCCTTGGAACATTAGCTCTCTGTTCCTTTCGCCTCGTTACATTCCCCTTTACTGAGAGGCTAGGGCGTGTATTTTCTACTAAGCTTGTGTTAATCATTTTGCTAGTAAAGGTATGGGATGGCGGTTTACCGGCGGCTCGCCTGTGAAATGTTTCTCTCTCCTGGGAGATCGGGCGTTTACCCCCCTTTATGTTTTCTGCATGTGACTACGAGCTTATGGAAGTAGCCATGGAACGTTGGATCTCGGTTCCTGTCGCCTCGTTACATTCCTCTTTACAGAGAGGCAGGGCGTTTATTTTCTACTAATCTCGCGTTAGTCATTTAGCCGGTAAATGTCCGGTACAGCTGTCCTGTTCGTCCTATTCGGTACCTGTGTCCGTACATGGAGCTTTGGCAATTTTGTTCGGAACTATAGTTCTGTTTCGTCCTTCGGTACATGTCTTCCTATTGGGAGACTGGGCGATGTTGTGGACATGTTTGTGTGTGACTGCGAGTCTGAGAGTAGCCTTGGAACATTAGTATACGAGGAGGCGAAAGGAACAGAGATCTATCTCGTATTATTTTGCAGTGTTTGTTGGCTGTGTGTTTTATTTGTGCCATTATGCTACTCGCCTGTTCTTATGCGTCTCGTTACCGAGGCAGGGCGTTTATCATTTCTGGCTCTTTCATTAGTCACTTAGCTCGTAGAAGTAAGGGAGCCCAGTGCTTTGTTCCATTAGCCTTGTTTGGTTTTCTTACTGAGGAACCTGACGTTTGCGCTTCTACTCATTGGCATGTGACAGTGTGCCGGTTCGTAGCTTCGGTACGTTGGTGTGTATTTGTGCCATTATGCTACTCGCCTGTACTTATGCGTCTCGTTGCCGAGACAGGGCGTTTGTTATTTCCGGCTTGCTTTTTAGTTACTTAGCCTGTAGAAGTATGGGGTAGCAGTTCTTTGTTCCCTTTCGCCTTGTTTGGGTTTCTTGTTGTGAAACCAGGCGTTTGTGCTTCTACTCATTGGTGTGTAACAGTGAGCCGGTCTGTAGCTGTGGCGTGTGTGTGTTCCTTGTCTTGTCTCCTTCCCTTAATTACGGGGTTTCCCGTCTTAGTGGCCTTGTGCTTAATGAATCCCCTTGCTGCATTTGGCCCCTCCTACCTCACATGTCACGCCACCATTACAGAATGCATGCATAACAGTTTTTCGCTCTACTAAGCCTGCCAATCACTGAATTTAAAAGTTTCGCTCTCATGCATTGAACAGGCAAAATGATATTGGCTCAACGTATTGCTAAGGGAACACCACATGACACAGACACTGGTGAGCTTTATTTTGAAGGACACTTAATTTCCATGACTACCATTTGGCTCCCAGTCACTCCTCTTTGTTTCAGCTCCAACAGCTCATGCTGCAGAAAGTATAGAGGGTACCCAGGTGAAAAAAGATTATACTTTAAATATATTTTTTCAAAGTATACTTTTAGTAGTTTTTGTACTAATTATGTACTTTGTGCTAAATTGGGCAGCGCTTCAAGTATACTAAGTGAGCTAAAGTTGTTAAAAATTAGAACTTAAGTCGTACTTAAGTGTACTTCAAGTGCAATGTGTATGTTAAAATGGGATTCTTTTCAGTATACTTAAGTGCACTATGTCTGTATGTTAAAATGGGTATGATTTGTTGCAGTATTTTTCATTATGTAATTTCACGTAATTTCATTATGTCACCATCTCCTGAGGTGCAGAGGGAGCCATTTATTTAACAAGTTAAACTGGGGGGGGGGGGGGGGGGGGGGTGGTGATGTTAGATCATCAGGTTGGGAATTTAGCCAGGAGCCCCCTTACACTTTGCCATAAGTGCCATGAAATTGTTAATGACTGCAGTGAGGCAGGACCTTGGTTTAATGCCTCATGCAAAAGATGGAGGAGAGAGAGGGGGACTATTTATCCTACCGCTGGCATTAGCATTGTCCCAATTTCATTTGCAATACTCATACAGCGCCACCAGAATTATTGGCAAGTAATGTGAGCAAAACGTTCAGGATTAAATTCAGTTTATTGCTTATCAAATGTCTTCTATGCTCAGCAAAAAAATTTTAATTATAGTTTAATTGTAATACCATTGATCAGAGGAAAAGCAAATCTCTAATGCAAAATCATTTTTATTTTGAAGAAGATGTGTCACAATTATTGGCATCCCTGTATTTAGTACTTTGTGTACCCTCCCTTTGCCAAGATAAAAACACTGAGTCTTCTCCTGTGATATTTGATGAGGTTACACTGTAACAAAATGTCTGTCTTAACAAGTGTTTTTAGTCTTGTAATGAGACTTAGAATCTTTTTTTTTTTTCTCAAAAGTGGAAAATATTAGCTTGCTTTAAGTTACTTTTACTTGACAAGTGAAAATATCTTGCTCCACTGGCAAATCTTGAAATTAGTAAAAATGTCTCACCCCACTGGCAGATAGTTTGTTTTATTTAGCAAAAAAAAGTAACAGAAATAAGATTCTGAAGTCTAAATATGATTTTAAAATGCTTGTTAAGATTTGTTTTTTTTGCAGTGTAGAGAACACATAGCAAGGGATTTGAGATCATTCCTCCATACAGAATCTCTCCAGATCCAGAGTCCTTGGTCCTTGCTTGTGGACTCTCCCCTTCAGTTCACCACACAGGTTTTTAATGGACTTCAGGTCAGGAGACTGGGATGGCCATTGCAAAATCTTGATTCTGTGGTTCAGTGAACCATATTTGTGTAGATGTTGAGGTATACTTTGGATCATTTTCCTGCTGGAAGATCCAACCATGGGCCAACTTTTAGCCTTCTGGCAGAGGCAATGAGATTTTAGTCTAAAATCTCCTGGTATTTGATGGAGTCCATCATGCCATGTATCCTA